>BDGG01000002.1:4168345-4229417 GCA_001949185.1 Ramazzottius varieornatus | reverse complement strand
CTTTGGGGTATGGGCTATAACAGGCTTTTCACCGAGCGACTTTCCAAGTGACAAGGACAAGCTGCTAACGGCACTTATCAAAGGTGCGGTAGGCTTATTGATAAGGTCCACACCAGAATCCATGTCTGTGATGACTGGAGGAGAGCAGACGAGAAAAGAGGGCGAAGTTTGACAAAACAGTCAAAATTGTAGTGATCAGCTGCTCTTTTACCCATATCATAGTGTTTCAGATCAATCAAATAGCGAATCAACCAGCAGACAATCAAGCCACTTGACTGATGCTGCAGTGAACTTCGCTGATGCCCATGTTCCGCCCAGATTCTGACGTCACTTCCGCTTCCTGCTGTGTCTTTCAGGATTTCTGCCAGCCTAGTCTGTCCCAGTCAGTAGAGAAAACTCTCCTCTACCTTTCTGCCGTTTCAGTTTATGAAACAAGAGTGGAGCGATGGCAAAATCTCCTCGTGAGGGTGTTCGAAGTCCACTAGCTATGCTAGCCCCGCTTAACAATGAACGGTGGTTTGGTATTCAAATTAAGCAGAATTAAAATTTAAGATCGACTGCTTCTTTGGCTGACCATTGGTCGTTCCCAATATACTTTGCCGTTTCGAGGTGTATCTTAGCCTTGTTGCGGTCTGGTCAGGGTTTAAGGAGGATTCCATCGTAACCACTGATACAGGATATACCTGGACACTACCAGAATGCCAAGAAAGCAGGCGCACAATGGACAATGGTCGAAACTCAAGAGTTACGACCTACAACTGCAATCTTTGAACTTGGGATCAGTAACACTGTCTGTGCTACTCTCCGATCACGTGTAAAATACAAACAAAAGATCACGTGCTATTCTGATGCCAGCCATGCCGCCTGTCAACAGCGCACCTGTTTACTGTATGTGTTATCGCAGCCCTCACCTTGCTGCGCTTGCATTGCTCCGATTAGTCCAATATAATTTATTCATCTTTTTGTCCAGGTGTACGTTTCTTCATCCTTTGATGCTGGTCCTATACGGGAGAAGAACTGGATGATGTAGGCTGCCCCTGAAAGTTCGATAGTGGGTAGCATAGACGGGAGACTCTTCGTTATTTTGTGCATTATTCTCTTTCAGGTGATACAAAATGCCCGTGACGTTCGGATTGAAGAAGGTGAAACGCTATGAAGTGGCGCGACGAGCCTTGTTCGTCCTTCCCGTCCAGCTGCTGGACAACAGTCTGATGGAATGTACGATGAATGAGACTAGTACGGGATTGGATTTGCTTGTCCACATCACACAGCGCCTGCGCATTCGCGAAGAACGATATTTCGGACTGAAATTCATTAACTCGCATTACCAGTACCAATGGCTCGCGTTGGACCTTCCACTCAAGCGTCAGTTAGCCAAAGGAGCTTCCCAAGATGCTATGTTTGTCAAGTTTTCCGTCAGGTTCTACGTTCAGAGCGCCAGCGAGCTCCGAGACGAGTCTTCACGATATCAATTTTTCCTCCAATTACGGAATGAAATTATCGAAGGTGCACTGCTCTGCTCACCAGAACAGGCAGTACTGCTGGCAAGCTACAGTCTACAGGCAGCCTATGGTAAGGCGTTTCGGCCACATTGAAGTTAGACGACTCGTAATTCGGATTTTTCCTGTATCTCGTTCATGCTGTACGTTTCAGGTAACTTCGATCCAGATCGTCACTCACCACACCATCTAAAGAACTTCTACTTGCTACCAAAACGCATGTCGGGCGATGAAGAAGCACTATGGGAGCTTTTGCTTGAAGTTTCGGCTAGTCATCGCTCTCTACATGGGATGCCGCCTGCTAATGCGGAACTACTCTACATTACCGAAGCTCAACATCTCGAAGGTACCGTAAGAACATCAGATATCTTTTCGATTCCATACAAGCTTTTAGAGGCTTCGTAGAAATTTAGGGAATGGATTATAAGCAATTATGGCGCTATGAAATTCCACTTACATAGAGATGCTTTTGCAAAAGTGATATGTTCGTAGGTTACGGCGAGGAGTACTACGCAGCCAAAGACGCTTCGAACAACGATCTACTGCTAGGGACAAGCCACAGTGGGCTGACGATCAAACATCCGACAGGTCGTCCGATCACGGCGGTCAGCTGGCAGAATCTGAAGAGTGTTACCCAAGTCAAGCGACGCAGTATTTGCATAGAATGTCACGGCACAGGACGTTCCACTCAACGCCACGTGCAGATCTTCCTAGAGAACGGTGACTTTGCCGCATACGTTCTCAGCAACATCACTTTACAACAAGACTTTTACTTGAGCAATCCGGCAGCAGTGCCCGATGGGTTCGCCGCAGTAGCCCCTCCTGGCCATAAACCCCTTCTCTTCCGACCCGATCCTTTCTCCAACGCATCGTCCAACTTGCCGTTTCTCCAGGACAGTTTGATGAAGTCCGACAGACCCGATATCCTTCCCTTTTCGCGAGATGACGATCCTAGCCGATCTTCTGAATCACCAGGTACAAGCTAATCAACCGTGGAACCTTTATGTCTCATAATAGAAATGTGTAATAGAAAATAGCCAGCACACGTATACGTCGATTTTAGCAGTCTTTTGTGTTGCTCTACGATTAGTATTTTGGTCTTGCGTTCTTGTTCTAACGAACTCTTAGAATTTCTGTTTTGTATTTCTAACTTGTTTTCCAGAAATAGCGGATGACAGGAAGGAAAGGTCTCCAAGGCTGTACAGTCAAAGCCCTCTCTTCGCAACTTTGACGGAAAAGCAGGCTGTGCAGTCAAGAACGAGCTATCCCTGGCCGAGCCAGAATCAATCTCGCTCGCTAGACCTAGTCGAGTCCGCGACATATTCCTTGCAGAGTAACGTATTGACAAATAGCACGCCAGATCTCCGTCACGGCAGCACTTCACAGGTACTTAATCACTACTGAACGAATTCTATAATACAGCCGATAACAGCGCAGAGTGCGATCAGGATAACTGTAGGAGATCTATTGGTAATTTAATAGCTGTATGAGTTTTCCATCGATGGAAAGGGAACGGCTGTTATTAAGTCATGGATGTATCGTTAGCAGCAATGGATTTGTAGGTTCGCCTGGGCGGTAATGGTGTCAGTTGCAGTACCCCCGATCTCCTTCTAGCTACACCACAGCGTCGCCTTTTCAACCACGCACTGCGTCCTTCCAACTCCGACGTGGTATCCAGTCAGCTGATGATGCGCCAGATGGCCGTCAAAGATTTGTCGTCGCCTTCTGCACCATCCAACAACCACCACAGAGTTCGTGACCAGCCGGTTATCAAGGAACTTCCGCCGTTCTCAGCGAGGACCCACAGAGGTCCTCCTTTGGAACCCGTCATCGAAGTGAAGCCACCTCGAGTATGATATTCGAACCTTTTCATCGTTAGCCAGTTCCTCTTTCATATTTCGATCAATAGCTTTCTCATGCCATTTCTTACAGAAGAAGTATGAGCAGATGCAGCAAGACCGAACGGAAGCAATGCCTGTAAGGAGATACGTCCCTGATCATCCCGATGTTCCACCAGTTCATGAACAGGTTCGTGCCGTGATGGACTCCAGTAAATACAATGCGTTGTGCTAACCTCAAGTTTCTTATCTGGCTTTCAGGTAAAAGAAAACTCTACAATGAACATGACACCGTCCGAAGACAGGTTGAGTGCCGCTTCTACAACACATACGCTGAACAGAAACCCGGCACGGCCTTTACTGATGGCCGCTATGAACGGCTTAGTACCGTCTGATCCGGACAGTCCTCTCGTTGCGCTGTCAACTGACAGCCCCGAACCTGAGAATGTGACCAAAGACGCCTGCCGCAAAGACCTAGAAGACCGACTGTCTTCTGGCACAGTCCTGATCGAGTTCGAGCAGATCCCAAAGAAGCGCCTGCACAACAGTTCCTGTCAGGTAGCGCTACTTCCCGACAACGCTCCGCGTAATCGTTCAGCTGATGTGGTCCCTTATGACGATACCCGCGTTCGGCTCTTACATCCCAGTAAGAGGAACCCGATGGGTTATATCAATGCTTCGGAAGTCGTGTTGAAGTGTCAGAACCTAGAAAGACGGTACATTGCCACACAAGATCCTCTAACAGGCACAGATTCAGCCGGTGTCTCCAGCACCGGTCTGGACGGTGCTGGGGGAAAGAGCATGAAAGGGCTGTTGGGTACTGTCCGAAGCCTGTCAGGGATGAAGAACACATTGACCATACAAAGCACAGCTCAGACACAAGAAGACTTTCTGAGCATGATGATACAGTACTGCATCGACTTGGTGGTGGTTCTGACTGAAAGCTCGGCCGTTCCTTGGGCTGGTTTCCTGGATGGCAGTACGAAGGATGTCTCGATGGATGGATTCCACCTGAAACTTTTGAGTCTGTCCAATGTGGGAGACTATACCATAGTGTGCTTTTGGTTGTTCGATCGAAGAAGCAAGCTAGCTCGACGCAAAACATGGGCTCTGCATTACCATGCGTGGGATGACCAGGGTGTGCCGAAGAGTGTCAGGTCGTTTACCCAGATGGCGCAGGAAGTGGAAGGACTAAGGGTGCAGAGTACCAGAGGTAACGAAGTAATCAAGGCCGGCTTAGTGCTGGTCTTGTGCAAGACTGGCGCGGGAAGAAGTGGCGTGTGGATCTTGTTTGACTTCATGAAGCTGTGTTTGGACCACAATCAACAGGTGAGAAGTTTGACCATATGAGACGTCAGCGAATGACTTAAACAGGATCATTCCCTCGTGTGGCGCATCTTTCTAGCCAGTTACAACGAGAACGTGCGCCACATGAGACAGTTCTCAGTTCATTTACTGGCGTTCCTATGATTCGCTGGCTCATGTTGTGAAGGTTGTTCACTGTTCGATTCTGTCAACAGGTGGATCTCGCGAGGGTTCTGACGCATATGAGGACGCAGAGGATGCACATGGTCCAGACGGTTTCCCAATATCGTTTCGTGTATACCGCCCTCGTGCATTATCTGAGTACTTCCCGCCTTATCTAGCGTGACAGCTTTTTTCGGCGTTCTCGAAAACCAGAATATGGACCGGAAAATTCCTTTCGCCCTTTTGCATTCCTCTTCAAAGCGCCTGTACGCAGTTTATTTTTATTGTTGTTCTTTGTACAGTACAAATTGATGTTATGGCTTTGAAACGGTTTTACCTTTTATCGTGTTAATTATCGATGAAGGTTTTTCGTACATTCTACAATCTGAATTATCCGGGCTTTCAAACTGTTTCCGTTCTTTTAAATCTTCCTTTTGATTCAAGCTGTATTTTTCTGGCCATAAAATCAAAGGTATTTCCTGGGCCGTCGGCAAATGAGTTGAGCACCATTGTTATTTCAAGTGGCCCACGATACCATTGTTACGGGCTGAAAGTGTGAGCCACCTGGGAAAACGATCGTTTGCAACTTCTTTGCCGACGTACCCGTTGATCTTCGTCGTATTATGTAATCGCTTGCCAAATGGGATGCTACCGGAAGTTCGTTTGACTCGGGTTGCGTAATATGGATGATTCACCGGTAGAATACTGCTGTGCGTACTGGAAGAAGGCTCAGATCTGATCCAATCTTCACCGTAAACCCTATCGGTAAGTGAGATTCTTTGCTTGATACTCCACTGAAGATCACAATCTCGAGGAAAACAGTGTGCTTGAAGGTGTTTAACCGTCCAGAAACTACACAAGCCTTGTTTGTGTTCGATTGCGCTGAGGCTAATTCCATATTGCGGAACCATTTCTTCCCTATTCCCAAGCACAATGAAGATACTTTTAATCACCTTTCTTTCTGGTGTTCGTCTAGCATCGGCAACGAATGATGCGTCCAGCAATACCCATGACGTTCAGAACTCCTCCAGTGTGCCTCCCCATCCTCCTGTGAATCCCGGCGCACATGGTCTTACGGTGAATCCAGCGAAGGACGATGTGGCTGTAACGCCTTTGCCAAGAACCATGAAGGAGAACCAAGAGCACGGGTTCTCCACGGTGGTAGCCAAACAGCGACGCCGACGGGATGTCGTAACAATAACTCCGGGACCCACTCATGATATCCATCACGAGCCCGGACAGGATGTCGATCAAGTTACGTCTCCTTCGCACGCTACCGCCTTACCGCAAGTCATCGAAACGGGCCGCCAAAATGGTAATCACCTTCCGCGTTTTGGCCATATCCAACGTATTTCCCAAGTGGCGCACACCCTATGCTAATACCAACACAAGTGTGCGCCACTTGAAGTAACAATCATGGTCAATTCACTGGCTGACGTCTTATTTTCATTGGGGTATTTGTTACGATGTAGGTCCTCGCATTGCTCGGCAAACCAACCACACAGAAACCGAAGCGGTAGGAAGGAAGCCGTACAGCCATGGCGTTGAGCACCACACCATCTCTGGCGGTGCTGAGATCACAGATCCCAAACAAATGAAGGATCACACGCTGCGTCCTAATCATCCGCTGGCTAAAGATGACGTCTACACTACGCCTAAGCAGCACAATATAACTCGTCGCGCCATGATGCGGAGACGCCGAGATGTAACCATGAAGGAATCTCCTCAATACAAGGAATCGGACAAAACTGTTGAAGGTACTACACCAGAAACAAGCCAGTTGTACCTCGATGCCAATGCCCATCTTTTCCTCTGTAGGTGTCACTCAGGTTCCGAAGACCAAACGAGACGTTCGAGACACCAACGTCGATACTTCTCCTGTTGAAGGAAACGTCGGTTCCGTGACCAGCGGGAGCGCTCTCCAAGACCTCAAAGGTAACCCGATAGTCATGCAAGGTTCCCTGCTGAAAGACGAATCGCAGCTACATCTCTTGACGACCCAACTACCTGCATCCGATGCGACTACTTCGAACCCTGACACCGCGAGCACACTTCCAGCTCGTCGCAAACGAGATGCCACTACCCAAGCTACGGGTCCCGTTGAGGGTAACATTGGCTCTGTGGCGAGTGGCAGTGCTGTGCAAGACATCAAAGGAAGCCCCATCGTCATGCAGGGTTCTCTGCTTCGAGACGAATCTCAACTTCGCGTTCTGGCCACTTCACCACCCACTTCCGGCGATGTTGCATCTGCCTCCTCTGATTCCACTCCACCCTTTAGCGCCACGGATATCGCCATCGTTCAAAACAATATCGTAACCGTAGAACCCGCCGATGCGACTTCCACCGTCGCCGCGCGTCGTAGGAGGGACGTTGATGCCACCACTCCGTCCACTGGTCCAGTTGAGGGGAACGTTGGCTCAGTTGCAAGTGGAAGTGCCTTGCAGGACATCAAGGGGAACCCAATTGTTATGCAGGGTTCTCTGCTTAAAGACGAGTCGCAGCTGCGTATCCTGACCACACCGCAACCAAGCTCTGGCGATGCTTCCGCGAATACAGGAAGGACGCAGCCTTCCGAGCCAATGTCTGGCTCGGTTCAACCAGGTGATGGCCCACTCCCAGGGTCTGATACTGCCGCTACCGCCGCACCAACTCGCACCGACACCACCCAGGTTGTTACTGTGAATGTACCTGTCGAGGTCCACGTTGCAGCTGCTACTGTTGCTCCAGCCCGCCGACGTCGGGACATCCATGTCACCACACCAGTCTCCGGTCCCGTTGTCGGTAACATCGGCTCGGTCTCCAGTGGAAGCGCCCTGCTGGACGTTAAGGGAAATCCTATCGTCATGCAGGGAGGTTTATTGAAGGATGAGTCTCAATTACACGTTCTGACCACACAGCAGTCTGGTGATGCTGCCGGTACCGCTACCGTTGCGGTCACTCGAGCCTCTGCTGAATCGATGGCCATATCAGTACAGCCTGCAGATGTTACGATAAGCGCTGGTACCACCCAGACTTCTGACGCACCGATGAGCGCTTCGGTACAACCCGGAAATGCTCAGCTACCACCAGTTGCATCTGCCGCTACCTCAGCGCCAAATGGTTTGGACACTACACGGACCGTTACTGTCAATGTGCCCGTCGAGGTCCACGTCTCGGCGCAAACTATCGCACCTGCGCGTAGACGTCGAAGTCCCGATGCTGATGGGACTACACAAGCCACTGGTCCAGTTGAGGGTAACGTGGGGTCCGTCGCCAGCGGTAGTACCCTGCAGGATGTGAAAGGGAACCCAATCGTCATGCAGGGCTCTTTGTTGAGGGATGAGTCCCAGCTGCATGTTCTGACAGCCACGCAGCCGAGTGTCGCTCAGGGTGCTGCTGATGCCGGAGCCAGTGCGACTCCATCGACCCAAGTCTCTGCGGAACCGATGACGGCCTCTGTCCAGCCTGGTGAAGGCAAGTTTTCGGCGGCGGACACTTCAGCTACCGCGGCTCCGAGTGTCTCGGACACTACGTCAGTGGTTACCATCAACGTTCCTGTCGAGGTCCACGTTTCGGCTGCTACGGTGGCGCCAGCACGTCGGCGAAGGAACCCAGACGAGACGAGGAATGCACCAGCCAATGTAACTTCGGTACCGTTCTTAACAGCGGCTTTTGAAGCTCCTAGTTCCAGCGAAGGTAAGCTTAAAGTCAGGTCTTCGCTTCAGTCTCATCTGAATATGTGGCGATATTGCAAGTATTGATATTACTGGTCTCATTGTCGCTTATGACGGTTTTTTACCAGGATCGGTCCCTCAAGGCGCCCAACCAGCAGTTGTTGTGGATACTGCCCATGGAGCAGAAATCGTGAGATCGAAGAGAGACACCAACAGCACAAGCAATCCTTCTACTGGCATCGTGGCTGCCATGGATGGTACCGCGGCGTCTCTCTACCGAAGTGAGTTTCCTTGTCTCAGCAAGCTCAAGAACGATACTTTGGTTAATGAGGTTTTCTTGTATCCGCAGAAGACGACCACGCCACAAAGGATGATCCTGCGAAGACTCACAACGTCGACGAAGCGGTCAAGTCGGACAGCTCAGCTCAGTCTGATACGACGATCCACCCTGTTTCCGCTGACGCCTCAAAGCTAACCGGCGATCACACCATTCCTCTCGTCAATGGTACTTCAAGCCAGCACCTGATCGCATAAACTATACGACTACCGCGCTTTGTAATTTGTTCGAGCGGTACGTGGTCCTCCAACCAAAGTGCTCGCATTTAGATTAATAAAATTTCTTAAACAGGCATGTCGCGTCCCAAATATTCAAAAGCGCAAATTTTGACAAAGTACGTGTTGTTGAATTTTCCGCTCGCCTAGAATGCGGTTTGAACCACCGTATACTTTCTCCGGTCAAGTCGCGCAGTTGACAACGACAACAACAGACAGAAGCATTTAGTGCCACACTAACCAGGCTCATTACCACCACCATTTGACTTCTTCAATCTTCCGTTTCGATCGAAGAAAACTTGCGTCATTGCACTGCCCTCAGCGAGGTCGAAGTCAGCGTCAACATAACAAGAGTTGACTGCTTGAAAAGTCTCACGTTTTTTTATAACAGTCGGAGAACCGGTTCACACGCGACGTTTGACGGCAGTATGTGGGGGATAAAGGCTGTTACAGTATGAGACTGTTGTCAAAAGTTAAAAACTTTGACGTACGGTCTCTGTCTAATGAGCCGTACACTTGGCTTCCCCCAGTGTGCGTGTTTGCAACTTCCTGTCAATACAACGGGACTTCTCCGTGCACATTTATTCAGTGAAATCTCCAGACTTGGTGCTTGGGGATGTCCAGCCTTTGTACTTGGGTTATTGTAATGGTATGACGGAGAAACCAAAATGGGAAGTCCAGCTATTTTCCGCAAGAACCTCGAGGTGGACGAGCCTTTGTTCCGATATGTCAGGAAAGCCCCCATCGTGCGCTCTGCCAGCGAATATTTCGAAGACGTCCACGAAGACATCGGACCGGCCACACCGTTACGGCCTCCGAATAAACCTATCCCAAAACCCGTGATCTTGGACAAGGAACCTGCTGACCCAACCTTGAGAAATTTGCGTGGCAGTTCCTCGAACGAAGCCGGCCGAGATAGATCCATGTATCGAGAGGGAACCATTGAGAAACAAAATGTTTGCGTCATGTAGTGTATATCGTAAATTATGATGGTACTTTTCTTTATTTTCCAGGGACTATCTATGGAGGAACCTTAGTTGCTTGTACTGTCTGGTGGCCATCGTCCTCGGGACAGCTTTTGCGTTGTCCGAAATTATCGCCCTGGAAGTCACGCCTTTTTATTACCAGGTTTATCAAAGTACTCCCTTGTGTTTTCCATCAAATGGTCCACAAGGCTGTGGTCCGTATTCCAGAAGCTTAATCGAGTGGGATTTTATGCATGGACGAATCGTTTAGGGCTTTCACATTTACCTCTACGGACTTTCACTCCTGTTCCTCATGACTGTCTACACCAGCAACTGCTGGAGGAGAAGGACGAGAGCTCATGTGACGCCAAGGTGCCTTCAGCTGAGCACTTCCCGTGAGCGTGACCGGGGAGATGTGGACTCTCCCATGAATAACGAGGAGATGGAAGGATACAGCGTACGACAGACCGGAAGCTTCTATCTACGCGCGGTATGGGTTGCTTTCCCACGAAAGTTTCAACAAAGTACTGTATATTATTACGCACTGTATTCCTTGTTCGATATTTTGCAGGGGGCGCTGTTGTTCGGGATCGGCGCAATGCTGTATTCCAGTCTGGAGCTTGGGCAAGGTATCGAAATGCACTTGCTTCAGCACGTCCACCACTGCCACCAAGAATTTTTTAACTTCACATCGGTCTTCCGGCTGCTGTTTTACTTCTACCAGCTGTACTTTATTTTTGTAAACACTCGGGTAAGTCGGAAGCTCGAGGCATCTCCTACGGCTATCCCGAACAGGGATAATCAACCGATCAACATTCGTAGGTTCGTCGAGGACGCCTGGGAGCTCTTGCGCGATTCGGACTCATGCATGTACGTTGTAAGCTTACGCAATAAATGAACTTCAGTTTTGCGGGGGGACTAAGAAAGAACTAGGTCGCGGGACAACATGCTGCTGTTATTTACAGATGTTGGCGACGAACATCTGCATCTGGCTGGGCGTGCTGATTGATGAGACTCGACACGAGCTGGAAACTGCAGGTCGTACTATTTTTCTGTGCAGTGGAGAGATTTCTGAACGGAAATTCTCGCTGTCGGACAGAGTATTACTTTAAACTACTCGTCTGTTGGGACATACGTGCCAAGTTTTGTACCGTGGGCCATGAATGATGTTTTACTGTATGGCCCCCGGTACAAAACTTGGCACGTATGTCTCAACTTCCAACTGATCGGTTGTATAACCGAGCTTTTATTTACAGTTTTTGATCCGGAAACGATTCGGCCACCCGGCTACCACGACCCGTTTCCCCACAACCACACCATACAGTTACCCCACAATTCTTCCATTGGCGACTTCCACTCCAAGAAGCTCTTCTACTACGCCAAAGCCGCTCGAGTGGCGTTCGCCTCGTTCCTCAACGCTAGCGACATATCGTCCCCTTCCTGCCGAACAGCCACGTCCCTTGGTCAGATACTGCAGTACCTCAACCCGGTGTTGTATCCCTGCATTGTGGAAAGTAGTCTGATTAGTGCCGCTCTGATTTATATCCGATGGCAAAACCTGGATCTCGACCGGAAGACCGTACTGGAGAATGTGCAGGACGGTATCCGGCAAAAGGCCAAAAAGACCCACATGCAATACAGAGTGGACTGTGAGGGCGCCACTATCGGGCTCTTCTTCGGCACTGGGTTGGTGCTCCTCACCATGATCAGGTTTGCGCCTCTTTGCTGGATTCTTCTCCGTGGACAACCTATATTGTTCCTTTCCAGTATGATCTTGTTCTTTGTATGGATATGGAATCCCGAAGACTTCTACTACAGAACAGCCGTTCTTCAAGCTAACTGCCTGGAGATCCTTCTGTACTCGACGACCCTCATAGCGGTCGTGTTGGCCTTTTGGCGTATAAGGTCTCTCAAGTTCGAGTGCGAATCTGGATCACGGCTTGACGATACACTTCTCGTCATATCCCAGATGGGAAGCTACGTTCTTCCAGCGTATATAATCATATCCGTTCATCATACGCTCAGCAAAGAGCCAACATGGGAAGGAATAACCGGTATAGTTGCGGCTTGTCTGGAAACCTTACAGTCTACGATCCAGACGTTGTTCCTGTTGGACGCCACTAGAAGAGTCACCACTAACGCTAAACATGTCGAAAGAAAACCTGGAAGACAGCTCGTCACATTTCTACTGGTGTGTAATGTTAGCTTATGGGCTATCGATTCCCTGGAAGCTTGGCGGCAACAGCTCTATCCACAGCAGTTGACGTTTTATGGAACAGCCGCGGTACGAATCGCATAGGCAAGTGCGTTCTGCGTTGTGGTTCATCTACGTCTCTCTGTTTTGCAGTGGACCATGATAACGCGTGCTTCGATGCCTTTGATGATCTTCTACAGATTTCATTCCAGGTGAGGTCCCCCGAAAATCTCATGATCGGATGTTGTACGAAATCAACTAGTTTTGTTCTGCACATACTTACCTGTGACTTCCTATTTGATTTATCGCAGTGTTTGCCTTTCGGAAGTGTGGAAGTCCGCGTACAAATGCAAGAATCCGTCGACTTCAGATGTTGCTGTCTAGCTCTGCGGGTTGAGATAATTTCGAAACGATGCTAAGTAGTATTGTTACTGCTATTTGTCCAGAATATACTGTAGTGCTACCAGATTATGGCGCACTCAAACCACGTGAACAGTAAACGATGCCCGGGTGAGAGTCATCGACGTTACAGTGATAACATCTGATCAATCGGCCAACCATGGCTCATCACGTGGTTGAGTGCGCGATAATTTGGTAGCACTACAGTAATCCTGGAATACTCTTCGGAACTCTCTGCTACATGAAGGACCACAAATACGAAAAGTCAAAAGTCGGATTCAATGTCCATAAAGTCGTGCGCCACGGGCTCAGGATCGTTAAGTCGATCAACATCCTGTGCCGGATCTTTCTCGCCTTCCGCCCCATCTTCCCCGTCGTGTGCATTCTTGTCCTCCAGCTCAGCCTCCACCGACGGCTCTCTGGAATTGGACAGTTCTTCGGAGTTCAGTCGGCCAACTTTACTCTTCGGTTTGCTGGCTGCTTTCGCTTCTTGCTTTTCTTTCTCATTCTTCGTAAGAGCCACGTCTGCTTGTGCAACGATATCGGGGCAGTTGCGGTACATTAGCCGAACATCGTCAGGCTGAATTTTAGAGCGCTTGGCATGTCTGAAAACAAAAACACCAGGAAACCACTTTAAAAAAAGTGTTTGAAAAGATGCACTGCCATTACTGATCAAATTCCCGCATGACGTCAGAAACCCGGGAACGTATTCTGCGATGTCAGGCGCTTTCGGAAAAATCACCGTTTGTCAGCTCAGAGCAAACACTGTACTACCTTGCGAAATGTTCGAGATCGCGGCCGCGAGTAGCAAAATCCTGTAGAAAGAGTCCAAGAGGTCAAACGTGCTTCGGGGAGAGGTACACAAACAGGATCAAGACTGAGTTCGCGTTTACGCGGTAGAAATGATTGGCAAGACTGGCGATGACATCCTTCGTAAATTTTACGTTGGTGGTCGATGCGACTTCTTCAGAGATCTTGTAGATGATGTAGTGGACAGCAGCTCGAAGCATCTACGGTGAAGAAGTATCAGTTAACCTCTAATTCAGCCACTAGCAGATAAAGGAAAAGAAACTCAGGCAAGGAAGAACTATGGAAGAAATTACATTACGAAGCTCGAAGAAAATACCCTTACCTGCTCATCCTTGCCCTTATCTTCTTTCTTCCCTTTCTTTCCATCGTTTAGGCTATCGTCCATGGCACAGTGACAAACATTAGCCGTCGTCCAGCTTCCTACTCGAGTACATAAGATCTTGGAGGAGAACAACGTGAATGCTACACAGGAGAAGACAGAAAAGAACTGAAAACAAAGCCACCCCGCTGTCAGCAAGTGCAGAGGGGCAAGAGTCGCTGTGACATCACTGAATGACACCGGAAATGACATCACACTCTGCCGGAATGATCGAATCTCGCCAGTCGCTATTTCGATTTCTTTCATTCCTTATAGTTGCCATAATACTAATATCGCTATCATTCGTCGTTCCATTTCTAGCAGGATCACTGTGGAGGAGAAATTCCAAGTGGAGTAGCAGTCTTTTGGCACAAGTGGACCGATTAGCGAGCAACCTTACAACCCGCGAAGAGCGTGTCAATAATCCAGATATCCGCAATCCCGGAGCAGGCGCTGGTATCCCGGGATTTGTCGAGCAGTTCCATTCTGACTGTTATTCCGGGACTTCTACAGAACAATCATGTCCGAAGCTACGAAACGGAAACTGGTGTCTCAAGAATTTCTCGATGGTTATGTGCTACCTGACGAGGAGCGGAAACAGGAAATAGTTCGCGTAAGATCATTCTGGTTCATCTGCTTCATACGACTTTTTGTATAGTTTAGTTCTTTTGAATGCTCTTTAAAGATTGTGGGGCCACGAGGAAACAACCTGCACGAGGTGGAGACTTCGTCAGGCGAGATATACTTGGTTAGCATGCCTCCTAAGTTCCGCAAGACTGTCTGGATCAAGAGAGGTACGTTGTCATGTCGTTTCGTAGTAATTGAGCAGACAATATCATATGGCGAGCACGGTATAATCACATTATTTCTTTTCTGTGTAGGTGACTTTGTCCTTGTCGAACCGATATCAGAAGGTGATCGAGTGAAAGGAGAAATCGTCAACATAATACGCACAAAGCAACAGATTGCATATATTGCGTCCGAAGGAAAATGGTACGTACGAGGTACTGGTTATCTACTACTGTATATGATTCTGATTAGATTCTATATAATTTATTATACCAGTAGTCTACGCTCGTTTCGCTTATGTGTCAGTTCAGTCTCTGTTGTTCGTCCACTGTAAACACAACCGCAAATAGCGATTCTTCTCAGGCCAGAAGGATTTAGTACCGGCCCGAAAGAAAGTCCGGCACCGACAGAGGGGAGAATAGAACCTGAAACGACACCCCTCAAGCTCGGGATCCTTGAATCTGACGACGACGAAGGCAGCGAAGAGGACTATTCCGACTTGTCACCGAATCTAAACCGTGGTGGTCCGTCCCACTTAGATTCATCGGAAGACTCAGAAGATTCCGACAACGACTCTGAATCTTCGGACGAAGCGAATACTGAAGAGTCTTTCGCGGGGAGCCGAGTACTGTTTCCTCTCCAAAGATAACAATGCTTCCTTGTGCATACACCTTCTGGTATCTGTCTTTGATATTCAGCTCTGGCTCGATTTTCGCGTGTCTTCACTGGGAGTTTGAATTACTGTCTTGGCAAGTCACCCGCAGGTCCCGCACTCTTCACAATTTCACGATACAACGAAAACGATCAATGGAATAACCAAATCTAACAGAAGAATCGCGCAAGCGTAAAGATTACGATGAATGATCCGAGCAAAGATAATCGTCTTTGATAGAAAATATAAATAGCTGTAGTAAACCGAATGGAAAGCTAAGAAAACAAACCGTTTATCCTTCGCCGTTGCCCATACGCGGATAAATCTTATCAGTCTTCGAAGGCGGATACAAATGTGTCGGGAGCTCTGTCGGTAGCTCGTTTCCCTCCAGTTTGATTCTGATCAGATGGTTAGCCAGCGCCCACTCTTCCACATCCAGCATACCATCCTTGTCCACATCGGCCAACTTCCAAATCTTCCCAAGGACCGAGTTGGGTAGTTTGGACTTGATCATTTCCTGCTTGGCTGCCGCGCCCGTGATCTTGCCATCGACCGGATTCAACAGGTAGAAGACCTCGTCGTACTTATACTTGTCCTTGCCCACGATCCATTCCGGGGCGTCTTGACCAGCGTTGGCTCCTTCGCCGTAGCCCACACCGAAGGGTGACTTGGTCAGACCATCGAAAGCTCCGCCTTTGACGATTGGGTCTTGTGTCTGCCTCGACTCTTCCATACTGATCATGTTCATCAGCACGGCAATCTCTTCGGCTAACATACGATCTACTCTTTGTATTAGCTTGGGGTTCAGAACGTGGAACTTCTCAAAGTTCTGATTGCGTAAAGACTCCTGCATGCGCGGCAAGTTGGGGAAGTCACCGGGTGAAATGTTGTGTTCTTTCTGGATTTGGGCGTAGATCTGCCCCAGATTGTCGATCAGCTCTTTCTTCTTGCTGTCTTTACCAAAAACAGCCGGCATTTCTTTCTTTAAGGCACTGATGATGTAAGCATGCACCTACAACCAAGAGGAAAATGTGAGAAAGCAAGCAGGTTAACGACAAAGGCAGTCGACCAAGACAATCCAGTTTTTGATGGATTAGCGCGTTGTGAGCTCACGCCATAAAAGACAGCTGTACCTGTTAACCACGCAGCGCCACGCTGCGGACACGACAACGTGCCATACAAGTCACAATGCTATAACGGTCACAAACTCGCAAGTTGTAATCCTACTTTGCTGCGTCGTCTAGTCGGTACAGTTTCTTTACATGCGCTGACTCGAAAGTCACTAAGACCACCTTTAAAGTTCAGACAGGACTATAAGACTGAAAAGAATACGTAAATGTGTACCTTGGCGAGGCGCGCACGTTTGATCAGGTCATTCAGTTTCCTCAACGCGGCATTTCGTGGCAAGCTTTGAATGTCACGGAACAAGTCCACTTCCTCGGCTTCGAACAAGCGTCTGTTTGAGTCGTTATGAAGGGGATGGTCCCAGAATGAGCCAATGTACACCCTGGCGACTTCGGGTGTGTTGAGCACTTTGCCCAAGGACCACATCAAGGCACCGTAAACGCGCATCAGCTGCTGATGATCAACCATGTCCGCTTTGTTCAGAACAATACGAATTTTGTCATCGTGTCCTCTCAATGCCTCGATGGCTCGACGAAACTCATCGCTAATGTCCAGCTTATGGGCGTCGAAAAGCAACACAATGCGGTCCACACGCTCAGCAAACCATTCAAGAACCCCAGTAAATTCATAACCGCGGTCGATGCGTTGTTTCTCCCCACTCAAAATACCTGGAGAAAAACGTTTAAAAAATTAAAATTAGAGTATACTTTCACGTAACCGCGGCCTGAAATCGCTCAGAAGGACTCAGCTGCCAAAAAACAGACAGTGAGGAGTCACAGCGACGAACACACATACGAAGAAACCGATCTTTCATCCACCTGCATGCACACAATGGGCCGCCAGCTCTGGTCTGTGAGTATGCAGATGTCTGAAAAACAGGCCTGCTCTGTATGCCGGTCTCTCGCGTCTCATGTATATTCGGAAATAATTCAGAATATGTCTTACCTGGAGTGTCGACGAATGTCACGCTGTCCAAGACGGGGCTGTTGACTAAACTACACTGGAAGCGATTGAGGAAATTATTCCCAAATTTACTGAGTTTTCTGAACTGTCGTTTTGGATCGACCACCAGCGCGTTTCCGGGGATGACGCCTTCCTGGTCAGCACCCATGATCGCGATGAAACCATCCGTAGTTGGTTCAGGACCAATCCTCATTCCCGGAAAATCTTGTTCGATCAGGTAACGGATAAAGGTGGTTTTACCAGTAGAGTATTGTCCCACGAGGAGGATCATGGGCTTCGCGTCAAAGTCAGGATCATCCAGTTGGGGACTGTGGAACTCATGGAACTTGTACTGTTCTTCCAAGGGCAAGATTGTGTTCCTGTACAACTTCTTCAGTCCGTCCACCACGGACGAGATGACTTCGGGCTCCTTCCGCACTGATCCATCTGATCTCATCCAGCGTAACATGGTGATAGTTAGAAAAAGCTACAATCGAAGAATGTTTCAGTTCTCGCCCGTCCGAAGTGATGCACGATGAGGATCTTCCCCCTGAACACACTGATAAGTTTAACGTGTCACAAACTTCACGTAAACAAGAAAGAAAAACAACAAATTAGAATGGCCACGGAGCTGGGAAGAAAACTCCTAATCAGCTCTGAAGACTAAAGATGCTTCTTACCTGCGCAGTGTGAATGCTCTTCTTCAGATCCTCCTATCCACAACAGGTATTGTCGACAGAATCCACTACATACCTCAGTGGGGGTTATCACGATTACTCAGTCAGGCGTAACCTCAGTTACGCGTTTTTCCAGAACAGTGACGACTGGTGACTCGATGACGAGGAATCCAAAATCTTTATGAAACGTATAACAACCCATCCGTTTACGTATCGAGAAAACGTGGCCGCGTGACGTAATTGCCCTTACGATAGCAAGCTATGTGTGTCAGTCCGCATCGACTGAAAATTTAAAACCCAGCGTGTGGTGGGTCTCGAGCCGCGACTTATCTGAACTAATTGGCATGCGTTCTCGTACTTCTCTACTTACATTATGTGATTTAGCACTTTTATGACATCTGATTCGGCTAGGTGTCCAGTGTTCCGTTGGACTTCCGGTTGGAATGGCAATTTCGCGATTCATTTTTGGTGGCATCTCATTGTGCTTCCCTCAATCCCTCGGGCCTCGACAGAGGCTCGTGATCGGCTACTAGTTCTTCTGTCTTCCGGAAGTTATCTGCACTTGCTCTGGTATTCTTTCAGCAGCTAAGTCGGCTGTGCGTTAACCGGATCTTCTGATTCTTCTTCGCACAAGAATACTGCACGATGCCTGCACCTTCTACGCCGAAATGGGCTCTGGATCCTTTGACTGTTGTGGATGGCATCTTCGGTGAGTCTTCTTTTTCCTTTCATTATTCTCGTTTTTTCCCCACCAGTTTCCGCAGTTTTACGACAGATGCCGAATTCTGACATTTCCCACTCCACATGAAGAGTACTCGGACAAGGCGCAGGAGTTGGCAGGTTGCACCTTCGCAGTTTACTGAACATCCTTAATTATTTGATCTGTTCGCTGCAGCTTCAGACACGGCAAGATTCCGTGATGATCCAGAAAGCCTACGTACCGAGGTGGAGAGATTTTTCCAGGAGAGGCTCCGAAGTAGCACCTTCGATTATCGTTATTTGGTAAGAAATGCATGCGACTGTTGGTGCGACCGCCGTGTTCTTTGAACGGGTATGCAGCTTACTCTCGATGGTCAATTGGTTGTCCGTTCTGTAGGTTCCTTCCATCAACGGACTATCAAAAGACGAAGTGCAAGCTCTCTCTCCTAATATCTTAGTGCGTTTTCGATGCATGGTGCAGGATGAGAAACAGATGAGTTATCACCAGCCAATGCTCCATATCCGAAATGAAGTTTCGGGGGACACTCATTATGTGTGCTCCATTTTCAAAATCTCCGTCCCAGTTCTGGTGAGCATCACTGGGCTTAAAGTGGTCGGATGTTTTTCTATGATATTTTGGTGGTCTTTTCTACAGGAGAATGAAACAGTCGTCGGGTTAGGCGATCCATCCAGTCTGCGAGAAATGCGTTCAGTTAGTTGTGTTCCACTTCCGGCTGAAGCAAAGTGGGTTTGCTCCCTGAACGATGAAATGCAGCAGAAAACCAGACTCTTCGGCTCTCTTCTTGCGGAAGACAAGGAGAACGCAGTTGGGGCCAATATCACTGTAATCGCAAACGTATGTACGCTTCGACAGAAGAAAGTCTAACTGGTTACGAAAATGGAAGTCTGATCTGTGCTGTTAATTGCAGCTGTTTGCCGGCGCAGGCTCCGCTATCGGCATCAATGATAGTATCGAGCTGTTTGGAACACTTCAGAAATCCACTGCCGATATCACAGGCGACGTTGATGGCGAGGCGGTTCCCGCTAGAGATGAGAAGTCTATGGAGATAAGGATGAGCGTCCTCGTGTATGAAGAGCTCTCGCATGCCCATCCAGCCCTTCCGCTGGCGAAAGCGGGTACTCATACAGTCTTCGCCTTAGTTTCGGCGTTCGCCGATCACTGTTAACCTTCTCTCGTTATCCTCCATAATTATGATTTTGGATTTTGAAGACCTTTCCCTACTGGCTGCCACAGAGCAGTCCATCGACTCCACGAGGAAACTTCTTTTTGACCGACTGCTACGATGTCTTCGAGGGGACGAGCTTTCCACTCAGTACATCCTTATGTATCTGCTTTCTTCCACGTAAGTATGGTTTGAACTTGCTCACAGTCCACGGCTGACGCTCCGATACTAACTTGGAACATGGTGATCCGACACTAACTTGGTAGATATTCATGGACCGCCGACATGGCCATCGGGAATTTCTCGTTGAACGTCATCGACATACCTGAGGATGCGCTTTTCCTAAGCAGGTTACTTTCACAGGTTGAAGATGTCGTCACCCAGGTTCGTAACCATCCGCTGTAACTGAGCTCGATGGCCGGAATAATATTGGGAGCTCGGCAAACGAGATCGTTTCTCAAGTGGCGGACGTTTTCACTGTGTTGTTGGAAGCGTGTACCACTTGGAAGAACGGCCTGGTGGAATTTGCTTGTCGAGTTCCCGTATCTTGATTATCACATTCGGATGACCGCAAAATCTAACCTGACTTCCTTCCAGTTGAGAACCTTCGGTCTTACGGTCGCCAACTTAAACAGCTCTAGAATGGCTCCCCTAATCAAAGAACGCCAGACTGACATGGAGCATGATCTTCAACCTGGTTTCTTGCAGCTTCCCAAGCACACTCACCTTGTGCTGGACGAGCTCGGCATGACGACGGGAACGTTAAACGATGCGGGTAAGCTGAGAGTATCTTTCAATAAACCGGTTGGACATGGGTAATCAAGTAGATGTCAAACGCCAACTAATTCTTTTTCCAGGCGTGAGGAATGTGATGGCATTGCAGCGCCTGGCGAAGGATCAAGAGCTGCTCTTCGATTACGAGTTTGGAGTGCAAGCGGCTTTCCGAATGGACATTCCGCTCCTCGTTCTGAGCCAGGGTCGTTCTTTGGTCGAGTGCCGTTACGTCGTTCCTCTGGCTTCCAATGTCCTGACTGGCGCCGATTTTAGAGACCTGGACACACTGTCGGAAAAAGACATGTGGCGAATTCGGCAGTATTTGGTCATGGCTAAATTTGCAGAGTACGAAATAGCGACGGGCTTGCGACAGGTGAATAGTTGGAACTTACCCTTCATCGTAAACTGAATGCTAAGGTTCGTTTTCTACCTGTGTGCAGGCGATTGTGGAAGAATTCGTGGAGACCCGGAAGTCGGATCGATCCTTGTCAGGTGAACAGCTGCATAACCAACTGGAACTCGCCAGATACCTTTGCATCAGCCATGGCGAGAAGACTTTGACAAAAGAGCGGTGGGAGGAAGCTGTCGGGATGGAGAAGACTCGTCAGGCTCGCTTGAAAGACTTGGCTGCGAGCCGATAGTATTTTTCGACGTACCCATTCGGGTTTCGGTACTAATAATTAGTATTGATAAATTTGTTCGTTCTTTGACACCGCTCCCGATTCTATAACTAACGGGATTACACTGTATGCTATAATTTTTGACTGAGTCAGACTGAACGCCTAATCAAAGGCGCGAACAGACCGCTGATGGGTTTTCTGCATACTTTGGTACGCGGTTTCGAAGAACTTCGTGGTGTTTATGGTTACCGCGATTATAAATTATAAGTTATGGCTCTTTACCTAAATGGCCTGCCAAACGAGGCTGTAAAGTTATTAGTCCTGATTGCTTTTACTGTGGCCTCGTGAAAAGAGTCTCGTTGGGCGTTGCCAGTGACCCCGCTGGGTCCGCTGACATCGGCGCACATAAGCGGTAATACATAGAGTACGATATGACGGTAAGTCATGTCATGTGATGTGATAACAGTGATGTTTACTGTTGCGAACTTGCGATCTATTTTCTGAGTTCTTCCCTGGCTTCCAAGTTCTAACCTCGTTCGTTCGTCATCTCGAGATATCTCATCCATTCTCTGGCGTCATTGAACCTCCCCTGTACCTACAGAACACACCGTCGCACCCTACTCAGGAACAGCTCGCTGTCAGATGGATGCTCCTTCAACGAGTGAGCTCGGCACCTCCGACGGAAATGTTCCCGAAAACGCAGCTCCTGTTGATAATTCCGCTTGTACCAGCAGCACTACCCCTATATCATCGAAAGCACGTCACGATGAACGGATGAAGAAGTTACGGGAGCTGCACATGAAACGGGTAGGATATTGTGGATCGCGTGCGAGTACTGTTATTTCTTTTCGGAACTGTTGACATCAGTCATCCTCTCATGAAAAGCATCGCTCTGTGTTGACTCTAAACTAACATTCTGCTCTTTTTAGAACGAAGCACGAAACCTGAACCACAAAGACGTAGTGGAGGAAGATTACCGTAAGAAGCTACCAACAAACTGGGAAGCGAAACGGGAGCGCCTAGAATGGAAACTGAACGATGCAGAGAAGCGCAAGGTTGGTTTCATCTTCGTTTTCATATCGCTGAAATTTTGCGTATACTTTCCCAGGATGTTTCTCTGCTATCAGGGTAGCATTGCATCTATGTGGAAGTTTTTTTTGAACTGTGATTTTCATTTCCAGGCGGCTGAGGAAGGAGGACAGGATTACGACAGACTGAAGGTGTTGGAGGTCTCTGCGGCGGAAGCCAGTGCTCAGGATGTGCGGCACAAACGAAAAAAGAATCCGGATATGGGCTTCTCCACCTTCGAAGATTCCACTATAAGACAGTATAACAACCTCACCAAGCAGATCAAGCCTGACATGGAGAGTTATCAACAACAGAAAGAAGAGTTGTACGTTTCTATAGTGCATTTAAAATCCCTCAAAATTAGATAGCCATAGCATTATATATAAATCTGCTTCTCTCATTTAGGGGAGAACGGTTCTACGCTAACGCGAACACGATTCTCCACGGCGAGCACAAGGATTCCCCGGAAGCAATCGAAAAGCTTGTTGCGGATGTTAGATCTCAGTAAGTTCATCAGACCGGAAGTCCATGAATCAATTATATTAATTTGTCCAGTAGACGTAGTTTGTCAATACGCACATTACGCGTAGCGAGAAATATCTTTCCAGTTGAACGCACGCCTTATGCCTTACTCCTTTTTAGAGCGGATAAAAAGAGCAAGTACAGTCGTCGACGAGCATTCAACGCCGAATCCGAGATCGACTATATCAACGAGAAGAACATGAACTTCAACAGGAAGCTCGAACGTTTCTACGGACAGTATACCTCGGAGACAAAGCAGAATATCGAGAGAGGAACGGCTGTTTGAGTGTCTGAGATCCAGGGAACGACTGAGGTTGATGTTTCAATAACCAGTTTGATAGCCACAGTCGTCGGTTATGGAGCTCTACTAACTTCATAATACGTTCGTTGTACGGGAATTTCCGAATCCCTGAATGTTAATTTTGTTATATTCCTGGTTTTTTTTCCGCTAAACGGAATCTTTTTATGGTTTAATACTAGTAGCAGAAGAATATCATGTGAATGTAATAATCATCAAGTGAAATTTTCGGCGCTCCGGTTCGCGGTTTTTCCCTCTGCTGTTTCCCACTCGCTACCGCCTACGTAGCTCCGCTCACAAATCCTGGTGATCACATTTATTATACATCAGAAATTCCGTGACAATGGTATAAGGTCTTTCAGTACAAAATTGCCGTTCTCCGAACGCTTATTTCAAACAGTTCTATCTCTGGTCAGAAGCAATATTTCGATCCCCTCTCTTTTAATGAGCATAGCATAAGGTGTCGTCTTTCGTCTAAGCATAAGGGAGCTCCACTCCAGCCTCACGATAAATTGCTGGAGCTGTTTGTGTCTGTGGCGAAAATCTGAAAATTATGACGTCCTTGTTAGAAAAATTCTCATGTCGCCAACAGCGCTTCTGAAATTATACACTTGACGTGGGAACGTACACCAACAAGAAGGCTATCGGTTGCCTGTTTCTTTTTTGACAAAGCATGTCCTCTTCGGAAAACTTCCAGGTGGAAAAACAGAGCTAAAAAACCTTAGGTTTGTCGACAAAAATTTCTTCTTCCCGCGGCCTGGGCAGACCAGATTTTTTAAACTTCACACAGTGATTGAAGACACCTTGAAACACTGACCGAGAGCCTCGTTGCTTAAACTCATCAACAATACGACCGAAGAAATCGGGAAAAACTCATTGCCCCACTAAACTGGCGCACGTGTTCGTCGGCAATTCACTACCTCCTTTTCAACAACTTCTCTTCGAAAACCCCGAAGGAATACCTTCCTGGTTTCTTTAACGGCACTGATAGATCAAAGATCTTACTACTAAATGACACTGTTGCCGGTGTGATGGTGCAGCTGACCGTGCGGCAAAAAATTCGTAAAGTGATCCTGGTTTGATATGCGTTGCTATTATCCTAGAATTCTTCCTACGTCCCATTCTTAACTTTCCGAGTGGATCTTATTCGAAAAAAAACGAGAAGACCTCGTCAGTAGAGTTGGACATCAGTTGAACTTAAAAAGTCATGTTACGACCTTGAAACGAGTTTTGAAGCCCGACCCTAAAAAACGGCAATTTCATACTGAGAGACCTTATACTATCTGCCACGGTTATTTCCTTGGAGAACATCTGAACATTGGCAGATTATCCAGAAGCACTCGAGGACCTGAAAACAAATGAACTGAAACATCTGCAAAAACTGGAGATGGAGGGTATCGATCCCCCTACCTCCCGCATGCTAAGCGGGCGCTCTACCATCTGAGCTACATCCCCACATTAAGTTATTACAGACGAATAATTATTCTTTACATGTGAAAAGGATGTTAGGGTGGCACCGCAGTCTTGCTTGTGCGCTCTCGGAAAGAAATCGGATCCGGAACGAATAATCTTTTGCCTCCTACGGCAGAAGAGATTCTCGCAATTATTAGCATCCGGAACCGTAGCCTTCCCGAGTGTCGCTGGAATGCTCCTCGAACAGCGTAAAGGAGGAGTGTTTCCGGATTTCTTGCAAGTTGACGATCAGTTTGCAAAATAAATCGCACTTTTTCGTGACGTTTTCTTCCTGTTTATTGCCTCCTATCTTTGGCTCGAAGACTTGATCCACCAAAGTAACTACACAAAGCAGCGATAACACCGCATATTATTAAATGCAGAAGGTAACTCTTTCCGATTCCCGACAGAACAACCGACGACGGAAGGGATATCCTGACGATCAGTACTCCTAGCCGTAGATGTTTCCGACTTAACCACACGAAAACAGGCGGAAAACTACTTTTAGAATGTCGCCCTGTGCAGAGAGCAAAAAGTCCAGTCTCCGATAGCGAAAGTCTTTATTCCTGTGCATACATACTTTTCGAAAGTTAAAACCTGTGCCGCACGGCAGTATCAAAGGATACGGAAAACTTATCCTGCGCAGAAGAAAAAAAGGAATTACGGACATTTTTGGCACCACTTTATACGAAACATAAAAATCTGGATATATTCGTGTCATGGAAAGAGAATTAATCTAAGATCTTTGTGAAAATGTCAAGTATGAAGTGAGATATTCTGTACCCGCGGAGCTTCACATGTGCGGGAAAAACATGGTGATGTAGACGATGAGTCCACAGATGGCCCAGCTGGAAGCGATGAGAGCTATCAATCCACCCCAGTCGCTGTAGCTCAAATCGTCCATGGATAGCTGCAGACGGTCGTAAAAGGAGTGAGACTTCATGCTGTAAGCGCTGATGCGAGGATATGACCAAGCATCGTGAGCATCAACAGCTACATGGGCCAACTCGTCCGATGGCTGGATCTCTTGGTCCCCTGATCCTCCCTTGTCGCCAGATGAAGGCATGTTTCCTCAATTGCTGTTCTTGATCCTGGGCACTTGAATCGAGGTTAAAGTATAACCGGGAGCAAAGGTTTGTATAAGGAGTACGTCAATGCGGATTTGGAATGTCGAGCAGGGAAAATTAATGAAGGAATGGCGGACGGGAGGAAAACCACAACAATAAATTGATTTTCAGTTGTTCGTGGCTCGTACTGGGCGTGTCTTCGGTACAGACCGAACCGATGCGCCTATCGCGTCGGGTTAGCCCATGACGTCATCGCGCATGCTTCCATAATCCATTCAACCAAAATGGATCATGCAACCTTCAGTTCAAAGGCAGTTCACTGTTCTCAAGTGTTCTTGAGTCTGGAGAAAATCCTTTTCCCAAGTCCCAAGTTCCCAACCTCATCCTGTCTTCCGTCTCTTGGTTTTTAGGAGTGCTTTCGGGACTAGATCAGTCACTGTGCCAGGGGGACGAGCGACTTTGTGACAAGATACAGTCTGCGCCTGGATTGGTAAGCCATACATTCACGGACCTTGTGAGCATGCTTGCGCACCTTCTAAAATACTAGTGTGGCTTGTTTACAGATTCTGGGGAGCCGTGAGACATGTCTGACGTAGGGGAGACTGACGAGAAGAAGCGTGTTCGCTCGTCCAGCTCGGACGATGATGGGCCAGATGACACCGACACTAAGGATGAGCCAATGAAGGCTCGCCTTCGAGCAAAGAAGATTAAAACCAGCAACATCCACTCCTCCAGCTCTGAAGAAGAGAACTCCGATGACGAAAAGGTGAGGACCGAAACACAACGTCTGCCTTCACTGTAACCGAATGCTCGTCTTTCGTCCTTACAGAGGAATAAGAAGAATGGAAAAGAAACTGGTCGAAAGAATGGAAAACCATCTTCAGAAGATGACGTTGAAGAAGGTACTTCTAAACTGGCAATGTTACCGCTTGCGGAGTGGTTTTGTAGATCGGCTGTTGCAGGTGAAGTGAGTGATGAAAGTACCGATGAAGAGCCCGAGTTTGACGATGGGTACGACGAGAATCTCATCGGTGATGAAGCCGACCGTGAACGGCTCAGTACGATGACTGAGCGTGAACGCGAACAAGAAATTTTCAAACGTCTGGAGCACCGAGAAGTGCTCAAACGCCGCTTTGAGTTGGAGAAGAAGCTGAAGATGCGACAGAAGACTGGAGGAAATATCAAAGGTGGCGCGGTGGACGACACGAGTGCGCGCAGCAAAGAAAGACGCTTGATGGTCGAAGGTAAAAACTATACTTAAAACTCAGGAAAGGTCGTAGCGAGTTTGATAAGAACGTGGACTTCGAACGTTCAGACAGAAGTTAGCCGGAATTGTGCAGAGGTAATGGTTGGCATCAATTTAGGCAAGAAGGATACGAAGGCGAAGGCCATCGAGAATCTTCGCGCTGCTCGGGAAGCGAAACTTAATCGAGTTGCTGATCAAGAGAAGAAGAAGGCAGCAGCTAAAACCATCAAGAAGGAACGCCATGATACTGACTCGGACGATGAAGAGAATCTGAGGGATGTCGAGAGGAAGAAGGTGGATACTTCTTCGGATGAGTCTGACAGTGATGAGTCTCAAAAGGAAGAGAAAGAAGAGGAGAAGGATCATAGACTAGAACCCATTAAAAACATGGCAGATTTGGAAAGGATTCGTCTGTCGAGGTTCCGCATTGCCAAGTGGATATACTTGCCGTTCTTCGCGGATGCCGTCAAAGGATGTTTCGTTAGAGTCAACTTTGGGGATAACATGGTCAATGGTCAACCTGTATATAGAGTATGTTACACGCTGACGTTCTTCAGTTGGTATGAAAGCTTCTTTCCCGTTTAGTGTTGTATTCAGGTTTCTTGCTTTTATAGATCGCAGAAATCCTGGGCGTTTTGGAATCTCCGAAACCTTATGAACTCAAAGGGGAAGGTGGCGCAAAGGATTTCGTCAAGACGAACGTTATGCTAAGACTCAGGTAAGTCTTCTTGTTGCTAGTTTATGAGGCCGAGTTTATCGCCAATGGAAGAGAGTGTTTGTTGTTTGGATTTCTATTTGAAACCTGCATGTTTTTGTTTCTTTTGTAGGGTGTTCGAAAGAGAGCGTCAGATGAACCTGACGTTCCTCTCCAATCAGCCCCTGACAGAAGCCGAGTTCGAAGACTTTAAAAATAAGATGCTGGAGAAGGATCTCTCGTTGCCGACCCAGGAGCACGTCGAGCGAAAGCTGATGGACATCAAGCGGGCTAATACCTACCGGATGACAGACGCCGACATCACCGTCATGGTCGCTGCCAAGGAGAAACTGGGCATGAAGCCACAGAACTTGGCTATGAGAAAAGCCGAACTACTCAAGTCAAAAGCTTTAGCCGAAGGCAAGAGAAGTTTAACCACACTTTCGTTCACACCAAGAGAAGGCTATCTTACGAGGATTCCGGAAGAACTGGCAATATGGAAGCCTGCATACTGCAACGCAAAGCCCCCCAAACTCGACAGAATTGTCTCCCCAAGTGGCGCACGTGCCCAGTGTTAGTGGCTGGAAGCGTGCGCCACTTGAGTGTACCGATCCGGTCGACTTGGTTTGCCCAGGTCCCGACCACTGTAAATATAAGTACAACAGAATTCTGAAGCAACATTAAATTTTCCTGGAAAAAAATAGCAACAGTATCCAACGGTGGAAATAAGGTTAATGTTGAACTTTTGAAGGGCTCGGCGATGATGCCATGTTGGCATCGATTATCGAGGAGCTCCGTAGTATCGACACCCAGAACTCAGAACGCCATGAACCTCGTCATAAAGGTCAGACGAAGATCGATGCCATCAACAAGCGTAACAGGAACTCGGCCATTGAGGCCTTGGGAAAGGCGTTGACTAACGCGGACAAGGAGAAGCGCGATGCGGAAAGGGTGGCGGATGATCCTTTCACACGTCGTTGGGGTACTCCACTGCTGGTCCACAAGAAGACACTCAATGGAACGGCCACTCTTGCTACCGAGAAAAAAGAAGAAGTCAAAGCGGCACCGGCGACCCCAGTGGTTAATCCCGTCGCAGCGAATGCGGATCCTTTCAACATGCATAACTTCGATATAGGTAAGACGAACTTGTCTGTAGAGCCCCGCACCTGCATACACAGTTTACGTATTTGTAATCGGGTTGGCGGTATGTAGGTACGTGACGGATGGTTCAGGTAATCTTTTCACGTGTACCTGCATACTGCTGGTTGTGGCAGTTGGACAGTTTCATGTATGCAGGTGCCTAATAAAGAAAAGTGCAAGAGTTGCTCGCCAGTCGCCTACCTCTTTGTCGGTGTCACCAGTGGCGTCCCACTTTCGTTTTCATTAGTACCTTGATTTTACAGGACTTAACATCGACATGGACGATTTCCCAACAGCCCCCAGTTCCTCCTTCCGTCGCGGAAAATAGAAATCTCTCTTGAGATTCTGCGCTACTGGTTAACCAATAGCCCCATGACGATCGCAAACTTCTGCTTTACATGAAAAGCCGGATAGTGAGCTTCGACTTTTCCTCCTGTTATATTTTTCTGACGGCCCGTTTGTGTTCAGCTTTGCAAGCTTTTTTCCTTTGATGTTATGCTAGCTGCGGGCAAGAATAAATAATGTCCAGTAAAGCAGCAAACTGGTATTAATGGCTCTTGTGGCATTCTCCTTCTATGCGGGATTGCAGTGATGGTAAGCTGTATATGCTCAAAAGGAGACGAGATTGATTTAACCTGTGATCTTTTACCATGTCTTCCTCACCCTTCACACACTTTTTACTCGCTACGAGCGACTGTGCTTCTGTTTTTTAGTCTTTTATGTTTTGTACGGAGATGTATTTCAGTTTTACCAGAAATATTGCTGCAATAAAATTCTGACCGTTGTACTCACACTGAATTCCATTTTTGTAATTCGGGAGAAAAATGATGGAATGTGGGCATAAAATGCGAAAAGTTCTTTGGTCGGTAAATCTACAGATAAGTCCCATAACTACGATGTTTCTGACTGACAGAATGTTCGAGTAGTGGATGATCATCTGCGATGAACTGTCCCACATTTGCGGAATAGCGAAAATTATTTATTCGGATATTTTGTAGAGCAGCAGTGGTTTTTCGAGCCAAAGACCCGCCCACGAGTTGAGCTCTTGAAGATCTTCCGCTTCGCTTTGCCCGCTCTATCCGTGCTAGATGATGTCCCGCCATTCTTTTCAAGCGGCGCATCTTAACAACGACTCTGACCACCGAGAAGATCGCTCCTATGAGGCAGGCTCCAAAGAGGATGGAAGCGATGATGGCGGTAGCCAGCTGGAAGTCCAAGTACCAGTTGAGAAACCCCCCAAGCGGTGCACCAACTATCGTGCTAAAATACCGAAGAAAATCAACCGTGGTTTTGCTCATGTCCTCCTTATGCTGGAATTATCATGTGTCTCTTCTCATATTTCGATGGACTTGGGTTTTGAAACAGACAGCTTACCCCAAGGCTTGCGTTATGACAATAACGCTTGTGGTCGTAGAGTATGCCGCAAGTTTGTTCAGTTTCTTCGCTCTGGGAATATGACAAGGCGATAAAAATGTAGCTTCTTCCCCTAAGATCTACCGGCCAGTCAGCTTACTCTGCGCATTCGAGAAAGGTGTGGAATGTGGCGGCGAAGACCATGCTGGCGGTTCCGCCAAGACCCAGGAAGCATAAAAGGTCCAGCCAAAGCAAACTGCAGAAAGGGGAGTCAGATACAAAGTCCCGGCATTTAGTACAGAACCTCATATGCGTACGGAAGGATGACACTTACTTTGCTGGAATATTGAATGCTTTTACGGGACCGGTAAAGAGGAAGATGAATCCAGCCAGGAAGATGCCCGTTATGTTTGAGCATTCCAGACCACAGATGAAGTCGTGCGTGATTAGCCACTGCCAGAGGGCGACACCGAATGAGAAAGACAATGGAATCAAGGCGAGGATAATTCCTTCCACCGTGTAATGCGAGCCAAATATCTGCAAAGACGCATTATAAATTTCGAATTTTGAATGTGAAAAGAGTCTTAAGCCCGAACCGTCCGGATGTGCGGCTCTATGATGGTCTGCAGGGCGGCAAGAGCCAGGACAGCGAAGAAGAACATGGTGGTCGCTCCATACAGCGAGATGTTTCTTCGGAACTTCCTTCTCTTCTTGGTAGAATCACTGAACAACGACCCTAGGTGATAGGAAAGGGAAAACTTCAACTTACTGTACGATTTTGCGAACGTTCTGCTATAATATCTGGCAGACTTACAGGTGAATGGTCTTCGCTCAAGGAAGCAAATGGAGACAAACCCCACAACGAACAAGAGCAGTCCACATGTCAAGAAGGTCGCTGCAACGTCGGCCACCTGACAACGGATACAACAGACCAGACTTTTTGACGTATAACCATTTGAACAACAAACCAACCACGAACATAATAAAGCGCTCCAGCCAGGCAGCTTCCGAGAGTCAGGCCGACCCCAACACAGTTGAGCGCGCTGCCCTGTGAACAGAACGACGCTTTGAGTATGATCCGTTAACGTAAGAAAAACGATGCCCGATAGTATGACGCTGACTAATGGTTTACATAAACTCCGCTTTCGTTCCTCGGGAACTCCACCAAGAGCTTCGCTGTTATCGCTACTTCAAGAGCTACGAAAACAATCCGTTGAAATTCATCCTTCTTTGAGCCAGAAACATTGAGCGGGTAGCTTACCTGCAAACCCTATGCCTTCTACCGCCCGAAACACGGCCGCCAGAATGATGTACCGCAGTGCATCTTGTTCCCAGTGAAGACTTCTGCAAGTCGAAACAACGTACTATCAATAACGTAGCAGAAAGAGATATACAACAACTGACAACGCACCCGAAAAGTACGAAAGAGGTTCCGGTGAGAAATAAGCCCAAATTAAATGTGTTTTTTGTCCCGAGGCGAGGAACCTACGAGAAGCAAGCCCTAATATAAAACGAAATGCTTCTCACTCATTCAAACTTTAGTCACCTACCGCCATCTGCCAGAGTGGCCATGTTATCACCGTCGTGAGTCCCCATATCGCAAAGATAGTTCCCGTAGCCAGTGTTGAGAATCCCTGTGCTTCAAGCTACAAAAGAGCTAAGTGGAGAGCCTTTCTACGTTTGAAAGCTGCTGTGAATATGTACTTACGGCTGACGGAAGCACTATGGGCATCATCCCAAGAGCAAAGTAATAGGAAATTTTAGCCAGCCATATGAGTGACAAGGTTCTCTTTTGGTGAGAGGACAGCTTTCTGAAGCTCAACGATTCAACTTCCCATTGGTCTTCCGGGTGCCGATAGATGTGTGGTTTCATCGTGGCCAAGTAGCGGGAGCGAAGTCCCGAAGAGCCTTGAAAGCTGAAGGAACGTCGAAGAGGGAACGGCATGAGGGAAGCATTTTCCATGAGATCATCGGCGAAGGCCGGCCGGTCCGAATAGTCCACTAGGGACTTTGCGGTTTCATGCTCCGTGGGAATGTCCCACGAATCGGTGGTGGTCACGGTGGAGTCTGCTGAATTGGCTCGAGCGCGTCTTGCTCGTGCGGCTTCGTAGCGAGATGTCCTGCTGGTGGTGGGGAATGTGACGACCATTCTTTAGGATATCCCTCTTAAATCATATCAAAGAGACGATGGCCATAACTACATCAACCGGAAGCGGAAGTTCAAAAGACATAGAATCACTCTTGTGAATTAGATCAACTCACAAGACTTAATTCACTCATCTCGAAGAACAACCATAATATGACTTTTCGTAATTTACGTTATCCAGGAAAATCGAACAATGAAGTTCGAAGCCATCTTACACTTACTTTCCATTAGGACTGTCGGTGGTGTACGCTGCACGAAGTATGACGTGCCCGGAAGGTCTGCTGAGTAATGGCTCCCGGCTCAAATTATCTATCTATCGAGCAGTTTACCGTCCCCAACATTGCTTTCTGCCATATCCGAAATCCTTCTCTGACTCGAAAGAAACAAAATGCTAGATTTCATCACACAGCTCCACATTGGGAGTCAAACTGGGCAAACCACCGATTGTTCGCGGCACCGTTCCTTGATGATTTTCTCGTCGTCCATCCCCTTCCTCTGCCGTATTTCCCTCTGCCGTGAGATCTCTCGCATATGGAATAGGGTCTTCTGGAGGGTTAGAGGTCAGATACCCCAGCCTGCTGTGGTAGCTCTTTAGTTTCGCTCCTCGAAGCAAGGAAACGCACTGGATATAAAATCTATTCCTCAGCGGTAGCGACATCGGGAACCGGTGTTTGAGATCCTGCAGGAATCCGGAAGGTGCTTGTCTTGAAGGACTATTGCCTCGGACGAGGAAGCAGCTTTCTCCATGATGCGAGTGGATACACATCTCCGCATAATTATGAGACCGTTAGCAGACCAGGTCTGCGCGGCCTGTGCAAGACGACGAACCGCAGCCATAATGTCCGGTTGAGCAGAAGGTACTTTCCCTCACACGAAATGATCATCTAAGCTTCTGAACGTGTAGAATCTTAGGAGATTATGACGAAGACCATGGTCCCGTCGGGTTCTGCACTCGGCGGAAGCTGAGGTCGCAATCACTGTGATAGTACGATACCGTTGTACGGTAACCCGTAACCGGAACCAGAGTGCCGGAACTTCGGAAATCGGAAGTAGAATGACAGATGTTCATGTCATCCAACATGACGCATCGAAACTCGTTACTAGTATCGGAGCGGTGTTGCGCATGACGTCAGATGTTACCGGACAACCCAAGTCACAATTAAGCACAGTTGACTTGGACTCTGACGAGGGACCATTCAGACCATGTTAGTCGCCGATCACGATATCAATGCTTTCACAAGATAGCTGAGACTCTTCGCTCTCTACGAAGTATGGGGAAGAATGGCAGATGACCACTTCCAGGCTCTGCAGAAAATTGAGGAGTACCGTTTATTAATCCAAAATACAAGGAAACACAATAAACTGGTTCCCAAAAAAAATGAATTTCCGACTCCTAAGTATTCAAACTGAAAACGAATCGATACAAGACGAAAAGACAAACTGTCACAAACCGGATCTACGGTACAGAATTTTCACAGTTATGATAGTCAGTCACAAAGCAGACAAAACACAGGTTATCCTTACACCAGGAACATCTAACGAACTTTATTTTGCGCGGCTTGCACTGATTACAATAGAGCGCAATTTTTTGGGAACGCAAAGTCGATTGGATCGTCGAACACATTGGGTTTCTCGTCACAGTACCAGGACTTATAAAAGAGTACTTCCAAAGATTAGTGTAACGAGGAGAAGTGAGCTAACGGAAGATCAAGGATTAAAGTATTATACAGTTTCTCTATCAAAAAACCCGAAGTCTATCTTGACGATCAGTACTCTTTCAGAGCACATCCGGAAATAGCTTTTCCACGGGCGGAAACCACAGATGTCAAGTGGCTGGATGAGTCCAGTTGTTTTAGGTGGAATAGTGAGCAACTCCACCTTGTGCTGCATGTTTTGCAAGAACTGCGGGTCTTTGTAGGATGAGAACGAGACGACCAGCAACACAATATCCTCGTCGACGTGTTCCCGGAACACTTTCTCAAAAACTTCGCGTAGTATTTCCTTCGTAACTTTTCCCGGAAGACGTCGCTGTAACGTAGACGTTACCGCACTTCCTGGTAACACTTTCCACTTTCTTGGCCATGATAGGTCCGCACTTTCCGTTGACTCTTGCATCACCATAAACCAGACAGGGACCTTCCAATCTCCACTCATCGATACGATTGGTTGTATCGTGTAGGAATGGGTGGTAGAGTTAATTGACTGAAAAGCTGCTTCAACAATCAACGCACCTATGCAAAAAATAACCACAGATTAGACACCGATTACCATGGGCCGAAAACCAAGCTAGTCTTCACTGTCAAACTGAATTCGGGAGCTCGGCAAACAAACTCGACATGCTCGTTTTACTCAAGTGGCGCACGCTTCTAGCCAATAACACAGGAAAGCTTACCTCTGTAATGCAAAGTACGTCCACCGTGCATCTCGTAGTTGAAACCGCTTTGATCCATGTTGAATACGTATAACGGGTCAGCTGCGAGGGTTATCAGCTTCGCTCTGGCTACGAATTCGGCTGCTGTCTGGCTGATGTCGTCCAGCTCGTAAGCGTAATTTCGAGAAACGAATTTCGTTATTCTGCGACAAACAATCTTGAAAAGCTTCTTCCACCTGTAAACGCAACTATCCGATGCGACGAACCCTTCCAGCCCAACTTCTGCGTTTATTCGGATCGCCATCCGACGGATATCTCGATCGCGTACAATCATTCTTCGTTCTTTCATATCATCAAACTCTTGCCTTACACGCATTCGGATCTGAAGCAGCTTTTCGTTACGACTTCCACACTGTTCTATCTGTTTTCTCCACCGATAAAGTGTCATAACATCAGGAACACGTTTGAACTGGGTCTGAACGGACGATAGCTTACGATTCTTCCCTTTCCCTAACGTTCGGAACTGAACTGCTCGTTGTCTGTACGAGAACTCTACATTCTCTCTCCGAGTTTTCTTTGGGAATTATCGGGATAATAGGTCGATCCACTCGAAGGCAGCTGACTCGATGCCTCCTCCTCGCGTCGCTCCAGTTCATCCTCTGCCATCTCGTGTATCTGGTCTACAGTAAATTCCATCGTCTCGTCTTCATCCTCGTATTCCAAAGTGATCTCCTCCGTAGTCACATCTTCGGACGACAAAGCAGCGCTCCTGAGTAGATCTAAAACGAGAAAGTGTCCGTTAAACCAAATTTTGAGAATCCACTCGTAGGACAGAGTTCCGAAAGCTGTACTTACCTTCGATAAGATTTGCCAGCTTGATATCTGCTTGCGTCGCACCAGATATCGTCGTAAAGTCTTGCAGTCTATCTTGCAACAAATCCAGGATGCTTCGTGGATTTACAGGCATTGCTGTGGTGTAGGGAAGATTACAGAAGATGCGTCTATCAGACCGGAAGTCCGGAAACGGAAAATTAATCTGACCGTTGGCTCACAAAATTTATTCGAATTTCTAGTGATGACATGTTATGCATGACATGACATCACATGACAGGTATGTTATGTTATGTTATGACATAACATACCTGTCATGTGATGTCATGTCAGTTTTCGGTTTGAATACTTAGGAGTCGGAAATTCATTTTTTTGGGAACCAGTTTATTGTGTTTCCTTGTATTTTGGATTAATAAACGGTACTCCTCAATTTTCTGCAGAGCCTGGAAGTGGTCATCTGCCATTCTTCCCCATACTTCGTAGAGAGCGAAGAGTCTCAGCTATCTTGTGAAAGCATTGATATCGTGATCGGCGACTAACATGGTCTGAATGGTTCCTCGTGAGTGGCAAAAACAGGTTGTTTGCTGCTACTTCCATCATGCTGGATTGTTGAATTCATGCGCATTTCGTTGCAGAAAACTCCCACCGCCGAAGTTCATCGACTCTTCTTGGCACTGCTGACACACATCAGGCTGCCGATCAAGAAAGTTCTCAGTGGAACACTTTCCGGGGATCTGGTTTAGTATGTAAATTTCTACTTCCGGTGGCGTGATATCTCCGATAACCATCGGACGGACCTTACGGGGCAACGTCCATCTGCACCAGGGCTGCATAGACAGGTAAGAACTTCCCGCTATTGTCTATACGACTGTATATCCATGTGCTGCGGGATGTAATCTTATCATTTCCGTAGATAAGATTGAATGCGGGGAGGTTCGCCGTAACTGTTTATTCTGCCGGAACTTTCCCACCTTCGCTCTGCTCCTTTGCTCAGGCCAGAAGGATAATCCATCTCGGGAAGTAGCACCATGTTACTCGAAGCTTGCTCGATCACCGGTCTGGCGATTCTCGCGTTGATCAAGCTGAAGGGATTAGAGCACGTGATCATACACTATCGCTGGATATTCGTATGTCTGTTCCTACTCCCGGCGTCTTCCCTGTACGACCTGGTCTTCTACGTGCGAAACAGGATCATCTTTTGGCTTCGAAGTGCACCGAAGCAGCACAATCTTCGTGTCAGAAAGATACAAGATCAGGTTAGAGGGTCTGTTCTTGACGAAGCCGGCTACTTCCGGTCGCTCCTTATATGCTATGCTGACCAACCTTGGTATTTGTTAAGGTTAAAGCATGGATCGCAGGAGGTCGGCAAAAGCGGATGTGTACAGCGCGTCCAGGTTGGCTGACCATCAGTTTCAGAACGCCGCTTTACAAGCAAACTTTAAACGCTATCAAGATCAACCTAATGGACATTCTCGATGTGGATACGGAAAGAAGGGTCGTCCGAGTTGAACCTCTTGTGACCATGGGTCAGATAACTGCAACCCTCAACCCGCTCGGATACACTCTTCCCGTTGTTCCCGAACTGGATGACCTGACAATCGGTTAGTTAGTCGGTAGTTTTTTTTGCAGCGCGGGATAATCCAGCCTGTCCCAGCCAACTTGCTACCACTCATAAAATCATGGCTTTCTCGACGCGATCATTTCTCGACTTCGAAGTGAATTTTCCCTGGTTCAGCAGACATTTTTCTTCCCAAAATTATGGGCCAGAAAACTGCTCACGGAATGGAGATCGAGATTAAGTCAGGAAAGGAGCGAAGGACTTTCGCAGTTTTTGGAGCTGTTTTCGAGAATTAATTTTCCAGTTCTCCGTCGAGGTCTTGAGATACCATTGAAAATAATTAGGACCCGAACCAAGTTACAGGAAAAGTGGCTGGAAGTGTAAATCTGCAATTCCGAAAAAGAGCTAGAAATTTCCCCGAAACGAGTTTTCCCGGCAGAAAATGCGGGTTTAATCCGTTTTCTAAGCTAATTAAGGTCTTTCCAGGTCTTTTCTGGTCTTTCTCGATTTTTCCCGATTGCTGAGATAGTGATACGTTCGTTTAAATCCATTCTGGGAATAAAACCTTATGCGCGAAAGTTTTCAGACTGCTTTTGACCTGCGGGCCTTGCTTCCAGGTGGGCTGATTATGGGCGTCGGAATTGAGACCTCGTCGCATATTTATGGACTGTTCCAAGACATCGTTCTCGCCGTGGAACTGGTTCTGCAAGATGGATCTTTGGTTCGCTGTTCGAAGGTACCATGCAAAGTGATTAGTCGACAATGTACACGTATGTGAATATATTGGCCGCAGTGCTAAATTGCTAATGACAAAATTTTCAACGAAGATGGTCGCGTCATTAAATCTAAAATTTTATCACACAAGAATGTACCTTTATTTTGCTTTGTATATGTGAGGGGTGGTTGGAGCTATTCTGTATCTTCTGTTTGATAGGATGAGAACGCCGAACTGTTCGCATGTATTCCATGGTCTCATGGGACTCTTGGCTTCCTGGTCGCCGCAGAAATCCAGATTATTCCGGCAAAGCAATACGTCAAGCTGGAATACTTCCCTACTCATTCCACTGAAGAGCTTTGCAAGGTGTTCTCAGAGAAGTCTCTAGCACGAGAGGAGAATCATTTCGTGGAAGGGATAGTCTTCTCGAGAACCGAAGCCGTCGTCATGTGTGGCACCATGACCGACGTCGTCGAGAAAGACAAGGTCAGTATGGAAACCGTCCTATTCTTGCCCAGAGCTCAACTCCCTATCTATCGTGGTTCTGAACTTCTGATTCATGAATCCATACAGTATCTAGGTTTTCTTGTATTTCAGTTCAATGCTATCGGACATTACTGGAAGCCCTGGTTTTACAAACATGTGGAGTCCTTCCTAAGAAGCTCGAAGACGGAATATGAGTATATCCCACTTCGCCACTACTACCATCGTCACACCAAAAGCATCTTCTGGATGCTTCAGGTATATTTCTTTCTTCTCCTGAGGTGCAGCGGCCTATTGACGCACCCGATATGTCGGCGGTTGGAAGGCTGACCCTTTTGGTTTATAGAATATCATACCATTCGGGAATAACCCAGTGTTTCGCTACATCTTTGGCTGGATTGTTCCCCCCAAAGTCTCCTTCCTAAAGCTTACACAAGGCGAGACTGTTCGTCGGCTGTACGAACAACGACAAATGATTCAAGACATGCTTGTCCCCCTCCAACACGTCCAAACGAGTCTTGAGTGTTTCGAGAAAGAAGTCGACATCTTTCCGCTTTGGCTATGTCCCTTCTGGCTACCGGCAGGTCCAGGCTTGGCACGTGCTAAGAAGACTGGTGATGCTCCCGGTGAAATGTACGTGGACATTGGAGCGTACGGAGAACCCAAAGTTCCGGGTTTCCAGTATCGGGAAACTACCAGGAAGATTGAAGCTTTTGTCAGGAGACATGCTGGGTGAGTTAGGCTTTCCTCTGTCTGAACTTCTAAGTGTTGGTCGTCAACGGTCGATGATTGTTTTCATTTCCTCTTTCCAGGTTCCAGATGCTGTATGCGGATAGCTACATGACAAAAGAAGAGTTCCGCGAAATGTTTGACCATAGTTTGTACGACACAATGCGCCTCAAGCTGGATTGTTCCAAGGCTTTCCCTGATGTCTACGAGAAGACTTGTCGCACAGCACGGTTTTGAGAATCGTGAAAATTACAAGGGACACGTAGAAAAAGACACTCCTACTTACTGGGGAAGCCGGAAGTTTATGCATTTCGTTTCTTTTCTTGTCGTCTTTTAGCTGTATTACAGTATTCACTCCCGGTTTCCGAATTTCGCCTTCGTCAGAGTACTCCGTTTCATGGCAATACAATGTTATTGGGTTTTTTGAAATTTCTGGCCGAAGTGCACGCTGCTCCTGTCTTTTAACCGGAAAGCCAACGACATTCGAGCGTAATGTTTGAACAAAACATCGTCTTCGTGAGCCGCCACAAGGACGAAAACGCGCTGAGGATGTGATAAAAATTGAGATCGATCACTTCCGCCTCCGAGGGAGTTCCCCATTTCACGGCTAGTCGATGACTGTGTCCGTAGAAGCCTTGGAGCGTCGCGACTAGCTGTCGTAACGCATAAACTGGACCGGAGGGCTGATCAACAGCTGGGGTCCCTTCTGCTTCGACTTTGAACTTCACGAGTTCTAGTCATCGAAACAATAATATACAGTAATACAGTATACATACAGAATCTCGTATATGTGATCTTCCGCATCAATCAAGAATTTATCGAAGTTAATCTGACGTTGCATTTTCCGAAAGCTTCTTCAACATGATATCAAGAGGTTTATTTATTGTCTTTCAGTATTTCGTGGGGCCCCTGCTAAAAACCAGGATTTTGCAGTCTAAATTAAACAAAGAACTTGTGGGCATGAGACTGGGCTAATTGGAACGTTTGTCTTCGGAAGAACCTCGAAGCCTTTGCAGACGGCAATGATCTTTGGAACCTTTGCAGACGGCCTTTCTGAGCTTCGGAACCACAAGGCCGAGTCTGTAATCGGGCTGTCAAGTCTGTTCCCTGCTCGATGATGGATGATCTTTTCGAGCATCGATGCTAAGAGAGCGAGGCATCCATCGTGGCGAATTCGAGATGCACAAAAAGACAGTTGGCGCCGTCGATCGATCCGATCGTCAAATGCTTAATGGTTCTGTTGTCCTTCACCCGCATTTCATCGGCCACCCGAGCGTGCATGGCCATGCAACGAGCTCATGATCGGTGCATGCCGAGGTGCCTGATCGCGCAAGTCTTGGTCCGCCCAGGCTACCTTACACACATTTCTTTCTATTACCACCTACCAACCATTGGAGTTACCCTACCAATAGAAACCAAGCAGAGAGATACCTTGTACGGGCCGCCTGATTCGCTGCACTCTCGGAAAGTTCAGTGTTGTCGCGCACAAAAATGGGGTCGAATTTGGCCGGTGAGGAAGTACCCACCCGGTAGCTCGATCCGCCACCCATTACGTAACTGCCGCATGGTTTTTGTAAGGCATGTTTCATAGGAAATGTCACGCGGGTAGACACCAATAATGATAAGTAAGTCAGGACTGAGCGTGAAAAGACCGTATGCACACAGAAACCAAATGAACGATTAGAGACAGACTATCGATCACGCAGCGAGGACGTGGCTTCTTCTGAGTTCGGACGAGGGGAATCCCCGATGGTAAGTACGATTTTCCAGAAGCCGGCCTTCACTTTTCTATGGAGTGCAAACCGCGAGGTAAACCGGATCTCTCGCTGGACCAATCGCGAAAGTCCAACCTGCTGTTACGGTTAAATCAGTTATGGTAATCCGTGCTTAAGGTGCCTGTAGACACTACAACTTCTCAGTAAGGAAATTTAGTCCATGATTTCGCGATCAAGGCCAACTTCCAAACTTCTTCCTTTCAGAAATGGAGGTCCTGTGACGTGGGTGTGTGATACTTAGACTGCAGTCCACTTGTTACGTCCTTGTGATTACGAGCTGACAGTGCATTCCGGTTTTATTGAGGAGCTTTTGTGTGTGATATGCGTACTTCGGTCGAAGTAAGAGCACTTTGTTTTTGACCGATCTTGCTCGAGATTCGTTACTTTTCCATTGTTGCATCCTTGTTCCTTCATGATTTATTCGCTCCGAGAAAGCCTTTCCTACGATGAAGCCCGGCATTCGATCACTACGCATTGCTCAAGTTGCACCCTTGTTCGAAAGCTGTCCTCCACAACTGTACGGAGGAACTGAGCGGATTGTGAGCTACCTGACGGAAGAGCTGGTCAAAGAAGGCCACCAAGTGACGTTGTTCGCGAGCGGAGATTCCATTACGGAAGCGCGATTGATACCATGCGTCAAGACCGCTATCCGGCTCAATCCTGCTATCAAGATCGAATGCATCTACAGCATGCTCATGTTCGAGAAGGTCCTGCAGATGGAAGACCAGGTAAAGACGTGAAGCCGGAAGTAGTGGCTTCGCAGTTATCCCGTTCCCGTTAAAATGAAAGAGCTTCTTTGATCAAGTAATCAATTGAAACGCGAAATCCTTTGTGTAGAATGGTTACGTTGGTATGGTGTCAGCTCGGTTCGTGTTCTGTACTACCGTACCCGGAAGTACCTAATTTCGTTATCCTTTGTTCTTCCAGTTCGACATCATCCACTTCCACACGGATTTCCTGTCTTTCGGCCTGTTCCGCCATTTGGCTTCCAAGTGTATTACAACCATCCACGGACGATGTGACATTGAAGACCTGCCGTTAGTGTACGCGGAATACAAGGACATGAAGATCGTTTCCATCTCAGACAACCAGCGGATTCCCCTGCTAGGTATCGCCAACTTCTACGCTACCGTCTACCACGGCATTCCTCCACTCAGATTCAGCTTGACTCCTTTCAACGGTGGCTACTTGGCTTTTCTGGGCCGAATCTCTCCAGGTAAGATGACTTTGAACTCATCTTGATTGCCGATTGCCGGTTGAGTAAATTTTCTAATTACAGAAAAGCGACCCGATCGCGCAATCGAAATCGCCCAGAAGGCTGGCATCAAGCTGAGGATTGCTGCAAAGGTGGACAAGGCCGATCAAGAGTACTACGACAGGGAGATTAAGCCCATGATCGACGGGAACCCACTGGTCGAGTTCATTGGCGAGATTAACCAGGAACAAAAGTCCGATTTCTTGGGCAACGCAATCGCTCTCGCCTTCCCGATCGACTGGCCTGAACCTTTCGGTATCGTCATGATCGAAGCCATGTCTTGTGGTACTCCTGTCATCGCCTATCCTCATGGTTCGGTTCGTGAAGTCATCGACGATGGCATCAGGTACGGAATTCCAAATGTTAATTACTTTAGTCCATGAAGTCGCGCACGACATCGTTTTACCAACTATTGGGGTGCGCGAGTTGGCGGTTCGCACTCTACTTTGTTCAACTCGCGCGCCGTGGCTGTTATTACACCGGTGCTTTGCGTCGCTCTTGCTACGAGTCTGTTTTACCTTGGAGGGTTTCAACGATGACTTGAGTAATGGACCTGATGTTTATTGGGTGAGCTGAATTTTCGTTATTTGCTTCTGCAGTGGCATCTTAGTGGAGAGTATCGAAGAAGCCGTAGCCGCGGTGCCTCGTGCTGCTGCCATGGATCGTAGGTTGGTTCGCAAGACGTTCGATGACCGCTTCTCGGTACCTAACATGGCCAAGAACTACATTCAGCTTTACGAGAAGATGCTGCATGCTAAGAAGTTGGAGGACTCGACAAAGACCAGTACATTGATCGAACAGATCCTTTCGGCGGCGGACGGAGGTGCTCTACCGATGTCGGCGATAAACTCGGCCATCAAGCAACAGGCGGCCTAGAAATACCCAAACCTTTGTTTTGACGTTTTTATATTTTACAAGATTATTATATCAAACGGGATTAGTTTTGTAGTTTTACTGCTTGATCTGTATGAGCTTAATGCTCGTTTTTCAGAATTTCAAAATGAGAGGTCGTAATGTGAATTTGCAAAGAATTGATGTTTTGTAGCGCTTTATGATTTTCACGTTTTGCTGTTCATCTCCTAAATTTGCTCAATACGTCTTTTTAAGGACCATCATCGGAATAACGTGTGGGGTTTCTCGAAGGTGTCTTGCGTTCTATAGTGATGCTGAGAGCTCGCCCACAGGATATGACTCCGAGCTCGAGCGAGATAGTGCATAATAATGGCAGGCTGACTACGCTTGGGAAACCAAGAAGTACTGGGAAGTCTGGGTAATCATTGATGGGCATCGAATAACACTTTGTCCACAGGCATGATAATTTACTCGCACCACAACGCGTCTATAACTCTGATTAACCTCACAAAGTCCTCCAAAGAATCAAAGCGACAGGCTCGGAGTATTCCCAAGAAGCTAACCATATCGCGCATGGGTTAAACGGTGGTCGAACTTTGGTTTAGGGTGCGTTCCAGCTGCCGAAAAGCTGGCTCCCACGTCTCAACTTTCATAAGAAAAGCGAACGTTCTAACTGAAAGGTACCGTTTATCCGCGAAAGCCTTCCATAAAACGCTGTAAAACAATTTCCAAGTACCGCAACTTCCTTTATTGTCAGAACTCTTCTCATTCTTCTTTTTCATCCGGTTCGCTCTCCTCATCTATATCTTCCTCCGCATCCGCCTCTTCCGACTCGGTAAGGTAATCTTCATCGGGCTCGCGATGACTACAAATGAAAAAGCTTGGTCTTAATTTTGAACGTGAACCGTACGATACAGATAGATGTATCTAAGGATATCCTGGGTAGTCGAGAGTGCGTGATGAAGTTCGTTCCTACTTATAAAAGTCGTAAGCGCGGCTGAAGGAATCGCTCGGTTGAGACGCAGTGCTGCTTTTCGGCGCAAAATTCGTCAGTACGTACTGAGCATGCCTTTCTTGGGCTTCCTGTAAGAAACAACAATGTGTGAAATTCGCTGCTGAGGACTTCGCAGAGGTAACGCATTCATCCGTCGAAGACGATGTCTGCTGTCATTTACTGCCGTACAGCAGCAACACTCAGCGCTATCTAAACAATTACACCCGTCGAAAAATATGTACCTTCCGGGCCAGTTCATGTTGTTTCGCCAACTCACACCCTTCCTCGATCGTCAGCACTTTCGCTGCTTTGGGTCCCTCTTTCGGAGGAGATGCAGCTGACGGAGACTCTGAGCGCCAAGTATCGCGAAGCTGCCTATCATCAGACCAGCAAGAGATTCGTGGATTTATCAGTCTTGTACACTTCTCAGCAAAATCAAATACTTACAGCGTAGAAAGGGATTTGGTCGTGTCAGGAATGCGCTGTAAGAGATCCCTAAAGACGCTCTTCTTGTCCATATAATTCGTGGTTGTGTTGGGCGAACGGGAAGAACGAGTGTGTTCCTGGTCAGACCGATCAGAAGGTTCGGGAGCCTCATTGACTTCCTCATTCATATGTCCGCCATCAGTAGCCACCTTCATCGACTGCATGGACTCTACCAGAGATGTTTCGACATGTTCCTCGAGTCTGGGTGAGACTTTCTTGGGTGGTAATGACTCTATGGTTGTTTCTTCGTTGATGTCAGCTGAAGCGAAGGCAGGAGTTGACTCGCGCTTACGGAGTTCCTCCCGAGCTTTCTCCAAGTTGTCCCGCAGTTTTTGACCGGAATCTGGTAATGCATTCAACAAGCTCCTGTAGAATAAGCTTAAGCTATCTGCGACGGTTCAGCGTCGAGACACGATAAAGTAAACAACGAAGTCTGCTATCTTCTATCGTTCGGGCATTCGACTACCAGCCCAGAGCTTAGCACTAATGTTCAGTACCTTACCTGTCTGCAAACATCTTCTCCGTTGATTCGACAAACTTCTTGAGCTCTGCGTCAGGCATGTTAGGAATGCGGGAAGCAGCAGGAGATCGAGCGACATTCCGGCTGTGTTGCAGCTGATTCGGACTTGACGAGTTGAGGCTAGCGAGGGAACTGCTCAGTTGCTGGAAGGGATCGGGCTTCTTGGAGCCGTTCATGGTGCTCTGTCCTAAAACCTGGGTGATCAATTACACTAAAGGAAAAGGAAATTAACCCCCGTCCCAGGATCCGGAAATCCGGCTTCCGGAATTTTATCGCACTAGAGAGATTTCGAGCGAAAGCGCACTAGCACAATTCGATACGCACAGGAACATCGTGACATCATACGTAAACATTGTGCGACTCTTTTGACATAGCGCCTACGAGACGAACTTGCTCCTATGATGTCACGATGTGCGTATCGAATTGTGCTAGTGCGCTTTGGCTCGCAATCTGTATACTGATTCTCACTTCGCAATCGTTGATAGCAAATTAGAAATGCTCAATCGCTCACTTGGACGGTTGGACCTGCTTGGACAACAGATCAAGAGGGTTACTGCTTATCAACCAAGTCTTACACTGCTATACACTATACAGTATACAGTACATAAGTACAGTACAACCCCAAGTCCCGACGTACAATCGTACATGATACCAGTGTAACCCGTAACCGACGGACACTGTCCGTAAGTGTAAGCTTCTATGGTTGGAAGATCCTGCAAAACCTTCAACAAGGAGAGTAGGGACTACGCCTGTCCTGACCATGATCGCGGCGCGATTTTGAATTTCCTTTGTTTGAAGTCCATTCCATCTGGACGTCAATTTCCCTTCTGGGTGGCCCCAGAGTATCCAGACAGAGTCCTTAGGGGTAGAAGCCATCTATTTCCGAGGATCTGTCTGGTGTGGCGAACTATGGAAGGCAATCGAGCTAGCCGGAGCTACACCATCTCGTAAGTAGCTCCAATCAACCGTACCACTGTTTATTTGTTAGCGTTTGCCTGTGGCTGCTCTTCTCTCACTGCTTACAGAGATGGCGAACAACCTAGCGATGGCCGATGGGAAATTGGGGAAACGGCTGATACTCCGTTACGCGAATCTCAACGGGATAAAGTCGAAGACGGAAGAAGTGAAAGCCTGCACGGAGAGAGGCAAAGTCGACATCGCGGCATTTGTTGAGACAATGGCAGACGACACGGTGACGGATGGGCTGATTGCTGATTTACAGAAGTACAATGTCTACAGGAAAGATCGGGCTGGATGTCGCAAGGAATCCGGCGGTGGACTTGCAATCATAGCCAAGAAAGATCTTCACACGCTGAGAGCTGCCGATTATGGAGTGGAAGGACTCGAGCTGATGTGGGTGAAAGTTGTGAGGATGTCGATGATCGCACTGGTCGGTGTCCTGTATGCTCCAGGTTATGACATGAAAGTGTTCGGAAAGCGTCGTGTTTCCCTTGCGAAAATTCCACCCCATCTTCAAAGGAACCTGATCCTGGTAGGTGACTTCAACTGTGCAGACATCGACTGGGAAGACATGTCAGCCAAGAAACCCCGTACAAGGGAGCTAGTCTCCATCACGAAAGAGTTCGGTCTGTTCCAGAAAGTGCGGGGGATAACCAAACAGCGTAAATAATCTTTTTCGTGCTTGGACCTCCTCTTCGTAACACAGCTGAGCCTGGCCCGTCAAGTCAGTATACTTCCCAAGCTGACCTTTCCCAATGATCATTGTGGACTACAGTGTTCCGTGAGGTTGTGGACAGTGGGCTTCCCATCTCCACCGAAACTAATGTGTGCATTTGAGTCTGGGAACCAGCAAGATTTCCGCAAAGACGTAGCTAGTTGTGATTGGAAGAGGTTCTTCGATTGCCAGTGTAATTCAGATGTGGCAACTGTCACTTTTGAGGCTAGGTTGGTGGACATTGCGCAGAACCATTTTGCTCTGAAGAAAGTTGGATCGAAAAGCTCTCCCCACGGGTTCTTGACAGCCTTAAGAGACGTGACGCGGCTTTTCGTAAGTGGAACAGGACTCAAGTTCCAAAAGACTTCAGAGGTTGGGTAGACTGTGCGAGAGAAACCAAGAGGCTCTTGAAAGCAGCAAAGACAAAACAACTCCGAAACATCGCCACACTGTCAAGATGATGTCCGAACGTACTTTGGAGACATGTCAAGCAATCGTCAAAGTCTGAGAGTCTTCCTCCCATTCCTGTATCTGGCAGCAAAGAGAAGTATCTGGTCCATCCGAGGGATAAAGCTGGACACATAGCCGACGTTTTCCTGAAAGATTACGGCCAGTGTGATGAGCATCGCCAGCCAATCAACGAAATTCCATCCACTGTTACAAGATGCAAGCAGTGGTTTCCAAACTCAAACGTGTCTGGACCGGAAGTGTGGAGTGTACTAAAGATGATGCGTGGAAAGAAAGCAGCAGGCTCGTCGTTCCTGACGAATCCTCTCATGAAGGCAGCTGGCTCGGCTCTCGTCTATCCACTCACCCGACTATTCAACCTGATCCTCAGCAAGAAGCAGTATCCCACCTCTTGGAAAAGCGCCGATGTTGTGCCAGTTCCAAAGAAAGGCGGTGCCACTTGGAGACCCATTTCTCTTTTGCCTCCTGTCTAAAGTTTTCGAGAAAGTTTTAGCTGTTCAAATTTTGAGCTTTCTGGAAAAGAATAGTCTATTGACCGCGAGGCAGTTTGGTTTTATAGCAAACAGATCAATAGACACAGCTGCTCCATATGGTACACCAGTGGTCGCAAGCCTTGTCAGAGAAGAACTTAGTGGACGAAGTATTCCTAGACTGCACCAAGGCATTCGATCGAGTCCCCCACGAAGTACTGGTAAGAAGCCTTCAAGACCACGGCATCACCGGCGACCTGTTGCAGTTTCTGTCTGATTACCTGCGAGGCAGAACACAAAGAGTGACAGTTGGAGGCTACTACAGTGACTACAGCGAGGGTCGGTCAGGCGTTCCGCAAGGTTCCGTTCTGGGTCCGCTGTTTTCATTGTGGCGGTGAACAAACTCTGAATTTGTCAAGTGCGAACTCTTCCAGTATGCCGACGACTTGGTGGCCCACCGTGTGATCGACAAGACCGAAGATTGTCAAGCGTTCCAAGAATGTCTAGACCAGCTGGGAGATAATTACATCATCGCCGGGCTGAGCCTGAATTCGGATAAGTCGCAACACCTAAGACTGTCATTCAAGAGAAGCGGAAGTGTTCCTGTGCCTCAAGGTAGCTGCTCTATCAGTGGTATCAATATTCTTGCTGAAAGCCAGTCTACGTGTTTGGGTGTGGTGCTAGACAGAAACTTGAACTGGACAGCGCAGGTTGACGCAGTGACTGCAAAGTGTCGGAAAAGACTCCACGCTATCCGCATACTTCCCACCACGGCTCGGTGCGGCCAGGCAATTGTTATACAAGAGCTTGGTCCGCCCCATTACTGAGTATGCATGTTCAGTGTGGAATCCTACAAACCAGAATCATCAGAAACAACTGGAGCGAGTTCAAAAAGACTTCCTGGAAAGCATCCGACTAAGCAAGATCCCGAAAGGCCAACACGACAGCGACTTCAACCAATACCGGCAACACTTGGCCGAAGTTCAGTGGGACAACTTATGGATGAGCAGAGCGAAGGCAGTGCTGATCAGCGCATTCAAGATCTGGACCGACGGGTTCCCCGAGGGACACCTCCTGCTCAGCGGACCAAGCACCACACAGCAGCAGATTTCTCGAGTTACAACAAGAAGCCAGAATCCTGCAAGGGTCCCCGATGGGAAGGATCTGAGGAAGGAGCTCAGATCTCTTCTATCGGTCTGTCGGGACACTTTGACCATCGGGATGTCACGACAGGTATAATCCCCGTGGTAAGGAGGAAATAGCGACATAGAACATAATAAACCCTTTGCTTTCTGCAGAGAAAACTTAGCGCAGAAGATCTCCGACACCATCAGATCAACAGATTGTGGGCCCTAGACAATGCAAAGAAAGGGAATGTAGCGCCAACGCCACTGGGAAAAGCCGACCAACCAACAGGTCCCGGACAGACCAAGAACTTCTGCGACAGCATTAGTCCTCACGACGAGCTGTTTATGTCGCAAACGGTTGATTAAAAGTTGAGTTTGCTTGATCAACGGAAATTATTCGTGAGTGACGCAAAACTGCGTTTTTCGAAAGTCTCGGATATGGGAGCGGAAATGCGCGAGTTTTGCGGGGTAGGTTTGTAGGCAAACTTTGCCTCCTGACTAGGCTGAAATTCATGGTTTTCTCTCTGGCTAGTCTCTGTCTGCCGATTTCCCCGACACTAATAGGTATCAAAAAGCCCATACGTGAAACGGTATCTCGCAACGTCAAGCACTGTGCAGACAGAGATCAGCTGAGAAATGAAAATTTGAAATTTTGAGTCAAGTGTGCAGAGAATAATCCGTTTTCGCTTTCAAGATAAGCAGCCCTTGAGTAGCTTATCTTGAAAGCGAAACTTCGGTAATCCACTTTCGAGATCAACACAATCAACGGAGTTTTACGGCCTCTCGTGAGGAGGACTATTACAACACCTAATCAATTTAGATAATTTATAAAGAATAAAATTTTCAGGATAGCCCGGATGTTGAGAAGTTATGAGAAGTCGTGAGATTCAATACGAATTGTGCTGTAGCATTGGAGATCGGGGTGTTCAACACTGTGATATTCGGATGGAGCGTCATAGTCTGGTTCATCGCCGTCACGTCGACCAGCAAAGCTACGAAACAGATCAAGACCTTCACGCGGATGAAAGGCAAACATCAAATCGCATAAGACGCATTCTTACCTGCGAGCGAGGCCACCATGAAACACGACATGGACCCCGTTATTAAAGAGCGGACTCCAACCGCTACGATGGTCTTCCTTTGCCCTGGAGCCATAGCGGACATCCCTCCGATCGTGATGCCCAACGAGGCAATATTTGAGAACCCACAGAGAGCGTACGTGGCCACCAACTGGGACCTTTCCTGCAACAAAACAGTTTCGATTATTAGCACAAACAAAGTGAAATACCAGAGAAGGATTTCTGTGCAGTACGAACCGATATAGTGTGGTTCTTGATGAACTCGCCGAGTTTCACATATGCGATGAACTCGTTCAGGACCGTCTTGGTTCCAACTAGCTCTCCCACGTTCTGGCAGTCCGCCCAGTCCGCGCCCATTCCCCACGCCAGCGGGATGAATACATAACCCAGTATGATCTGTAAAACTCATAGCTGTGAACGATTCAGGAAAACTGCAACCATACACCCTCTTCAAATGCTACCTCGAAACTCAGACCCTCAACGCCCATCAGGGACCCCAAATAGCCAATGAGCCAGTTGAACATTTGCAGTGCCGCCAGGCAGGAGATGATCGTTGCGATGATGTAGCTGACTAGTTTCACAGTCGAGGTCGCACCAAGAGTCGCTGCTTCCAGCACGTTGTGCTCTGGTCTGGAAACATATAGCTTGATGAATCAAATGGAGAATGGGTTAATAACCAGCAGTACGACAGAAGCTTTATCTACCCTGGTTCAAAGCGAATCTGGTCAAAACCGGTATTACTCTTCTCGGTTTCCGGGTAGACTAATTTGGCGAGAGCCAAGGAACACGGAGCGGACATCACCGAAGCGGACAACAAATGAACAGCTAAAAAATAATCCAAGAGGCCAATTATGCACTTGTGGGCGGACAGAAATATGATATAGGGTACCAAGAAGTGGCTTACCGCTAATTCCGAAACTAGCGTAAGCCGCCAGTACGGAGCCAGCAACGTTAGCGAACCCTCCCACGAATAACGCATGGAGCTCGCTCTGGAAAAAGTCAGAATCCATACAGCGTAAGTGGTCTGTTTTCAATAAGTCCCCTATGAACAGCCTGAACAGAGGGTAAGCTGCAATACGGAAACTCAAAAGGATACTCATTCTTTACCGCCGTCATTTGCTCCAGGTACGGTTTGACCATCAGCGGTGCTTCCGTCTACCAAGCAGATATGAGATAAAGGAAAGTTCGAGACTTCGAGCCTAATAAAATACGTTTTTGAGGCGTGGGTGAATGCTCGTACCATACCAACGAAAATGTTTGCCGCCGCACAAAAAGATTCACAGGCGCTAGTGCCCATCACAACCTGAAGAAGAAACTTTACAGTATTGGCCCACCGTCTAATATTTCAAGATCCACCTACATAAAGTAGCCATCCGATTTTCATGATGAGGAACTGCATGGCTCCCCAGTAATACAGCGCCGCTATTATGAATCCGAAAAAGACGACGACCGGCATAACCTGCATTAGTGTTGACATCCCATCGTCGTATGTCACGAAGTAACAATTTTTCTACTTCCAAGCGTAATACCGAAGGAGGATAGCTTACCCCAAATGCAAAGAAATGGTCCTTGTACGACTTTCCGAATACGAACTCACTTCCGGCGTTGGTGAAGTCAATCAAGCTGTCAAAGATATCGCCGAACCATTCGAACATGGATCGACCGGCGTCCCATCGCAGAATGATCAACGCGAAGATAATTTGTATGGCAATTCCCCATATCACGGTATACCTGAAAAAGCAACAATAACAACGCCTTACTATTGAGATTCTAACTGAAGTCAAATAGGAACTGCTGAGCTCGGCAAGCACAACGTACAAGCTTGTTATCTCAAGGGGCGCACACCTCTATTGCTACTAAATGAAGAGGTGCGTCACTCGATACAATGATTTTGCACGTATGATTGTTCAGCCCCCCCCTCCCGATGTTAGGAGTTGAAAGGCATATAGGTTTCGTACCAGGGAACTCTGGATGGATGCTTTGATATCAGCAGACCGAAACCCAGAAGACCAAATATTCCCGCCAGCGACTGTAACCTCGCCGGAGTGCGGTAACAGTCAATGCCCAGAAACATACTCACGGCCAAAAGGAAGAGTACCACTTGAACTCTGTAAAGTATGAGCCAGCGTGTCATAAATGTGTACAGACAAATCCAAATCTATGCCAAATTGAAGGTGTACCTTCGGCGAATCCTGCGATGTTTGTGTAGTTTCTTGGCCAGCGGTGCTGTGAGGTTCCCGACTTTGATCCACAGAGGTCTACTAATCCACTTACAGTAGATGGTGCAAACGTAGATAACAATTGTGAGGACCAGGAGCGTCTTGGCTTTGCGAAAGTCTCGAATACAGGCGTAGATGAGACATGCATTGTAAGCCAGGAAGACCAATGTCCAAACCGGAATCCGGATCTTCCCACGATGTTTCTCCAGCCCGGACTTTATGAACCCTTCGGTCCTCTCGATGATGGTTTGGAACGGTGAGGAATAGAAGGTCTTCTTCCGCTTGTCGACGGAGCTCTTGCTGGGGGACGTCGGAAGATTTTCCTGTTGATAGAATTACCGGTGAAGGTCGAACCGTAAAGTACATGTACTGTATGTAGAACGAAGCTGACTGAACGTTTGGTTACTTTCTGTACTATCCATAAGCAATTTTTCATCTTTATAGAGTTTTTAGCCGTGAAACTCAAAGAATCTCATCTGGATCCCTGCGACGACTTACGTTTGAGTCGAAGTTGGTCTCAGCCGTATGATCATCCGAGCCTCGCGATAGGATGGATATTATTGACGGTCGACCGTCGCGGTCATTACCGGAAACTTTCAGATCCATCTCTGAGTGAGGAGGAAGTTGGTTACTGTTCCAGTCCATCGGTACTTACAGAATCCATTCAGAGCCTTCTACAGTAAAAATAAGTTGCTTCAATGGAATTACAGTATGTCAACGAAAGCCTTCGAAAGCACAGATCTAAATTTCACGTCCGGATCGAACTCTTACTGTACAATGGGACTGACGCGCGCAATGTGACCCGGAGGAAAGAGAAAAAGAGTGGCCTAATACTGGGCTTGGGCAAGGTAAAGTCGATACACCCAACAAACACTAACAAACAGAAGAACATCGCACTTTTCTGTAAAATGGCCTGAGTCACCGTTTTTGTGACGCTTCAGTGTAATAATAGCGACTTTTGATGGGGTGCAACTGTAGAATTTTGATAGCTCGGCCGTTTTTGACATACAAAGTATGTGCAGGTCGAAATCAACAAACGCGGCTCATTCAACGCAAAACCATAAATTTCAGGCGGAAGCCTCTCATAGTATCATCGCCGCTGGCGACTAAGGAAACAGAAATACGTAACAAGAATATTTCAGACCAACACCTAGAAAGAACGCACTACCAGCACAATGGAAAGCCGGATAACGGAAAACCTCCACAAAACAGAAGGGCTTTTCTGGGCGATTGCAAGAGCGATTTTGATCGAGAGACCCGGAAGTTCTCGCTAGTGCCTGGCCATTGATACTCGTACTACATAGTATTTTACGCCAAAACGGTAAAACAGACTAATGAATACTATGCCGAAAAGCTCCGATATTAATTTGTAGAAACCATTTTGAAACATGGGGAAATTCTGGCGATGAACAGTAGGATCGCGTTGCGGTTGATTTTCGAATTTTCTGCGCACGACAGAAGCGGTTTAATTTATTCTAAAGCTCGGCAAAAAGCGTGCAAAATGGCGCGCCCATCCAATCAGGTACAACGAAAGCGTGCGCCACATGATATATCTATAACGTGCGTTTTGTATGCTCAGCACCCATTTCAGATTTCGTTCACAGGAAATGTATGTACACTACCAATATTTGACTCTGCGCCTTCCATTTCAAGCACGTAAAACATATTGTGCCAATGAGGATCTACTGTCGGCACTCGCTGGCGCAGGGACAGCGAAAAAGCTGTGCGTTTTCGTAAGAGTACCTTGATCGTTGGGGGCTTCCTGAGTTCCCGAAAGTTCAACGCACGGACGACGAAATCTTCCATCGTCGAGCTCGAAAGACTTCTGTTGTCCGTTGGTTATCCAGCAAATCAGTGTAATCGTCGGAGGAACACATCAGGACGCGAACCTTCCCATCCCTGAAGGTGGTACTGCCCAACCCTACAGCAGAAGAAACCTCTTCACTTTCTTCAAAATAAGAAAAGCAGCTTACCTAGGCAGCCATGCTATCTTTGTACAGTCCACACAAGATTTCAAGAATACTCACCTGGCAAACGAAGGTTGAAACGGTACTCCAGAAATGCGTTTAAAAGAGTACCTCGGTTCTGAACATGAACGTCTTCTACCGCGAAACGGGTAAACCGGTGCGACGGGACTTCACAGGGACAGACTTGAGTCAGACTTCGATCCATCCATCTGCGCAACTTGGTCAAGCTCGTTGTTCCAGTGGTCTCTGCAACGATACAAAGCCAGTGATAGTTCATAAAAACAAGAAGCGCCTTTCCTGACACGCTAGAATTCGCCAGCAGACTGCTCCTGCGAATCCTAACACTAAGTTAACAACAATATACAACTGAAGGTGCCGGAAGCTCCGCATCAACCCGCTTTCCTATTGTGGGCAAGATCAGTTCCGAACTTTCTTCCTTGATTGGTTGAGTTTTTACACCTTCCAGCTGTGCAGGGTCGCAATATTCGCAAGCTCGCTTGTTTTAGTCCGCTCGTTATTTTTGCGAGAGCTCCGCCCAAAAGGCTGGTCTTCCTGCGGAGCTTTAGAATGAGTCATAGACCGCTTGAGTCATCGTAGAAAGCTGTTCAGGCATTCTAACGCCCTTAAATTCGGGAAACTATGGCAAGCCTGAGCCTATGGCGGAAAGATCAAAGGATGGGAACCAAGGTTCATTCACATCTGGAAGCCCAGACCGGTTACCACGCCGATTGACCAATAGACAGGAAGGACGGGCCAATAAACCAGCTGCGACTGGGCGGTCTGCCTATCAATGCCAATGGCTAGTATCGGTGGTTAAACATAGCAAAACCAATGGCCGACCCCTAGTGCTCAACCTAGAAAGACCAATGGTCGACCACTAGTTGTCAAGACAGCAAGACCAACGGTTAGGCACTAGTGGTCAATCTACCAAGATCAATGGTCAACCACTAGTGATCAACGAACCTACCCACCCACCCTGGCGATTGTACCATTGTACGATCCTCTACCTTCCTACCTAGTTACCCAGCCGCGTCGCTGCCGATCGTACAACAGGCAGCATGAGTTACGTCATACCCTGTCGGCCGTACCCTTGTCCGACCGGCAGGGTCCTGAGAGTAATCAATTCTTTGTTAATCAACTAGCTGTTTTCGCCAGTTGATTCGCGCGAATTTGATTGATCAGACATGATTCGGCAGAAACTAAACAAATTGGAAAAACCAGAAAAAAAAAATCGGGGAATAATCCTGAAAAACGGATCGTGCTGTCTGGAGCTCGAGCTTCCTCTGATGAGTTTGCGATTCAGAGTCCCCTTGGGTATTGTTAAGTTGATTTACGAGTAGTTGTTGTTAATTGCGAATGTGCGGGTGCGATCTCTGATCTCGTGATCCTCATTTCTACTCGTTCGGCCCCGATTCTCTTGAGTATACCCTAGCACCGTTCAGATTTGCTGTTTGCGCTATCTGACATGGAGAAGGAAGGGGAAGGCAAGTCTCACTCTGCTGAACTCAAGGGAAGACGTCCTAGGAACTCGAACGCGAGGAAGCGTACGCAAGATGAAGTTGAAGACAACGACGAGGGGACGTCGGCTTCGTGAGTCCACGAGATCTTAATCATCAATGGGGTTATCCTAAAAAGGGAAACGTTGCCGTTTTAGCATACCTCTGGCAGATCTCTTGGAAATACAGAAACTCCGGAAGCGACAACATGGGATAACGTATGTAAGAAGAGGCAAGCGTTTTTATTCAAGCACTCGTAGCCGAAACTGATTATTCCGAGCTGATGGAACGCGACTAACATCTCTCTGTTTGACAGGGTGGAAAATCTGACCGCCGGGCACATTGAAGCTTTACCTACCATATCCAGCATGGTATGCATTCTGCTCTATTATTGGGATAGCCTGTGATGCCTATCCACAGCCTGGTCGACTTCCGGTCAACTGCGGTTGCGTCGCGGGCTGCATGCGATGCTCCAAACTGCACGCTTGCACAGCCAATTCTTGATCCCCGAATCATGTTGTAGGATGGCGATGTTGAGAAAATGCGGACAGGAGGGATGGTCACCTACAGAACAGCTAAAGCAATGTACGTAGGGAAACGCCTTGGAAAATTTCTGCTCTTTCGTGGCACACCGGTAAGCTAACATGCTTGATTTCCACATTGCAGGGCTGCTCTACCCAGCCAACTGGAATCCGGTGGACAGCATATCGATATCGGAACCGAGTTCTCCGCCGAGACCCAAAGAAGAGACGAAGATTACGACATGTGAGTTACCATAAATGCATTAATTTTACTGTATTTTGAATTTTAGCGGATGTTTCGATATGTCCAAATGTTTTTCCAGGATGAAGTTCATCGAAGACGAGATAGCAAAGAGAAAGACCGGCGTGCCGGCGTCGGATGGCTCGGAATTACCGGCTTCTATGAGGTACGGGGAACTCAGCCTGAGCTTCCTTTTGATGTATTTACGGATACCTGTTGAATATTATAACATTGAATGTGCGCTTTAGACAAGTCATACGGCCCGAGGACGCTCTTCTTGTGGTGGCGGAGAACTTCAAGCGAGAAACCGGGAAGAAGTCTGAGGAAATGCTGTCTCATCAGATGCTGTCTGGCATCCCGGAAGTCGACTTGGGCATCGAGTAAGTTCTAAATCCATTATTTCCGCCATATAATTATCCCAGTGGCTGCTGCATCTGTTATACTGAGCCGTTCTGTTACACAGAGCTAAGATAAAGAATATCGAAGCCACCGAAGAAGCGAAACGACGGTTGATGGCGAAGCTCCGGGCAGAAAGTCCTGAGACGAGGCAGTCCAAACTTGCTTCCACGGAAGCCGGAGAGCGTCAAGTTGTAAGCGTACTTCATGCTCGATGTAAGACTTACCACTTCTTCTGACATACATTATTTATATTGACATGTCTGTAAACATTCAGCGTTTTGGTTTTCATTGCAGATAACATGGAGATGTACAGCCGAGAAGCTCAGCCGGAAGCGGCTCGTGAAGATATTAGGTCTCTGACCGCCCCACGACCAGATACTTGTAGACGCAAGGGCGAAGAAGACCCAGTCGACGCAGGATCGTCGGCCGATATCGCTTCCTATGAGATTTTCAAGAACCTCGAGGAGAAGAAGGAGAAAAAGCCGAAAAGACGCAAATGACTAAGATTATTTTGTCTTCAGACATTCTGCACGGGTATTTCCCACATTTGTTAGCGCCAGTTAAGCTAGTAGCATTCTCCTGAAACGCATTGGATAATGTTTTGTACGGTATTGATACGTAGCTAAAGGCACGGGGTCAGTCATAATTAAATTTTGATGTATCTTGTTGGGATAAAAGAGTCTTGATTAGTTCATGTACAAAACTTAACATCGTTCGAAAAAACTATTACGAGTACACGTGCCTGGCCTAACTTAACTGTTGGCACGGAGAAAACAGTTGCCAGCCTGCCGAAAGCGGCAGCGCACACTAAATAAACTGGCCATTGCCGCTTTCGGCCGGCTGCCAACTGTTTTTTCCATGCTAACAGTTAGGCCACGCGCGTGTAGGAACAGTTTATACTCAACACGAACAAACAATCACAGCCAAAACAAGACAGAAACAGCGATGATTTTCCGCAGTAAAACTCGCTAGTTTTCGACGGATGAAGTTAGTAATCTCCGCCTCCTCTTCGCATCCCGCGACCTCGTCCGCGCCCTCTACTGCCGCCTGGTCTTCGTGGAGGACCGGACCCACGGAAATCACCGCGACCTGGACCATTAGCTCCTCTAGCCTGCATCCCACCTCTGGCTCGTCTATTTCGTCCACCGGTTCTTTCCCTCGGCCCTCTATAGTCCACCCTACATCTCTGTCCCATGTTATCCTCACAGAAAATACACCCAGTCTTCTCCACACCATCCTTGTCCTCCAGCGTCATGAGCCTACCACCACACTGTCCACACGGTGCACTGCCACTCTTGACTTTCACCTTCTTCTGTTCACCGAGGTAGATTTTGAGTGAGCATGTATTACAGGAGATGCGCTTCTTGAGTCCAGCGGAAGTCTCGAGAACGAGGTTGCCTGTGTCGCAACCGTAACAGGTCCGCACCGCATTCACCACCATCGAGTGAGGACAGGAAGGATGAGTGCACTTCATACAAGGAGCGTTCTTCGGCATGTCAGGAAAGGGTGGGTTGTTGTAGCAGTACGGGCAGAGCGGCGTTCCACGAGCCGCTGTTGTCCAGAAGATGAGATCGTAACCGTCTAGTGGGCATTTCAGCTCCTGGTGCAGTCCGTAATTGCCCTGAAACCAAAAGAATAAAAAAACACCACAGGAGTTCAAAAATTTGAAATTTAGAACTTATATAGCCAAGAAGGAACCAGGAAGTATGACTTGACGACGACCGACAAGTTGAAATCACTCTGCAGAAACCTGCACTGCATAGCAATACGACAGCTATACAGTTTGTTGTATGGAGGTGTTTGAAAGAAGCCTATAATGGCTTCCAACCTCTAGAAAAATTTAACTGCTGACTCACTTTGTTTTCAAGATTGCTTTTCTTCTTGTCGAACGACCAAAATAAGGCATGACATACCTGTGGAGGCAGTTGGAGGGCCTCGTTACAGTATCCGCAGTACAGCCTCGGCGGCCTGGTCGATATCAGTTTCATAAACCTCTGACACTTCCCACACCGACTGAACGGCTTTCCCGAATCGTTCAGCGTCGTGAAGGACGTCTCGAACAGACCTTCCATCAGCGCAATCTTCTCTACATAATATCTAAACTTTGCCTTGAAGACTGTCAACGTGTGGTCCCTCACTGCTCCGAAGTCCGCTTCGCCTGCAGCAATTTTGTTGAGCTGTTTCTCCATGCCGGACCTCATAGTCGACAACACCAAGTCAGGATCGATCTTCTCGTACCCATGGACAAGGAGGATACCTAGTGTGGTCGGAATCAGACGGCGACCTGTGGTACTGACGGTGACGTATCCACGTTGACCGATGTTGTTAATGTGGACTGGGATGGAAGCGTCGGTTCCGATACCGTTGGTCTCCATCAGCTTGATCAGCTCACTCTCGGTCAGGTAGTCCGGCGGTGTGGTCTTTCGTTCAATGAGTTTGACGTCTTGAATCTGCAGATTCATACCTTGCTTGATGTCGATCATGTCAGAACCGGAAATGGCCTATAGAACAAAATAATAAAAGTCATAGTCGGCGAATAAAAATCCGCTCTGTCTGTATTTCACTAAACACCATACCTGGAAAGATAGTACTGAAGTGAAACCGGGATCGATCACTTTCGTCGCGGTCACTTTGAATTCTTCGGACCCTATCGCGATAAGGGCCGTTGTTTCCGTGTAGGTACAATCCTGGAGAAACAGAATGTTCTGATTACTATCTCGATATTGAGACATTTCGTTCTCTCTAACAAACACCAACTTAACTACTAAGTCATACATTCATGATGGTGGCCAGGAAATGTCGGCAGATATAGTCGTAGATCCTCCACGCTTCCCCAAGACCTCCTTCCGTAGCAGCCCTGGTTGGCGTGATGGGCGGATGGTCTCCCACATCCGTACCTTTCTTCGGCTTCTTGATGCCCTGCTGAAGAATTCTTTGCACGACACCGGAGTATTCATTCACTTTTCCAACTTCTATAGCAGTAGCACGAAGGTCGAAGTTATCAGGATAACTAGACGTCTCTGTGCGAGGATAGCTAATATAACCTTGCGTATACAAACGCTCGGCAACCTATGGAAATTGATTCAAACGTAAGCGTTCCTTCTGGTTTGTTTTTGATATCATGAATCGTACCTGCATGGCGTAGTTAGGTGCCATCCCGAGACCAGCAGAAGCTAGCCGTAACAGCGCGACAGTGTTTAGAGCCATCGGTCGTGCCTTTGTGCACTGCTGGGAAGAGATGGACGTCACTGCGGCAGACCTGGCTTCCTTGACGTGCTTGGTCAGCATCTCGCCTACTTGACGGTCAAAGACGGAAGATTTGGTCCATGAAGGCGTGAAGGTCTCGCCAGCGGGAGTCATCAGTGTCGGCATGATAACCCAGTAAGGTTCCGGTTTGAACTGCTGAATCTCGTCATGGCGCCGCACGCAGAAGGCTAATGTCGGAGTTTGGCAAGGACCAAAGGAAATGGTCGAACTGTTGAGGTTTCCAAACTTCCCGTTGAAATAAGTCGTCTGTAACTTACACAGTGTGGTCTATCGAGTAGTGAAAAGAAGAGGAAACGTCTTTCATAACTTTGCACGTACTTGGAAGCGAGTGAAAGCACATCCGATCCGCAGCTGTAACGAAACGGAGTACTAGTTCAGAACTACATAGGTATATGAGCGACATGAACCTGCATACACCGATCTCATGTTAAGTGTAGAGCTCGGCGTATGCAGCTTTTCCAAGCGAGTACACATGAAGCCCGCTGGGCGTCCCAGCCGCACAATCTGCAAGAACCAGCGGTAACCAAGAAGCAGCCAGTACTCACGTCAAGCTCCATTCTGGCATCGACAGACAAAGATTCGTTCTTGTTCGGCGTTCCAAGAGTGTTCATCGCATGTCGGATATCTTTTGGAGTCAGGGCGCTGAACTTCGCTCGGAGAATGTTCCTCTCATTCCTGTACGAAGGCTTCAACGCACCCTCGACCGATTGGATGACTTCAAAGCAGATGTTTTCTCCTTCTTTATCGCAGTCCAGCCAGAGTACCAGCAGGTCTACACCGCGAGCTTCTTGGTTGAGCATTCGTGGGATAGCCAGTGACTCGTTGGCTTCCTTCTGTTCTATAGGGCAGTCAAACAGTTCTGCTGGATCAGTGGCGTTCCAGTTGTTGAAGCGTCCGGGAAAGTCCACTCCCATGACATGCCCACATGTGCTGGTCATCTTGTACAGTACTTGCTCGTTGGTATATGGCCATGGTCCAGTGTACTCGTGGACAGAACATGCCCGGCTGGATGACTTTCGGGAACGTAAACTTCCGTTGGAAAGAATCTCCGCGATCGTCTGCGCCAGTGAAGGCTTCTCAGCCACCATCAATACCGACCGCATCCTGAAACACAACCAGTAGCTCTGTATGCCGTTAAGACATAGTCTGCCGTACGCATGATGAATGGAAGATTAACAGATCATCCATTCATTCTCCCAGGCTCCCACGGTCCTCCATAATACATACGTACCTCAGGTCTTCAGCTATGCGATGCTTCGCATTCAGATGCTTTCGGCACTCCAGCTGGTCAAACCGTTATAGAACTTCCATGGCCGCTAACAACAACCTCGAACAACTCCCTAGATAAGATACTCGGTCAAGAATCAGAGTTGCTGCCCCCCCCCCCCCCA
>BDGG01000002.1:4052712-4168295 GCA_001949185.1 Ramazzottius varieornatus | reverse complement strand
TGCCCCCCCCCCCCCAACCGGAGGTGGGCAGGGAACAAGTAGTGGTGAGTTTTCGACGTACGGTCACGTACCATGCCCAGCCCACTCGAGCTCGCCCAGCCGCCCACTCTACCCGTCGCCCTCGCCGGATGTGCGTACTATGTCGTAATTCTTCGGTAAACATGCGCACTTGCAAGCTGGCAGCTGTTTTTCCTGGAGTTTCAGATAATTTTCTTCCAGACAAGGAGGGAACACCTCGACTAGTGAGTGGGACAGATATCTTCGTGTCAATTTGTACGTGGTGGGGTCGGCATCACTAGATCGTCTGGAACTGTACAGGAGATTGGCGGATAAGAAGTGCGGTAAGCACGGAGGATATAGCAGTTTTGAATTCAAGGTGAACGTGATCTCTAAGTTAGCTTTTGTCACGTTGTTCTATGCCTACTTTTAGGTGAATGATGGAGTTTAAGGACTTGGGAGCTGACGTGGCTCAGTCGGTGGCCTTCGCATTGAGTGAGCCAGCGGAGAACTACGTAAACGATGCCGAGGTGGAATTCCTGTGGGCCATGAAGGCTATCGAGCACGCAGAGGTGCACTTCAACCTAGTGTCTACCGTGGATCCCCGCAGCCTGCGCCTGACTGACCACGATGACAGGATGTACGCCAGTTTCAAGGATGCTTTTCGGGACTTTAGTCTGACTCCCATCGTGATTGAACAGCTAAAATCCGACGAAGCAAAGGCCAAATGGCGCGAGTACATGAAGGAGTTCGAGAACGATGTGGCTGACTTCAACTTCGCCACTCTGCTCCGTCTGGATGCCGAAGGAGACTATTCGGAGGCGAACACTATTGTGGTGCCTCGTCTGGAGTTCATGGCAGTGGAGATTGCTAGAAATCGCGAGGGCTGTAATGATCGTCTGCGCCAAAAGTTTCCACCGAAGATGAACGAGCAAGCGTGACATAAGGTGCACACTTTCCTTCTCGTCCAGTCAAGAATTCTATTAGCCACCGGCCTCTTTTTGATCGACGTATTTGTAATACACTGCTTTACCACCAGCGCTTATGTCAAAATGTTTTCCGAGTTGCACTGATCGTCTAACACGTAGTAATATAATGGAAGAAGTATATTCTTTGTAGCGGTCCATTTTGTCGAACTGTCGTAGTCTTACTCTGATAGCATCCATATCAAAGACGCGCTCATTGTCGAGACGGAAGTATTTGTCAGTCTCGGAGTAGTACTTAATGTAGCTCTTTACGATTCTATAAACTCAAATAAATTGGCCTACGAGAAGAGCTCCGTATGAGGTACAGCTCCTCAGATGAACACCCCGACTTCATAAGAAGAAACTTCAAAGTTTACTTAAGATCACGTTGAGAACAGGAATGTTTGAGAAACACCAAGAGTCAGTTTATATCCTCAACTTCGGCTCGTTCTGATAACGAGTATTTGCGGCTTTGACCATTTCAAAAAGAGCAGCTAGTATCTGTGGTGGCTGTCCTTCCGTCGAAAGCTTCACAGCTAAAGGACGGAGTCTGTCTGTTTCGAACTTCTCGAGAGTACCTTTGGTCCGTATAACCTGCAAGAATCAAAACGCCATATGACAGGAGATCTGTCGTTGAATGATCGTAAACGCACAAGAATAGTTGATCAGCCATAAGCTATCGTTCATTAATACCTTTATTTATTATTTATTAATACCTTATATTTATTATTTATCAATACCTTCTCTTTGAGGAACTGATCTTTTAGCGGAAAACAAGACCAGAAATGGCGGAGGATTTCGGTTAGAGATGCATATGTGTTGCTGAGTTCTTGCCGCAAAGGCGGAGGAAGCTGAAAGTCCTGGTTTCGCTGCCTTCGATTCTTACTGCCGATGAGGTCGTGCATCGTTTGAACGGCTACTTGAGACGGTATCACCTGAAATCAACACAGAATTAATGTTCCACTGATACATTGAATACCCAAAACTTCCCCATTATACCCCAAGACGTATCCGGGAGAAATCAAGACCGACTTACAACTTTGCGTTTTGCGGACAAGGTTTCCAGTTGTGCTCTAAAGGCGCTCCGGCGTTGCCGGTTTTGCTTCAGGTCGACATTACCCTTCTTCTTCGCGGGACCTTGGTGGTATGCATCCGTTTTCGTCAGCTTCAGGGCAGCTCGCTTCGGACCTCCGTCATTCTTCTTTAGTAACTCAAGCTCCGAATCTTGTCTTGCCGACTACGAGAATAAAGGACCTTGAACGTATCTCCAAGTACTCAGAGTACCCAACGAAGGACCCACTTGAGGCAAAACAGCAACTTCTTCGACAGGATCTTCCACTTGACCATTGTGAACCGCCTGTTCATCCGCAACGGAGGGCAGGTAGACCTTGTGGTGGCTTTCCGTGGTCGTGAGAATTCGAGCGGAGTGATGGTTGAAGCGCTGGATGAGTTGCGAGTGCGTCATGTTGAGGGAACGTTTGGTGACTTTGGCCGTTGCCGCATCGTCGCTTGCATCTGCCTGATACGTGCTATTCATCCCGAAACCCTGAGGAACAAGTAGCTCAGCACCTCTAAACAGTGCTCAGGCTGAAAATTCTAAACTTACTTCCTCATCATCCACTACCATGTCTTTGAGGTTCTTGAGGTTGCCTTCCGGGTTACTGACGCCCTTTTTTGCCGCGTTCGACATTTCTAAATCCAAACTCTGCTGCTTTTCTGACATGGCTTTCAAGAGGCGTAAGATATCACGGGTGAAAAACCACACTACCTTGCTGTTCAGCTTGGGCACATTCAGCAAAGATATTATCGCTTGTGCGGTCCACCACGCGATCACGATGGAAGTAATGAGAATGGAAAAACATGGTCCAGAACTCTTGTTCCGAATGCTTATCAGGCACGGTTTCCGCGTGTTTCTTCCTCACTGCGAAGAAGATCTGAAAGACTGACTACGGTACAGACTGAAGGGATAGCAATTTCACTCACCTTGAGGATACGTTTTGAAGATGGCCTGGATAATTTGGGGAGTCAGATTGTATCGCATCGAGTTGGCGCCGTCCACCTTTGGTACAACGTCGGCGAGGAAGCTAGCGGAAATACCCAGTTCTTGGGTCGCATTCGACACAGAAGCCAGTTTCTAAAGAACAAAAAGAGCATTTAATGATACCGAAGGAACCCAGCAGAGATCTCTTCCAGAGAACATGTAGGACTACCGATACACACATCACTGTGTAAGGTCCAGAACTCTTCCGCGTTCATCATTCCCGTCGTGACGAGGTCTATATAGAGCTGGCTAACACGAGGATTATCAGTCAGCAGCCTATAAGAATGCAGAATACGCAGACAAGTCCCATTTATTCAGAAGATGTGCAATCGCACTGTAACTTGGCCATTGATGGTTACTGTATACGCACTTGTTCTTTTCTTCCATTTCTTTAGTAATCTTTCTCTTGAAACGGGGCAACATGTGCATAAGAATCTCTTTGACAGAGTTACGGTCTTTGAGCTGGTCAGCCTGGCCTCCGGGATTGATAAACTGGAAATTATAGCTTTGGTCATTCTGGAGAATAATCTGGAGCTGCACCTTCGACTTCCCTTCGGCGGAAATCTTCTGCACTACACGAAGACAAAAGTGTTGCTCAAAACAAACATCACTGATGTCCATGAACTTAGTTATAAATGCATTAGACAACTCACTCTTGATGTCCGAGAAGTGATATCGAGCATCGAACGTTTCTCTGCCTTGAACTTGGAAAGCAAGATTTTCCGAAGTTACATACAGGGATCCCTTCTGATTCTGATGCTTCAGATGTTCAACGACTAGTAGGATATCCTCTCCACGTCCACTACCCGAAGATTTCGCCATGGCTTTTTGCGTTGGCTTGCTCTTAAGATGAGAGTGAAGACGATATAGGGATGCGTAGATACGCTTATGCGTATTCCGCTACTGAACCGGAAACAGCATAACAATCACTTATCCCGATCAGAAACAAGTCTAGCGGAGAGTCTCAGCAGTCAGATCCCCAAGGACAAGCACCACCAGTCACAGCACGGTCAAAGGAGGAACAAGACAATGACCGAAGATCACCACGACGCAAAGGAAGAGATCGGGGTTCTGGAAATGTTAAACTGGAAAATCCTGTAATTTCTATCACGGACTTCAATCACCTCACAGTTAAGGGATTCCATGGTCGAAATCATCTAAGCAGAAGCCTCTGAACAGGGACTGTGCGCAAAATCAATCAACCGAACACATTCTGAGCTCTCACATAATACAACCGCCAGACGAAAGTCCCACTGTAGCTAAGATGTGTTTCAACGTCACTCATAAGCGCAGCAGCTGATCAGAACTTTGAATAGTTGGGCAGCCACCATGCTTCCCAATGCTAGACAACCGTAACTCCGATTACGCTGTTTTTCGAAAATAAGGGGAGCTCCGGAAAGCAAAATGTAGTTACACGTCACGAAAGGGGCGGAGCAAGGCCGTAGCCACAGTTGTAAAGTGAACGGGAGCAGCAACTTAATCTCTATAATCTCTCACATTTGACCGAATCAACTCCGCTCTAAATCAACCTCTGTTGTGGTTTTGGTGACGGAAACGTGAGCATCTTGCTTTTCACGTGCGCAACTGCGATCATCCGTCGCATTTCGTCATCTCACAGTTCGGATTTTCCGTTTTCTGATTAATAAACTGATCTTTTGCTAGTCTCTGCCACCGTCCAACATCCAGACTCTGTAGAACTTCCATCCATACAAGAAAGCGGACTCACCCCGACCGCTACCAAGAGGGCGGCAGAAGAATGGGACGATAGCTCGTCGGTCGTCAGCTCAGCAGACATAAACGTTTCGCTTCCGCGGGTTCATCACCGCATTGACAGCCCAGTCAACCGTATCGCTTTCTTTTATTTGGATCTTCCTACTAGCGAAGGTGGGAACCATGCTTGTTGAAATAGATGTGGAACATTCGTTAAACGGAGAACAAAAGGCGCCGGAATTCCGCGCTGGAAACTTGGATAACCAAAATATCGTCAGCATCTGTTAGCAGTATCACCGAGAGACGTCCAGCGTGTATATTTGCTTGATTACAGAACATGTCGAAGGCAACAGCCCATCCACCTCTGCGCCGGAATACCGCGCTCCTGCTCAGAATGCTAATCAAAGTAAGCGTTTGCTCTGCGAGCTTGACTGCCGATCATAGAACCGTACTCTCAATAGATAACCGGAATCAAAATTCTAAACAGTCTGCGTTTTTACTACTCACGCAGGATGACCTGTACCTTGAAAGCGCGTTTCGCTTCCACTGTTTAAAGTGGGGCCATCATCATAGCATGTGTGTTGAGCCACTCCGAGCTCGCCGTCCACCTATGCGAGATGCTGCGCGACGCGACGGTTTTCTGGCTGTCTTAGCCGACAAGGAAGTTAGAGATACACGCGTCCGTGCAGAACGGCGGCAAGAAGATCAGCGACGCGCGGAAGAATACGCTTTTGAGGACGCTCGTGTGATGAACGATCGAGGGAGGAGGACGAAGCCAAGGCAGCTCGACGCCTGAAAGAAGACCGTGTTCGGCAGGATGAGCGTAACCACGAGACCGAGTTAGCTGCGGCCAGTGGTCGAGCTGAGAAGTCGCTGTATCGCCGGGACTTCCAGCAACGATTCTATCGTCGTTGAGATGGTGAAAGCACTCAGTGTGATAGCTCTACTTGACGTTAAAGTCCTCGCGACGTGAAGTTTGTTTTATGGTTTTTCACAGGAACATTTGGACAAGCGGGGTTGTGCCTTCGTCGAATAATACTAAGAGCTGTTTTTTCGTTTACTTTTTCTTTGGTTTCCTATCAGTTTTCGATGGTCTCACGCTGTAGTCTCAATAGTAACCATATCTCGTCTCTTTTCCGTTCTACTTCAATACGGCGTCTTTGAAGTGACTGCAGTTGTCGCTGAACGGTCTCCTGTCGAAGCTTCCTTTAACGCCCCTTACTGAAACTTCATCTTTTGAGCTCGCAGGAGGCCGCACTCTGCTCTTTCTAGCAATCAGCTGAAGTCATTCTGTTGGTGGATTCGATTGAACCGACATCCTTCGGACCTCCATAGGTCTAATGCAGAATAGAATACTTGGAATAAAAAAACCAGCATGAGCCCCTCAACGAAGGGTGTTTTTTCCCCGACTTCCGGTTGCCGTTGTTTCAACCAATCAATATCGTTCTACGTCTGACTGAAAGCTGTTTCATTTACTGAGTTCTTCAGTTTCCACAGGTAGCTTGTTGTGCCTTCTGCCGAAAGCGGTTATATGTCCTGTCCACCAGCCACATCCACCTAGATTTTCCATCGATCTGGATAACAGGTGCGCGGAAGTCCAAGCGCTCCGGGTTCGTTATGCTCGTCGCAAACGGAGGATCATTCGACTTTTACGATGGCAGACGTACCTGTTGCTGTATTGTCATGCTGCCCTCGAATACGAACGGTACTACGTGAGACATGAGATCGATTTAGTGAATACGCCGAATGAAAAGATGCGATACCACTTTCGGATGGAGAATTATCAGGATTTCTGCAGACTACGCGATGCCTTACAATCACCGGAAGTCGTCATCGACGAAAACCGAGTCGTCGTCTCTAGAAGTCTCGCTTTAGCTGTGCTACTGAAGCGGCTGGCGTTTCCAAATATCCTGATAGAACACCCGCGGAAGCACGTCAAGAAGTTTCAAAGCATATGCACTCCAGATGGTATAATCGAGAATATGTATGGTCCCTGTGCAGGTCGACGTCATGACGGTTCCCGTTGAGAGAAAGCAACATGCGCGAGCGACTGCGCCACCTCAGCGAAAAGTAGAGAAGGGAAATGTCTCTTCGACGACAAGTGATATTCTCTCAGTCAAGCTTCCTACAAAGGCAGCCACCTGACAGAAGAACAGACAGTTTGTAATAGCACAATGTCGCAGATTAGAGTGACTGTAGAGTACGGTTCTGTGGCGATAGCACGTGATTTGGCGTTCGCAAATTATGAAAAAAAACAGAAAATACACTGGCAGCAGGTGGCTGAAACATATCCAGTGACTGCCGTTCTGACTAACTGAACATGCATGTACGGCTTTCCTCTTGTCTGGAAAATATTTGGCGTCGATCCTCCGCCTCTTGAAGTATACTTGGGGTTTGAAAAATAGAATTAGAAATCGAATTGTATTCGCAAAAACAGCAACCGTTTTTCGTTTCTCTTTATTTAAGCTTGGTCTACCGGTTTTCCACCACCTTGGATTATTTCTTCGCGTAGTTAATTAGAACGTCTCGGAAAAGTCTAATAGTTTGAAATAGAATCTGGCGATCTTCCGTACGTTCTTTAACTTCGGTCAGTCGGATTTCTTTCTCGATTTCCAGCCGTTTTTCTTTGAGCTCCTGTACTTTTGCGAACTTCTCTTTCTGCCATTTGCGATCGTTCTTGCGCTCTTCCATATCGATCTGTCTTTCGATTTTGTCCAAGTCACGCATGGCCTCGATTTGGCTAGCAGCGCTGTTGTACGTTTGGAGGAGATCCGCGGCGCGATCCTCGAAGGAAGTCTCGAAAGTCCTCGAAGGAAGGGTCGACGAACCAGCGTCATTCACTTTAATAAACACCTTGCCGAGAACAGAGCAACACACTAAGAGCTGCGCCGGAAGTCCGCGCTTGAGACAAAGGTTTAAAAAGACTAGAAAGTTTTGTCTCGATCTTGCTGTATCATGAGAACGTTTCTGCGCGGATCAATCGTTTCGAACGAATCGTAGTAAATCGAATCCGTTCAGAAACACAGATTTTCCCTTAGTTGAGGTGAAAACTGTTCCGCTGGTCGACCTTCGGGAAACTGTTGTTCTTCTGCCGTTCCGTCTTTCGCCAGAGCTTCCCGATACGCTGTGGCAATCGCAGTGTTTTTGGCTGCTTTGCTGGTCTCTGTAACAAACGTAGCTCTGTTTCATCCGTTGCAGAGATGTGCATTATCTCACCTTCGGAAACGGTTACCTGTGGCTTCCGGTAAGAACCTAGCCTTTCCTCTGACGGGCAGAAATAAATCTTCCACTGCAAGGAGAAAGAACAGTTAAGCGCGGACGACTGTCGCAGGGTTGTTGACTTGTCGTAAAAGAGTCTCACCCAAATTAGCTCGGACATCCTGAGCGTGTTCTTCGGCTCCATCTGAGGAATCTTTGTCGCCGACAGAATACAGTGGCGCTGTAGCCTTGTTTCCTTTGCTCATCCCACGAAACAGACTTCCGTCTTTGTTTACTGCGCTGGGGCTTCTTTGGTCGCCCTTGGGTACAGCCGGAGGCTGATTATCTTTCTTCACCGCAAGGGACTGAATCACTCGGTCGACTATATTGGCAGGATCCTCCTCATCGCCAGATTCTCGTGGGTGCTTTGGATGCTTCTCCTTGAATTCTTTCACATTTCGATCAACTAGAACCCGAAGACTATGCAAAGCACTGGCATCCTTCTTCTACGCCTTGATTTCTTTTCAAGTTTCCGGCATGAGTTCTGGTTCTGTAGGCTAATAATTGTTTCTTAAGGAAGGGCGTAGAGCTACCTTCCACGCGAGAGTACACTCTTTTCCGGGAGGATACTGATAGAGATTGATATCATCCACGGCTAGCAGTCTCTTATACGTTTGCTCTTCGCGGGTTGACTTCGGACGACGCGCAGTAGTGTCGCTGTCCATTTCTTTCCTCGACCGTCATCATTGGCCTTCGCCCAATACCGGGGTGGAGTCGGTCCGGACCAAATGTGAGGGTCGTAATGTGAAAGGGCAAATGTGAGCGGTTGATTGATTTTGCGCACGGAGTCTAATGACGCAGCGCACGCGCATAATCCGCACTCTATTGCGAGCGCCGAGTTTAAATTTCGAAAATTTTTCAGACAGTATCTGAGCCCTTGAGCCGTGCCTGGTCATCCCGGGGGTGAGCCTGTTATTCTGACGAACAAAGGGGTTTTTTCCCTCGGAACTCAACATTTCTGTTTATTCGGTTCATCGCACTGTTTCGACCTGTACACCAGTTAAGGCTTAAGGTTTCGACTTTCGAGGACCGAATCGACCGAATGACAACATGGGCCGGCGTGCTAAAATCGATACCTGTCCATTCCAATTAACTCGTTTAATTGTGCCGAAACGAAACTCAGACGGATTTGGTGAACCGTTCGCTACTGTCCGTGCAACCGTCCAACCGACAAAAACCCTCATTCGAAGTTAATCCGTTTGTTGTCGTTTTTGCGGGAATCGGTATTTTCATTTTTGTTGTCATTCCGATTTCCAAGTCAAGATTTGCTCGCTCCTATGTTTCTTGCTGTGTCGACCATCTCTTTCCCATCTCTGTACGTGTCGCTGATCTGCGAAAGACCTTAATACTGCAGGCGGAACGTGATACAATGCGCTGTAACCTATGCTGTACTGTAGTATCGTACCGTAGGTTTGACCACAGTATGCTCATATTGCAGCTTCGACTCTGTGCTAGATAGCCTTCTTCTCTTTTCAGACCTCAGCCGCTGAGCCTGCTGCTCATGACCAGCCATAATGATTCACATCGAGCAGGCAACGCTGTTGAACTTCGAGCAAGTGCTCCTTCGAAGTACAAAGACAGAAGCTATAACGACTAATGAAAGCCAGACGGCTGGAGAGACTGGCCGCTTATCCTCCTGCAATGTGCGACTCTTCTTTGGCGATGTTGAGCATGGATTTACACCAAGGGAGAAGCGAGATGCCCTGCGAACTTCGCGAGAAAGTCGGCCAGGTGGCCAGCAGACTCAGCCGCTATCGCGTCTGAGCAAATACGACAGATTGCTGGTGAGCGAGCTCTTCTGCTTCCAAGAGTTAAAGAAAACATCCAGAACGATCCAGCGAGGAGACGAAACACAGTCAAGACTCACTTTTGGCCCTGGTACCGCTGCGGAATCTTCTCCTGATGTAAAGTATAGAATCCGTAAGGGAATTTTCGCGATTGGAAACAACGAAGAGGATACCGGTATGATTTCAGCAGTCGCTCGTGACGTCAAAATCTCTTCCCGAGCTCATCCTTGAGATTCATGACGTCAGGCGTGAGTTGATACGGTTAATGTAACACTGGTTGCAGATGAATTTGTGACGTTCCGCGACAGCGTTATCGTCCACGGTTACGGGCTTGATCCAAAGTACCACATGATAAAGCAAGTTCATACCAAAGAAAACTCCATCGTCGATGTGACATGGAACGTCTTCCAGTACCATTCACGCCGTGTGAAACCGGAACATGCAGCCATCACGCCCGTCATGGAGCCCCATCCTGACTTCGACTCACTCTGCATAGCCGAAAAGCGGAAGATTCACGTTCATCAGAAGGAAGGAGAACACCACAGCCACGCTACATCTTTCCCTATCCATAGAATCTTCTCTACTCCGCTGTGTCTGCTCGTTGAACGCGACACGAAAGCCGCTTCTAACTTGACCAGTATCTCAGGGTACCCCACCGTGTTCTCCATGACCAACCCGGTGGACGAGCTGTCGCCTGTTCTGTTCTTGGGCGGAGGAGCGCAAGAGATGCGCCTACTTCTCCATCCCGATAGTAGTGTTGTGGGGACTGTTGATGAATTACCTTTAGTCTTGATATTTGAACCAGATAAGAACATCCACTCACTCTGGATGGCGCGATTCACCACCGCGGAAGAGATCGAAAAAGCCGCCGAAATTCCTGTAAAGGTAAAAGTGTACCCGCCTTCTTCCAGCTTTGTTGTCTTGTAATCATTCATAAGTTTGGCTTGAAGGAGAATAAGGACGGAGACCATCTTCATTTTCACGGCAACTGCGAATCTCCTCGTACGAGGAACCAGTCCAAGTCTGCTTCCGGTCTTTCCGCTCATACCGGAAACTCCACAAGCCAGAGCAACTCCATCGTGACGCCTCCTCTTCGAGCGGTCCTGCCTGGAGACTCCGCTCGCAAACACTCCTTGCACCGCGAGGTCTTGCTAGCTTCCGGTCGGAAGTTCCCGTTCCCCGAAAGTGCTTCTTCATGGACGCCACATTCATTCGTACCCGGTAACGGTAAGTTCTCGTCCCCTCTTCCCATCATGGACTTTTCTCAGTCATCACCGCAACCGAGTGGGTCCAGCCTGACTCTACCTCAAACACACCAGGACAGCACTAAGTCCACCACGACGACCAGCAATTTGGCCTCTAGCAACATGTCGCTCAGCCTGACGAAGAACTCCTCTTCGGCTATGCAGATATCTTCCATCCGAAGCAGTATGAGAAGTAAGTCATTTGGGTGCTCGGGCGAGCAAACCCGATAAAATCACATTATTATCTCAAGTGGCGCACGCTTTCAGTATCATTAGTTGGAAGCGTGCGCCGCTTGAAAAAACAAACTTTATCTTGTTTCGAGATCCTGTTCCTCGCAGGTCATGACCATGTAACGTAATGTGAGTATTGGGTAACCTTGTTGTTGTGCAGGTTCGCACTCAGCTTTGCCTAATGTTCCAGCTAGCGCTCTTAAGGACATCCGCTCTACCACGCGGATATTCCCACACTCCAAGATCCTGACCACGACCCAGCCTACCAACTCCGAAGGCCAACACACGTTCTTCCACAGTCCCACGCAACGTCAACTCCGATCCGGCTCCCTCCACTCCCTCCAAAGTGGCCAGTCTTCGCGGCGTCTGGCTCGCACGACTCACCCCGGCCACCCGGTTCTTCCCATCACAGACGAGCTAGCCTTTCCCAAGATCGCCATGGTGCACCTCTGGAGCGATACCGCCGTGGCATACCGACAGAAACCAATACATGAGAGTTTCCTGTTTGTAGACTGTTTCGAACAGACGTATTTGTGCTTTGTATCGTTAGCCCAACATGTCCTGAAATGTGTGCTGCTGAAGAAGAAGGCAGATGGTGGAGGGCTGGCGGCGGATGGGGTGGTGACGTTGCCAGCTGTTAGTGCTGTGTGTTTGCCCAAACACCATGTCATGGTGGTCCTCCATCCATCAAAAGAACTCAGAGTGTATGCATCGCCGACTTTGATGCTGTATGTCGTGAATATGTATTCTCCGAGTCTAAATAACATTGGAGAAGTCACGCGCAATGATGGACCTACTACGTCGAGTCCACAAGTGAGTTAGGAAAGAATATTCCAAGTTACCTGTGATATCTATACCTGCAAAATTAATGATCTCTGTGGATGTCAACTGAAATTCTAGGCATTCGTAGAATCCGCCCTGCAATTTGTTTTGTAAAATAGTTTCGGTTCGTAATAAATAATATTGACATCGGGCTCGTTTTAGGTGACCAGGTTCGTGCGTCAGTTTTGGAGTCCGCATTTCTCCCCGGTGCAGATGCTTAACAACACTCCGACGAACGCTCGTTCCGTCATACCAGAGATAACCAGCTTGGTACCATGCAGCGGAAACAAATTCATCGCCAGAACGTCAGACGGTTCGTCGCTTCTGAAGATCCCCCATCGACCCACAACAGACGTAATCGAACAATGTCTCGTCGCCCTCCGTACACATTCAGACGCGGACTTCTTCGGTCGGCTCTTCGTCGATCTGTCAAAGACCACATGCAGCACCGAAAGACCTTCACATTCCGTGCAAGATCGGTGGGACCTTTTCTTCAGAACTCTGTTCGGTCTTTTAGGTTGTTCAGTTTCTTCCTCGCGAGAAGGCGGATTTTCACATGGCTCAAAATGGGACGTGCTGAAGACCCAATCCTCGTTCAGATCGAACGGTAAGATTTCAAAAATACAGTAGTTGTATTGGAAAACAGAAAATCTCATTCAGATCTTCACGTCCGGAAATTCGGGGGCTGATGTTTGCGCTTACACTGTGTATAGGTTTCACAGTTGCCGTTGATAACAAGAACTTCAGTCAGGTTCGTGCTGAAGCAGTTCTCTTCACACTGCACTTGGTGTACGAAGAGACCCAGCTGTGTGACATTTGGCGCCGAGAAAGGCGCTGCGTGTCTGATTGGATGTACGCCTTTGCGGAAGTCTGTAGTCTTCCCCAGTGGATGGAATACTACGAAGCAGAACCACTCAAAGATGCTGTCGCTACCCCCAAACGCATTACCGTTCAGTTCAGAAACTCGAAAGAAGCACCACGGCTTCCGGTGGAGCCACCGTCCATCGTAAAGTTTCTAGAAGGCATTTTGACCAATGCGGCAACGGCGAAGTTTCCGGTAGCTAGACTGACGAACCCAGTTTCACGAAAACTCATACTGTTGACGCGAATACTCATGAAGGCATCAGAAGAAGACAGGATGGTGAAAGTACAGCAGTTTTTGGATGAAGAGAGATTTATGATGGAAGACCTTCGATTACTTCCTCAAACGTTGCAAGTGGCGATTCGCTCCGCTTTCTGTGCTGTGGTTGAACACGAGACATTCGACAAGGTGTCAACGTTGCTCTATGAACTCGCTGGTCGGGAGGATGCAGTGCGCTGTAAGAAGCTTCTGGAAGACGACAGCACCCGTAACATCAGCCTGGCAGAGATCACACAGAAGACGTTGCCAAATGTGACAGAAGCTGTGGAGGTGACCGATGTCAAAAAGGGATCCACTGGACTGCCGAACAGCCTAATAACGAAGCGCTTCGCGGTGGACGCAAGAGTACGAGAAGCAGAAAGGCTTCTGACCACGTCCGAGCCGATTCCCATCCCGTTGAACCCAATGCATTTCATCAACGAAGTGGAGTTCCGGAAGGCTCAGGAAGCATGGCTGAAGAGCGTAGTGGCTCGTACCATGTCTCTACCTGTTGCACGAGGTACCATCTTCTCAAAACAAACCAGATTAATGGGTGAACAAATAGAATCAAGATAAAGCATTGAAACTTTGGCAGATGCCCAAGTGGCGCACGCTTTCTGCTAATAATAGTGAAGCAGTGCGCCACTTGGGATGGTAGTCTGGGTGAAATCGTTTTCCAACGTCTCAAGTGCTCTGAGTCAATCTTTTCAGGTATGTTGTCATTGCGATCCGAGTTCGCCTACGCGACCGAGAAGCTTTCGGCACCCGACATGCTGTACACTGGAGTGGAGCGAGCCACCGGTCGGAAGGTGACGCTGAAGAACGAGGACCTTCCTAGTGGTCACGACTTTTGGCCGCGGTTCCACAACGGTGTGGCCACTGGTCTCCAGCTCTGTCACTATGAGCAAGACAACGTCAAGTTCGACCATCACTGGCTTGCCTTCTGCACTACCCAACAGACCAAGAAGGAGACTGTAGAGTACGCTGGAATGTTCCTCGGGATGGCTCTTAACGGCTTGATCGACGTTAACACTGATCCCGTAGAACTCCATAACCTACTGGTAAGTGACAACCACTATCGAAATTGTACGCCACAGTTCGATGACATGAAACTTATGACTAACTAGAACGTTAGCGCAAGCTTCTGGGCAAGAATACCGAAAACACCGAGAACTAGGGCAAAACACCATGTCGACTTTGTTTGCCGAGCTCCCAAAGTGTTGTACTATCAACAAACGAGGGAACTCTGAACGCATAATTTAGACTTATCTATTTTGCAGGTGAGGTTGGAGGATTCGGTTAGCATAGCCGTCATTCTGGGTATGGCCTGCGTCAAGAGAGGTACGCAGGACAAGAGGTACTTCCGGATGATCGGGCTGCACATCATTTCGTTCGTGCCTGACTCTGGTATTGAGCTGGTCATTCCGCCCAGTATCCACGTGGCTTCGCTGTTGTCACTGGGTCTCTTGTACATGGGCTCTGCAAACCGCTTTGTGAGTGAGAGGCTTTTAGTGGAGATTTGGTCAGGGAATGTGTTCACTGATGCCGAAGGAAACTCGAGGGAAGGTTCGGCAGAAAGAGAATCGGCCTCACTGGCTGCTGCTGTCGGTCTCGGGTGGGTTGAGTTATCCTGAAGGTGATACGATTTCCTTTTTATAGAATTTAAGTAAGCATTCTTTGGAATGTAAAAATATGTCTGCCATAAAAAGTGAATAGTTTGCTGTATCAACAGATTTGTCCTTCTCGGTATGGGGAATGAAAGTGGATTGGGAATCGCTGACTTGAAAATTCCTCAGCGTCTACGAACCTACATGATGGGAGGTATGCATGGAAAGTCGACGAACCCTATCCGACGAGCCGATCCCACGTTGACCGGTGTGATACCACCAACGCGAGCGAAGGAAAGAGACGAGCAGCTGATCAACACACATATCACCGCACCTGGAGCCATCTTGGCACTGGCTATGATCTACATGAAGACTGAACGTGCTGACATTGCCGCATGGATGGAGATGCCCAAGACGTTACAAGAACTGGACGAGACTAGGCCGGATTTCCTGATGCTAAAAGTGGTAGCGCGTTCGCTCATTATGTGGAACACGGTGGAAACCAACGACAAATGGATCAACAGCAACTTCCCGACGTGGATTACCAAGACGGTGTTTTTGCACACCAGCGACCTAGAAAGAATGGGCCACGATGTAGTAAGTCAGTAGAAAAAGAAAACCGAACCTCAGCAAAGATTGTTTTCGCGATAACAGCGATTTCGTTTCAACTCGCGTGCTACAATATTGCATGCATACTTAAAACCGCGCCGGTGAATGTGTATCTGTCTTTCCCATGTCAGCTCGCGCACTTTGATGTTGAGGACCCCCGCAATAGTGCGCCAGTTTTAGATCAATTGATATTTCAGTGAATTTTCTTTTTGGTTTCAGATAAGCTTGACTCAGGCTTACTTTTATATCCTGGCTGGCACCGGCCTTGCCCTAGGTTTCCGGTACGCAGGTACTGCCGACGAAGCCGCTCGACAGCTGTTGACCAACATGGCCGACATGCTGAGTCGCTGGACGGACGATCCGGGGGTCTACCGACGTTCCAGTCAGGGCTTGATTCAGACCTGCTTGACCAACATCCTTCTCGCCATCTCGATGGTTATGGCCGGTACTGGCGACCTGCACGTGCTGAGACTTCTGCGTTTTATGCACGGAAGACCTCGCATGTCCATTACTTACGGACACCAAATGGGCGTCCACATGGCCGTTGGCCTACTATTCCTCAGCTGTGGTATGCAGACACTGGGAACTTCCAATGAAGCCATCGCTGCGATGCTCATTGCGTTCTTCCCCATGTGGCCGAAAGGACCTGCTGATAACCGATACCATCTACAAGCCTTTCGCCATCTCTAGTATGTTCACCTGATTCGATTGTAAAGTTGTACAATTTTTACCTTGAAACGTAACTGGTGGAGCAGTATAATGAAATGATTTTGCTTGCAGTGTTCTGGCAGTGGAGAATCGACTAGCCATGACGAGAAGTGTACATGGCGGAAAGTCGCTACAGTCGACCATCAGGCTTGTATTCACCGATGATGTTGACAGTCTCGACTTGGACATATGGAAGCACGAGCTGGTGGCAACGCCGTGTGTCTTGCCTGAGTTTACCCAGCTCAAAGAAATTCGGTTTGCTAGTGGGAAGCGGTGGATCACATTCAACAAAGGTAGACGCGCGAAGGGAAATTTTGGAGCAGTAAAAAATTTGAATTAGACGGGAAAGACGGCAAAGTCAAAATTCAACCATAGAAATTTGCCAAAAAACGCATTAGTGCGAATTCCACACGTACGTACTTCCGTTCCGCTGCTTCGGAATCGCCTGGTCCAGACTTTTTACTGCTTTAAACTTTCCCTTCGCGCGCGTATGTTTCGCCTCTTTTGTAACTCATCTAACTTCCCTCTTTTACTGTTTTTTCCAATAGGTGATAACGACTGGATGGAACTGAAGACCATTTTGCAGAAGGGTGGTGTGGCAGTCTACCCTTCTCCGGTGTACAACGGTAAACACGATATGCGGTTCGACGAGGATAGGGGTAATAACCAAGCGAAAGATTTCATACGATGGTTTGGTCAGAACATTTCTCGGCCTGTTGAGAAAGCAGACAATGTAGTGGTGGCCATGAGGAAGTTCTCGAAGGTACATGAGACCATGTCAGCGGATCGAGGTCTGGCTGCCATCTTTCAGTTGGCTAGACGCACTTGGTTCTGTGACAAGGCTGGTGACAACTGGGTTGCGTGGATCATTTACGAGAGTTCCGCTCATGAAGAGCCGGAAGCTCTGATTGAGATATTGGCCTTTTCGACGGGAAGCGAAAAGGTGTATGCGGGTGTAGCGGATTTGATTCTACGGCAGGTCTTTCGAGGTTCGGCTTCTGTTAACGTGTGGAAGAAACGTTTGCGGAAAGAACACTTCGCTAAGATTTACAATTTACTTTTTCTCAACAATGATGTTCGGCTTCTAACGTAAGTTTCTACTTTTCAATTTCATCACTCTTACCATTCTCTTATTAGCATGTTTTACTAAGAATTGTGAAGCATGTAAGCTGTGGAGGACACCGGGCAGTAAAACAATGGATTACCGCTAACGATAATTCGCGGCCGGCGTTCCCTTATGCCGCGCCAGTCCACGACTTGAAACTGACGGTCGGTATCTGATTGCATGGAACACGAGGATTTCTGCAGCAAAAGCATCCACTGTGCCTTAGTGGGGAAGGTACATCATGGGCAACAACAATGGCAAAATTGACTTACGAGTTGGAGATCGATTCGAAGACGTTGAGTTGAACGGACTGGATACCAGGCACGGAATCACAAAGGATTCGTGCCAGGGTGGTCTTCCGTATTTGTGCAAGTTGGGCTGTAGGATAGACACAGCAGCGATCGAAGTCATACTCGCAAATGAACTGTTCCAAGATGTTGGCGAAAGAAGGTTCTGTGGTAGTACTCACCGTCGCTAAAGCGAGAAGGAAATGGTAGGTCGTTCTCATACCAAAAGCGATCAGCGACCCGCAACCTCCAGAACTGCTCGGATATTATACAGGCAAAGGTAGGGCCAATGATGGCACCACCAACAGGGAACTCGGAGATGCCCGCTGGATACAAGTCAATATCCTCGACCGATCTACCAGATACACGAGTAAATTACCGCTCGAACGAACTTCAAGGGCAAGTGCGTACTCATAGACAGATGCCAGGCGGTTGATGGTTTCATCCGGTAGACTGTTGAGGTTTCTCAGTTCGCCAAAGTTGTCGACGGTCGGAAGACCACACAGCCTGCGATACTTCATATAACCTGGAAGACCATGGTCACGGCCTCGTTGTATGTTCAGACTGACTAAATCTAGTCCAAATGTGTTGGGTTGGGAGTTGAAGAGCTGTTGGGAGAGGTCGGAGACGACGTTGTTGTCGATGCCTTTGCCCAGCTGCTTGGTCAGCCCGCGCACAAACTCGTCCACAGCACCGTCCTCGTAGAGCATGCTAGACTTGAAGAACGTGTCTCTCATTCGCACAGTGCTTTTGAGCTCAAAGTTGGCGTCCAGGCGATCCAGCTTGCCGGGCACCATCGAGTGACCAGCTCGGAATGCGGCTGCTGCGAACTCGTTGATCAGACCTGTGACAATCGACAATGTAAAGTATTCCGTCGGATATCAGCGTAATCGTTTTCGGTCTTGCCTGGATGTATCGTGACGTTATAGCCGGTAAATCTTCCACTAGTTAACAATCCAAGTCCCATTTTGTTGACGGCATCTGGTCCCAACAACATCGGCAGCCATTCCTAGGTCAGAGTTTACAATTAAGACAAGCAGGATGTTAAATAATATCGAGCGATAGGTAATAAAGGGTCGACCTACGTTGTACGTGATGTGTTGAAGTTGAGCACCGACGATTCGCCGGCCTTCCTGGTACAGCGTTTCGTCATCCCAGTGCGGGTTAAGTCGCTGCAGACGGCCTACCACATTGTTGTGGTGTCGCATAAATATGGTGTGCAGAGTCTGCAGTCCAATCTACAAAGTATAAGACTGCTCCGAACTGCCCTTATGCAGAAAAGTTCGACGAGAGTAAGAGAAGTTCTCTGAGGAGACCAATAACAAGCACACCTACCTGAATGTTACAGCGGTTGTCGCCGGCCTTGAAGCAGGATCTCTTCTTCGAACCATCCACGCATAACGTGTTGGAGCCATCTCCCGTCATCAGCGTGTACGAAGGGTTACTTGGAATGGGGGCAATGGATTTCAGACGACCTGGAGAACCGCATAAGGTCGCGTTATGTTAAGGCTTGAGGGTGCTTGTGCAGTATGTTTGAGCCTCTCTTCATCTCCTTACCGTCTGTGAAGGTACGAAGGTTCTTGACATCATTCTGTTTGGTTCCGTACACTGCAAAGATCATTCCATCAAGATGAGCTCTTGGAGGTTCCAGGCTATTAGGTCATAAGTGGCATAAATTCACAGTGAAGGTTTTACAGTACCTTGGCCACCATCGATGAACGCGCTTAGCTGGTTGATCTGTTCGCGTCCACCCAGCCGGCAGCCTGGCCGTACACCTGGAAGACTTCGCACGAACTCCATACATGTCTGACCGAACCTAGAAATTTGACCTTATGATTCATGACCGGTCACACTGAACCCCCATACTTACTTCGAGAAAAACGGATCGTTGTCAGGAATGGTGATACCTGGAAAAGGGGAAAGTAGTATATACAGTGAATGAGAAGCGCTTTTCCGGATTCCACATAACCACGTGAATGCTTACTTAGACACTGCGGATGTGGATTTTTGGTTCCACAGCACTGAGGAGCATCATCTGATAATGTGGCTCGGGGTGTTTGCTATCAAAAAGGAATTCCCTAAACGTCTTATCAGTGTGAACGCAGGTCCAACACGACTTACAGTGAGATCATGGTCCTACAACAATATTCCACTGTCAAAAGTGCGGCGGGAGGCGGAAAAATTGTGATTGCATACCGTAAACTGTCCAAAAGCCATGAACTGCAAAACAGTATCTCGGTAAACAAGCCATTCTCCATGAAAAGCATCTTGTGAAAGGGAGTTATAAAGTAAAATACCATATTTGTCCAAGTCGGTGCGAGCCGCACTTTGTTTCCGATGAGGGCGGAACTGACAAAACGGGCAGAAGGGAGTGGTCGACCTTGCGAATTTTTTCGTGGTTCTGCAATGCCATCTGCATAATCCGGACCGAGTAGTCGAATGAAAACAGTGGAGTCTTTGCCGCGTGTTGGAAAACAAAGGTTGTTGCATTCTCCGCTGTGTGTGCGGTATTTGTTCCTGGCACATGCAGGTTGTCTCGCCGGGTTCAAGAATTCCGACACCGGAATAGCAGGTCTGAAATCCACCAGTAATAAACAACCATAGCACTTTCGAAAAAAATGCAGAATATTGATCACCTGTCGTTGAAAATTAACGTGTTGCGCACTTTATTAATTCTCTTACTGTTCGGAACATTCTGGCTGCGAAGCCGGCGTTGCAATCGGTGTATCATCAGGAACTACTTCCGTGGCCGGAACCTGCTGGGCAGCTGGGGCCACCGTATTAGGGTTGATGGATACCAGAGGAAGTGTAAAAGCCGCAGAGGTCTTGTTTAGGTTCAGTCTAGAAGAAAACCACAAAAGTACACATCAACCGGTGAGGAAGTCGAAACACAAAAGCAGGGTGTATTCATGAACCTGCATACATATGACTGTATGCAAAGCATGACACTCGTGTATGCAGCTTCGCGACGCCAAGGTAATTTCATTGTCCTGACTTTCGAAGACGCTCGATAACTTGTCTTACTGTTTACTAAGCGATTTGGAGAAGTCTTCCAGCGTGAAAGCGTTCTTCGCAATGTCCAAGGAGTCTGGTTTGGTGCCAGCAAAGATGTCGTTCTGGCTACCTGCTGAACCGAATTTCAAGGTTGGAAAGCCGGTAGCCGCGCCACCTGAGACACTTGGCATGGTCCCAAACTGCGCCGTAGACTTAGCCCACGCTTCATCAAACTTCTGCTGGACGAAGTTAGCAGGAAGTGCCCACTGGCCATTCTGCTTAAAGATATTTCCAATCTGGGAGTTCATATCCGACGTAATGTCCCATGACTGGGTAGGGAAGTTCGAAGTGAAAGCTGGTAGCTGCAGATTCATGCTCTGCGGACTGGGTGCTGGTGGCGACCCAAAAGACGCAAAATCCATAGTGGGCACTTCAGGTCGCTGTTGAGGATGGACATTTTGGGACGAGTCAAAGAAGGAAGTGATGGTAGGTTTCGCCATGTTCGAGCCGAAAGCACTGGCTAGTTTATCAAACGAGGGAAAAGAGCTGGAGCTGGAAGCAGCGGGTGCTGCTGGGATCGAAAAAGAAGGCTGGAAGGAAAAGCTCCCGAAGGGCGTGGAACTGAAACTGGTGAACTTTTGGTTGAAGAGATTCGGGAAATTTGCATTGTTATTCGAGAAAATATCCGAGGTATCACTTCGTCCAAACATTTCGCGGGAAAAATCTGGAAATTGAAAGTCTTGCCGTTTCTGCCGAACAATTTCATGACTGAGGCAGGATGCAACGAGCATGAATAGAAGCAACATTTTTGGCATCATTTGGAGGTATGTATTTTAAAATCCCCACCAAAGTTCGAAAAACAATTTAGGATATTTTTGAGCATGGATAAATGAATGGCGAAGTTAGGTGGTCAGTTTTATGAAATAGTTGGGTTTATATTTACTGTTGAATTACATAACAAAAGGTTCAGGTTAGCGTTGCTGGTGCAAAGAAAGCTTCTGGGCATTCAACACATCGTTGATAATCATAACGAAAGGCGCAACAATGAAGGTAAACCAGCTTGAGACACCTTGGGTGACTAGACTCATGGAGTCTTTTTCTACTCAAGAATTGTCAAACTACTTCGCCGAAAACAGGTAACATTCGACAAAACATATCCGGGTGCTTCACAGGACAATAAACCATGATAAAATAAAATACAAAAAGATGAAGAGTGAATCAGTCCTACTTCCGCACACCGAAATCTTCAACCAAATCGAGTCTCGTGATTCATTAACCGCAACTTTGCATTATTTTGAAATCAACCTAATTAATTACAACAATAAATTTATTCGGATCAAACAAGAACGAAGAAAGCTGTCAAATCGATCCATATATAGAAACAATAAAAAACGATTACCAGCCTCCTAACGCCGAAAACTTTTCTTGTCCATAAAAGTATTTCGTGACTGCGACAATGAGAAGCAAGTGCAATGTAGCAAAGGTAATTTTAGTGAGTGAAAGCGCTATAAAAATATCTGTTGGCTGGACAAAGCCTCAAGGAACGGTGTGACGAAATTGCTAGTAGAAAAGTAGAAAACAACGCCGAAGATGATTGAGATCGGTAGAGCGGGTAGAGCCTTCCGGTACATGGCCAGCAACAACAGGGTCAGACACAGTCCCTACAAACCAGACTCCTCGCTTATTTCTCCTGAATTTCAGTTATTGTACGAACGGGCCCATGTGACACCATCAATTCGAAAACCGCCCAAAAGTAATGTATGTTTTTTTCGAAGTTCGAGCAGTCTATCAACACTCCAGAGGTCATTAGCACTTACAATTAGTATTGCTATGAAGCACGCCAACGTCGTTGTCCAGTCGCCGTATGAAGAAGCCTTCCCTACTAAAATACTATAGAAGATGAAATCTCCCAATCCTAATTTGATCCCTCCTACAAGGCAGAACAGTTGAAACATCGAACATGAAGCGTAATGACACAGGAGGTCTGTCTTACGCTCTTCCTCTTCGAGATCAGGATCAACAGGTGGTCGCGGGGCTGGTACTCGACGTGGACCAGCAGGAGCGTTTTCGGCTCGACCGCCCGAGCCTGCTGCTAGAGCTCCTCGAGTAACTGTGGTAGCAACCGTCGTAGAAGCGACAACCTCCGCAGCTTCACCGTTCGTTGTGTGCCGCTCGATATCGGCCCCTGCATGTGGACGAGCCGTAATGGAGGCAGGTCCAGCAGGTGAGTTCCTCAGTTCCGGGTTGTCGCTGAGCAGAATCGTGTACGCATATATCACCGACGCTAAAGGCAGAACCGACGTTACTGTCTGAACCCAATGGCAAACTCAAGGCATAAATGATTGGTTTGCTGTACTTACAAGTGTAGATCAGTCCAGGGAAAATGGGCTCATTGCGTTCTTGTGCAGTTTCAACCAAGATCCTCAACGGGCCATACGGGCAGAGAACAGCAATAAGATCTACAAAACAATATTTCCAGGAACAAAACAGAATGCTTAGTTTTTCGCTTACTGACCCCACACGGAGATGGCAACTAAAACTGCCCATGTGGTCCAATCCGGCAAGTACTTGATGAATGTCAGGGCCATTAGAGCGCTAACGGCAATGAGGTAAGCTTGCTGGAGAAACAACGGCCCGCTCCAGTGGATGCAAACCATGCCGACACACCCAAAGTTCCAGATCAGGATGGCTACCGTAATCTGATCAATCGGAATGTTGTAAGTGCGTAGAACTTCCCCCAAAAAGATGAAGGAAAACATGAAGAGCAGCGTCAGCGACGAGAAGATCAGCCAACCTTGAATGAACTGAACCAAGGGAAAATCGATAATTAATCAGCAGGTGATTTTTGACAACATGCAATCGATAATCGAATTTAAAATGCTCGTTTCCACAAACGACAGTGTTGATTCGGAAGAGTTTCCAAAGAGATATCCCCTTACGTACCTTATAGCAACGATACTTGTACAGCGTTATGAGCAACACTGTCATAACAATAACAACGGAAATCATAATTCCCGCATTCGCCAACGAGTTCCAGATCTTCGTGCCTGTATCCGTTGACGTCTCGTGAAACGGCGTGTAGATCCTGTCAGAGAATACCAAATATCGGTAGCTTCGCTATCAAAACAAAATTTCCGAACGGACCGGAAGGGGAACTCCACCATGCAATTCAAATAGGTTTCCCTGTCTTGCTTAGTGCTGCAGTACCACAGGGCAAAGACAGAACTTCGAATGGGCACTTACAGGTAACCAGCTCGTTCAGTGTAGAATTCAATCGAAGTGATGACACTAACTACAACCAACATGCATATGGCCACTGGTACGAACAGTTTGATAACATGTTCAGCTCCATATTTCATCTCTTCTTCCTCCTCTTCTTCCTCTGCAGCAGCAGCAGCTGCAGTTCGTTCCGCTTCGGTTTGAGCACGTCGAGCAGCTCTGCGGGCTTCTCTCGATTCGTTATCCGGGTCCGGAGGTGAATTTGTAGCATCTGCGCGGCTGCGACGACTGCGGTGAGGCTGGACCGAATGGTCGACGTTAATGTTAGACTCCGTAGGATTCTATTAATATAAGCAAGTACCATGAGGCCATGCACGAGTAGAAACATCCTGTGAGCGAACTCACCATGGCTCTGACAACTGTCCGAGGAACATTCGACTGGTTCAGGACCACGATGGTATCGGGATAGGTGTTGTCCTGTCCGTTCATAGTGCAGTGTAATTATGTAGTACGTACTGGATGTCCGAATGACGCTCGGGATTCGGCGGACGCTTTCCAGTGGCCTCTCCTCACTCCGCCCAGCACCTCATTATTTTTTCCCGTATCGACACCATGTTGAACCCTCGGCAAGGCATCCCATACCTGATCAACTTGAAACGGCACTTCAGAACTAAGAAGGAGAACTGGAGGTGGAGGACAACAATTTTCGCAATTTCTGATTTCTAAACAGCGAAAAGAAGATCTGGTGAGTCGAACGGATTAACTGTAAGTTAAGAAATCTGTTGGGTGGATATGTTGATTGCTTGATGCATGTTCCACTTACTGCAATACAACGCATAGACAGCCTGCCATGACTTCGCATTCATCGCAATTTCCGCAACATTGCGGAAACCTGCAAGAAAACCAAAACAAAGGAGTTTTTTCGCCCGATTTCCGAATCCGGAACAAGTTCTTTAAAGTTGTCTTTTCTGCCTTCTCACTTAGTTAGTCCTTGCGCTTGAGATTGCGTCAAGCTCGGTTTCTTTACAGGTAAAGGGTCACAGATTTAGGTTGGAGACCGCTATTTGAGACTGCGTGACGTGGAGCAGGATGGCGGCAGCGACAAACGGTGTTAACGGAAGCAGCGATGTGGAGCGGGATATCGACGCCGGGGAGGATGATTTCCAGATGGGGGACTTTCACGGAGGTTCTGGTGGATGCCTTAACAAAGCCGTGGCAAACCTTGTCACTCGTGAAGGCAACCGCTTGACTAGACCGGAGTTTGAACCGTCCAAGGAGGTATAGCCTAATGCTCATATACTGTAGTTGTGAACTTGCAATGGTTGGCACACCTATAATTCCTCTCCTAACTTTTCTATATGCTTCGTTTTCCATTTTAGTTGCTGGACTTCATGCAGAATAATTTGAACATCCTGATCATCGGGGCCGGTGGTTTGGGTTGTGAGCTTTTGAAAGATTTGGTACGTATCCGCATGCGTAGTATGTTTGTTACTTCCGGCTAGAATTTCAGTGAATATACAACATCGTCCTCTTGTTTCATACAGGCACTTTTGGGATTTCGCCAACTGCACGTCATTGATATGGACACCATCGACCTTTCCAACCTGAATCGACAGTTCTTGTTCAGGTGAGCAGCCGCATCGATGTTCTAACTGACCAGGAGACGTTACGTTATGCTTTCTTGCAGGCATTCTGATATCGGAAAGAGCAAAGCGGAATGCGCTGCTCGGTTCATAAACGAAAGAATTCCGCAGTGTAACGTTCAGGCGTAAGTGTCCACATATGCTCGCGGCTTCTGTTTTGCTGAAGTATGACTGTTAGGGGCTCTTGCGCCTGTAGGTATTGTAATCGGATTGAAGAGTTCGACGAAGAGTTCTACAGAAGTAAGCGTATATTCTCCCTGGCGGCCTTATTTCCATTGGACGCTTGGACGTAATACAAGAACACTTTCGTTTCAGGGTTTCCTATCATAGTTTGCGGTCTGGATTCCATTCAGGCGCGCCGGTGGACGAACGGCATGATCGTGATTATTTTGTCTGCTTCGCTGAAAGTTTTCTCTGCTGACTTGCTGCAGTTTTAGATATCCATGCTTCGGTATGATGACGATGGCACCCTGGATCCAACCTCCATGATCCCTATGGTTGACGGTGGAACGGAGGGCTTCAAGGGAAATTTACGTGTGATCATTCCCGGCATGACGGCCTGCTTGGAATGTTCTATGGACCTTTACCCACCTGCAGTAAGTCTTCGGATGTCAGCCTGCCGAAGAAATTTGCTTAGAACGGCACAACTGTTATTTTTGCAGGTGAACTTTCCGATGTGCACAATTGCCCATACTCCTCGCCTGCCAGAACACTGTGTCGAGTATGTTAAAGTAGTCATGTGGCCGAAGATGGAACCGTTTGGATGTAAGTAATTCCGAACTCCGTGTACTGTATGAGATTGTTATTAGACTTCCTTGTTTGGATTCTGTAGCTGGAGTGGCCGTTGATGGTGACGACCCACAGCACGTCCAGTGGATCACTTCGAGGGCTGAAGAACGAGCCAAGGAATATGGCATTCAGGGTGTAACTTACCGCCTAACTTTAGGTAAACTTTACTGGCGGCTTCTGATCGGTCTTCTGTAAGAAACGCATTATTCTTTGTTAGGAGTGGTGAAGAATATCATACCGGCAGTGGCTTCGACGAACGCTATTGTAGCTGGTAACTGTTACTTCCGACACTTCTGAATATTGAGTAGAGGGCAAAGTAACTCAGGTGTCACGTGGTAAAAATGCGACTTGTTGAGCCATTGCGGACGAACTCTGGCGTGGATGTTTGACCTCATCTTGTCGTCAACTGGCGCTTTTTCCCGCAGATGTGACGAAATGCTAACCAGATTTTTGCGCCTTCCAAGCCAAACCTGAGCTCGCTCGCGATCTCTCAACAGACCAGATTTCGTGACGTCATTCCTGAGTTACTCATATGGAAAAGAAACCACAGTGTATTTCTGTCCATTGCAGCTCTTTGCGCGACGGAAGTTCTGAAGCTAGCGTCATACATGTACCCCACCTTAGACAACTTCCTGCTCTTCAATGACACAGACGGCATTTACTCCAGCAGCTTTCAGATACAGCGAAATGAGAACTGTCTGGCTTGTTCCCGGAATATCCAAAAGGTGGAAGTCAAGTCGTCGGATACCTTGCAGGACCTGATTGACATACTGAAGGACCATCCTACCTAGTACGTACTCTGTGATCGGTTGTTTTCATTTGTAGTTTGTGCGACTAAGATCATTCTCCGTCATAGTCAGATGAGGTCTCCCGGTATCACTACGACCATCGACGGGAAGAAAAAGACACTGTACATCCCCAATATCCCGGCTTTGGAAGTGGCTACTCGGGAGAATTTGGAAAAGTCGCTGAAATCCTTGGGTTTAACGGATGAGCAGCAAATCATTGTTGCTGACGCGACGTCGCCCGACGCGCGAGTCTTCGTTCTGAAATTCATGTGATCTACCGGTCGGTTTAACGTGTTCTGCTATTCGTAATTCAAGCGAAATATCTAACTTAGGTGTGCTTTCACGGTGTTTTCTTTCGTCGTGCTGAAATTCAAAGAGCGAGCTAGTGCTTTGGTTTGCCTTTGGACGAAGTCCCGCTTTCTTTGTTTCTTGTGTCTATAGATTTAGCCAAGAGGCTAAATGGAAATTTCCTAGAAGATCAAAAAGTGGAGCCGATGAAGTAATCATAAGGTAGTATCTTTGTGAGGACTTTTCGTCCGGCCGCAGGACCTGTTCGAGTAATTTAGACGAAGTCACGCTGGTCTTCGCTGTTCGCACAAGTGCCCGCGTATGCCACCCGGATTCCTGGAAACGGGAGTAAATGGGTACTTCTTCCGTTTAAGATTGACGTTCCGTGTCCGAACAAGATATCGAGTTGGCCAAGTCTCGCGTTACCGTTACAAATAGCAGCGCAGCCACTGGCGTAGTTACTTCCGTCCACTCCGCAGACCCATTTGACGAGGATCGGGCATGAGGTGCACATGTCCTCCCTAGTATTTACCCGTGGGTCGTCGTCGTTTGCCGCACACATCCCAAGGTAGTCTACTTCCATCCCTGTCACACAAAGACGAAACATGTCCGAAAATGTCAGTTATCCTGAGAAAAGGTGTTCATGATCAGTGGGTAACTCACCGTCGCAGAGCGCTTCACAGATGTTGACGTAGGTAAATCCATCCTTCCCGCATACCGGATCGTAGGTGAATGGGCACGTGCAGCCGGGTCCTTGGGCTGTCCACGCGGCCGGCGAGCTGTCCGTCGGCAAACGGTCTGGATACTTTGCCTTGGCGAAGAATATCCCACCTCAAAATCAGAGTTATGAGGGTGGCAGTGTCCAGAAATGAAGATCTGATATCACAACAGAATTCGAGTCGGGACTGCGACACTTACCCATTAGGACCATAAAGGTGGTGGCATTTATTCCTTCTGCTGAAGTCAACACCATCTCCGCAAACTCGGCGTCCTTACATTAGCGACTACTTTGACCACACCTCCTTCTTCAAAGAGGCGGAAGTTGCTCGGCGAGCCTAACCGTGCTGGAGATCGATTTCACAAATTGCTCATGCCCTCTGTGCTAATCTCCACTTCCGGCTCCAACGCCGCAGCCTTTTCCGAACTCTGGATCGAAAATCGATAGTTTGATGGAGAAGATCCATATTAATCTGACTGATGGCGGCAAACCGAGTTAATTTACAGAGTTATGGTAAAACCAGTAACCAATCGACCAGCAACCCTCACGGGATCTTGGCAAATTTTTGTATGTCGACTCTCAACCTTCAGAAATTCAGTTTGAGAAGGAGTTCAGATTCAAGATTCAAGATTCAATAACCAGATACGTATGATTCCCCCGGGCAGTTGATCACCGAAGGGCCCACTGGGACACGCTCCCATCACCACCATGCGTGCACAGCAAGTATAACGTATTGTTTAGGTAGCAAAGCTTTAAGGAAGTAATGGTGGTTGAACAAGTGGGCTGCATCCGTTTCACCACGGCCACGTTGGCGTTGGGATACGAGTACAGCCCTATCTGATTCCGCTGTCCCGTCACCACAGCCGCCACCATATCAAGAGTGGGCGACACATCCGTACAGACTACGTTTCCCTCCAAACTGTTGTTATCCCACGTCACACCTGCAGAAGACAAAGACTATATATCGAAGTACTAATCTTGAAGAACCAGTGGTCTCAAGAACTTACTCGTGGCGCTAGCGAACCCAAATGGGCAGTTTTGAGTGAGCCATTTGACGTTACGGTAGAAATGCGCCTCTTCTGCAGTGAAAACGATTTACCAGTGATTCTAGTCGTGAGTCACAGAAGTCTACAGTGGAATGAGACAGCACGTACCGAGAAACTCGGTGGTAAGAGCATCCCACAGCAGGTTCTCGAACTCGTAGGAATTGCTATGAATGACGTAGTGTCCATCCCGTGCCGGGTTGCGCGACCAGTCGATGGCGATCACGGGATAGTCGTGCTTGTCGAACTTTGACACGAAGCTCGCTGATACTCCTTCGGTTTCTTCTAGGCGGAAGATATGTACTTCACCGTCCTGGCTGGCCACCGCGAAGAAGGTCCCGTCCGGAGAGAACTTTAGGCATGCCACCTTCTCCTTACCCACACTAGCCTAAAATACCGAGCGAATTATCGAATCGTCAAACAACCAGAAAAAAATTTATCAACATTATTTTTCATCACTTTATAGAAATGCTTACCTGCAATATCAAAGTCAGTTCGGGTTCGGTTAGGTGGAACAGTTTCAGCTTAGCGTCCGATGTTCCCACAACCAAGAAGGGCGGGTAACAGTCGACTGCAGTGACCATCGAGTCCTTCAGAAAGGTTCTCCACGCCGGAGCATGTTTCGCCAAGTCGAAACAGTTGATATTGCCATCCATACCAACCGTGATCGCCATCGTCCGAGTGTTATCCTCCGGATGAACGTAGGTACTCAGGCCAACAGCTTCGTCAAAATGACCGACTGTGACGGCCTGCATGTCATGCTGGTCGGCTTCCGGTTCGCCGTTCGTGGTCGTGAAGGTGACACGAAGCAGAGCGTTGGCCGTTGTCCCAGCTATCACCGACAGACTGACATCCAAACCAGTGTCAGAGTTAGAGTCTTTCATAGGAGTTAGCATGCGAAGACCTCCGTACTGCTCGGGGATCTTGTTCTTGGATATCTTCACCGTACTCTCTCCAGCCAAACGAATTACGCCCATCTGACCATCTCGTGAACCGATCATGACGTGGGAGGGTGAAAGGGAACAAAGTGTGAAGACCGGAACCTGTAAAAAGCGGAACGATTTCAGCTCCGTTTCTTTTGGTTTAACTATACCTTCCTACTATTCGGGATTTTACAATACAGTACTACTGCGTTTTTTCTTTTGAAAATACTGCTCGAAATTTTACAAGCCTTGTTGCCGTTTTGGAGGACGTTCTTCGGTCGCATTTCGTCGCTCCACAAAATGACGTTGCCGTCCGAGTCCCCCGAAATCAGCACGGTACGTGGCATACCATCAACAACCACTGGTGCTTCAATGACGCTAGTGACGATGGACGGTTTCGGAATCTGACCAAAGACGCACTGCTTGACAAAGTCGATCTTGTTCTCGGTCGGCACAATCTTCCAAATTTCCATCAAGTTCCTTCCGTATACTAGGTACAGCGGGTCCTTCGACGACGCTGAAAATAAACCAACCCACGTAAACTCGCGCACTTTCTAGCACGATGCAAAATGCGCGTGAACCTCGTAAGCAGAGTATTCCACAGACGACCGGGCTTTCCGTGCACGGCTTGGACGCCAGCATTTGGCCAGTCTCCAAGGACCAGACCGACATGGTACGAGGTTTCCCATCGTCGATAGCCACTATTGCATCCTCTTCTTTCGTAAAGGAGAGAGCAGCCACTGACTTCCTAAGAGCGGAGCCCATCGACGCGTCGCTTTTGAAGACGTGAAGAGTCTGCAGGTGATCCACCGTCCACACCCGGACGATCGCCTATAAATCAAAGCCCATGATTCATTCCATAGAGGAAATGGCCGTGACCGCCCAACTGGCTGTATCGAAAACCGAACTACAGTAACTTACCGGTCCATCTTCCAAAGCTGGTTGTTGACCACTGGCCGCAATCGTTCCGTTGGACATGACTGATATGCACTAAAGACAAACGAGGACGCAGGACATATAGCGTCGACGAAATATATTCAAAGAAATAACTTACTTGGACTATCCCGTCGTGTTCGCAGTAATGTCGCTGGGTATCAGCGTTCAGATTGTACAGTACGATTATTCTGCCCACGAAGTACACGATGATAGCCGTGTCATGCAAAAGAACAATGTTGTTCCGGTGCGAGAACCCACTGTAGCCATACACCCATTCCAAGCTGGGTTCGCGCACCTTGGGCGTAACTGTATCGAAGTACTCATCCGGCGGCCACAGAATAATCTTATGGTCGCCGATCTTCCGCACTACTGGCCGGATAGCTTTCTCTTGGAGACCATTAGCTCCCGTCATGCCATTGTTGGTCAGGGCAACGCCCTTCGCGATGGTGCCATAGTTAGCGGAAGCCATCGAGACGCTGTCTGATGAGTTGTCCAACGTCAGACTCTGCCCGGGCGAATCGGTTTCCTTCGCGTTACCCTTCTTCCGGCCAAAGAGTCCTTTCATCTTGCCACCTTTACCCTTTGCTTTAGGGTCTTCGATGCCCAACGAGCTGACAGAGTTGGCAGCTAGTGAAGTCTTCCTGGCTTTAAAGTCTGCTACGATCGAAACCAGAAACGTCGCATCAAAAGTTTATGTGGGCAAATAAACGAAACCAGATGGTTTCTCAGGTGGCGCAGACCTCCAGCTATTGACAACGAAAATGTGCGCCACTTGAGGTAACGATCTGGTTGGATATGGTTCCCTCGTCTCAGAAATTGTCTTACTTCAATTTTAGGATCTGGTTCCGCCGTTTTAGGCTTTTGCCCCGTTTTAAAGTAGATTTTGTACTGAAACGGAGATCCATGCAAGACGTATTTCAACTTTTACCATCATTGCCCGTTATGTCAGTGATGGTATCGCTTCCGGGTCCGCTGTCGTCGACCTCATTTAAAGCACTCAGACGATCCGACGACACATTCCGCGACAAGCCCACCGACAGCCGGCTCGTCGTTCTGAGCAGGTCCACGGTTCCTTCCCGCATTATCCTGCCGGTTTCGTTACGGCTTGCCCGTCCCGTAGCGAGCTCTTCCTTCTTTTGAAACAGCCTTGGCATCACCTTGAGAGCATTGCCGACGGCTTTGTCCAACAGCACAAACAGTTCTCGGTGACTGCAAACAGGTCGATACAGATTGGGTAAGTACAGTAGGTCTAAAGTTCGATCGAAGGAAAGGTCGAAGAATCACTTACCTGATTTTGCCGTTATTGTCGTCATCACAGCGGATCAAGAGCCTCTTAAGCAAGTCTCCTTTTACTGGAAATCCATAGTCCCGGCAGACTTTCAGCAGCTGTCAAAATGTATCGTGTGACCCGAAAGGAATTACTTTCGATTCTGTGGGTAATCATGCTAAAGAAGGAAATTACCTGCGTGTTGGCGACGTACCCTTGACGAGTCTTATCCAATGCCAGTACGGCGTTCTATCGTGTAGAGTTTTCTAAGCTACAGTATAGGTCCTTTTTGGCAAAAACAGCAGTACTGGACATTGGTACATACCTTGAAAGCAGTGTAATCGAATGTGCCCTCCGAAAGACCCAATAGCTGTTCCTCCATTCGCTCCAGCACTTCACGGTCCCCACCAACGTCGGCGAACACGGAAATGACAGGCGTGCGAAGATGCATGCCTTTTCGAGCTCGAACGCTGTCGCGCTCTATACGATAATGAAAACACCTCAGTTACAAGACCCAACTAAGCAAATTGGTGAACAAAGTCCAGTCTCAATTAACGTACCGCTCTGGCCGTGGACGTCCATCAGGAGCTTCCACACTTTCTCCGCATCGACGCCTAGCTGGTCAGAACAAAAGTTTTGGATCATCCCAGAGGCCAAAGTAGGGACTATTAGACCATTGTCCTGTTAGAGAGCGTCCGTTAGTGCTTCCATGTAAAATATGGGTTTTCCTTTCGGTTTGTTACCTGCAAAATCTTGACAAGGTCGTTATAGTCCATATAACTGTCCACCCCGCTCTTTTGGCGGATAGTCATTAGGATGAACCGCATCTTCTGGCGGCTGCATCGGGAAACTGCGTCCAGCAGAAGATGGGTCATCTCACTTCGCATACTGTCCGGCATGATATCAGGCTTAGCTTTTGATTTTTCTGTCAAACAAAAAACATCAAACCAGCCATGGGAAGGAAACTAGGCTTTACAAAAAAAGCCAAGTTACGGAGTCCACCGCGAGAGAGCCAGTTCTGCTACTGCAGTGGACCTCTTGCTACGGTAATCTCTTTACCTAATGGTTTTCCGGTCTCCGTGGAGGAGATACTGGGCGTTGCTTTTCCATAGATCTGTAAAAGCACCTTTGTAGAAAGTATTAGAAAGGCCTTTACCCAGGTGTTTTTGGCTTCTCTCGGTACCGGTCATCTCCTTCTGGCCCAACAAAGGCTTGCAAATGCAGTTTTTGAAAGCTTTCGCTTGTTGTAAAGAAAGGGGTCTCTATACATGCCTGGCGCGTCTTATCGGCCTGCTTGATGGCATTCCGGAGGATGCCTCCAGTGTGAGCCTCCACGACCCGGCTGAGCAGAGACTTTCTGGCATTCTCCATCTTTGCTGAGATGGATCCACTTCAGCACGCCCGACTTTCCAAGCCCAAAGTACACAGCGCTTTAACGGAGAAACAGTGTTCAATAAGAGTTTCTGGACTTCAGCAGCTGCATAATTATAAGCTAGACAGCGAGGTTTTTCGCAAAGTTCGCAAGGTAGGAGACTGTCAATCTAACTTTAGGTTCTCTAACGCGTGTCGTAGCTTGTTTGTCAACATTTTTCGGTTCATGCTTATATAGAGGTTCTTGACAATGGGACTCGGCTCCGAACTAGTTCCCCGTAATTTTCGTGCCAACACGCGACGGCGTAGGTAATTGCTTCCTTTCGGACCTAATGTACATTCTCAAGGACCAGCGAAGTAACTTTACTCGGGTCTCTTAGGGCGCTTAAGAACTCCCTTTCTCTAGGTCGGGAGCTGTAACTCTGAACATGGCGACGGAGGACATGACGTCAAGTTTAGCTCGTAAGCCACGTGTAAAAGCCGATCAAAAGTGCACGCTCTACGGGTTCCTGCTGCCTTACGGGCACCGTGCCTTATCGATTTTCCTGTCGCACGGGGATGTGATTATTTACGTGGCTGGTACAGTACCGATGATCTCTCCCGCGGCACCTTCTCTGTGTTAAATCGATCCTCAGCGAAGGGAGAAGCTCAAGACTTCCCATACTATCATCATCCCGTTCCCATGCATGATCGAGATACTACAGTAGTAACCCGGCACAAGCGCCCTCTTGGCATTTGGAAGTCATTCCTTCTGTTCTGTCAGTAAAATTCGGAAAACTATACTCTCCTCAGCACAGTATACTAAAAGAGGAATTGGGAAAGCTCAGTTTCTCCACCGTAATCATGTCTCATTTCTCAGTCTGGGACCTTGCAGCAGTTTGAGGCAGTTTCAGTTTGAGGTCCTTGAATTTGCTTCGGTAATTATTTTCCGAAAGTTTTTCAAAAGCTTGTGGGAAAGCATTTTGTCTCTAACTGCCAAAGTAAAAGTGTTCTAAGTTAATGCTAGCTCGAAAAGAATGAAGACCAATCTTGGCTGCGCTGCTCGTCGAGCAGTCGGAGAATCGCATGGGGTCGGCAAAATTACAGTGTGCTTGGATGGTTCGCGACTGAATGGCTGTTTTCCGGAACACCGGTAGCAAGCTCGGGTCGCGGTACACAATAGGCCATGTATTATTTAATCTGTCTAATCTTCTTGTTTGCTAGGCCTGCTAGTAAGCCGATCCCCAGTCCTTTCAAGAGGATGCGGAAATGCCTCCCGGTGGGAGCTCTCTTCCATGCACCGAGGCCGGCTACACGAGAGGAGCGCCAGTATTACTGTACTTTGAATTTTCCCCTCGTGTGATTATCCGGCAACCCCTTCCTGTTGCCGGTACTGCGGTCCTCTAGTTGAATTTCCATACATTCAAGCCTTGTAATATCCTTGGTTTTCATTCGGTGATGTTGCCGAATCTCCATGCTTACTGGTGCGCTTTCCCGATTCCTTTTCTTCTTTGTTACAGGAAGCGTAGAACGAAAAAAATTACCAGGTTTAAAATTGCTCCGTCTAGCATGCAAACTTTCATTCATATAGCCCCGAGAGCTCCTTCTTGGTTTGTCCTCTGTGTATTGGGGATGTGTTATCATGCCTCTGTTACATGATGGAGGTGTTTGGTGACTTTCATTGACTAAAGTAATTACTGTACGGCCTGCTGGTGCAATTTCGGAAGCTTTTAGCTAATAAGGTTTCGTTCCAGGAGGGTGGCGGGGAACAAGGCACATGTGTCTTGTTCCAGGTAAAGGTGGATAATCCAGGCCTTGCGACGGCACAGCTCCTAACTCCAGTTATCCCCATCCCTCTTATCAGGGACAACTATCTGCTCAATTATCCCGCTCAGCAGACCTCGAGACCTCATCTTGTATCCACCACAGAAATATTGATCAGTAGCTAGGAACTTAAGTAGAGGCTTTGCCAGCGACTTTAATAGGGGATCTGCACGGAAGCCAGCAGGATTACCTGGGTTATAAGAGCGTGAACACCACAGCTGCGACCGCGAAAACCGTGCACTAGCTCGTCGATTCCTCTCTCGATATTGCGATAATTTCTCACACGTACCTTTTCGCCGCAGGTGTGCCTTACTTTTCTTCCGTTGTGCAAAAAAGCCTGTAAAATTTCCAGTGATTAGTTTCCCGCTTTGTAAGAAGGTTAGTGGGTTCGTCCCCATCGAGCTGAGAATTTGACATATCTCGCAATCCGCCCTACCTGCGCAGGACGTAACACGCTCCGTAAACTCTGCGCCTTCTGAAACGAGCGTCACAGCGAGCCAAGTTTCGGTACTGCGCCAGTTGATAAAATACCTGAAGGCCTTTCACCTGCTAACTCCTCCTTCTCTTGTCAAACCCACCAGTAGAGTTGGCCTTACGTTACTAACTCGTGGCAAGCAGTAACCTGCTGGACTCTTGCGGATCATTCTTGCAAGCTCATCTTTCCAGACTGCGGAGCTTGACTGATATCTAAATTAAAAATCGTACTGTCATTACTGCGACCGGGTGGACATCAGATGTTTTTATTTCAGGCCGTCCACCCACCGAGGAGGTAATCCAGAGATACAGCTCTACGCATCCAATCCTCCAGCGCAGCGGCTTCCGCATTATGTTGATCTCGGAGAACGAGCGAGAATCTGAAAGCCGCGGCTCGGACTTGTCCCAAGCAGCTTCCTCGACTTCTCTGGACACACCGACTAGCATGACGGATCAGGATGATGCGTGTCACGCCTCTCTCTTGAATCAGACGAATGGATCTCGCGGAGTTGTCCGAGCATCGAATTCGGTAAGAAATTCATCATTTCTTAAAGAAATCCACATTTCTTAAAGACTTGTTGTAGCCTGACCTGTGCGTCTCTCCTCTTCAGGACGCTTCTGAAACAAGTCTCCATGGATCTGACTCGAACCCAGACAACGAAGCCGATGAGGTAAGCAGCAAAGAAACAGTACATTCCTCCAACCGAAATGCAAGATAGAGTTCAAACTTTACTTTGCGATGTCAACATTTCGATCAGCTGAAAGCATTGTTCTGAGTGGGACCATCGACTACACGTAGGGTTCCTGTAGGGCGTACATAGCGTAGGACCATATTGGCCTACCCAAACCTGATGCGGCCAATGGTCAGCTGATTGTTGTCTGTGCTGTTTTCACGATAGTGCCTGCCAGCCGAAATCTTTGTGGTTTCGCCAAACGGAGGTTCCCTGGTTCGCTTCATGTTTTGAGTTTCTTCCAGGTGGTTGATACCTCTCACGTATCGGCCGAAGCAACAATAGTAGTTGAACGTAGGCTTTTTTTGCCTAATTAGGAATACGGATGGAGCTCTTTGTACGGTAAACACAGGACAGGAAAGCTAGGGTGAGGAATAATCGATCTCCCTGCACGAGGTCTGCCTTTATAGGCGGAGAAAACATGTTTAATGTGTATTCCGGTTGATGTTGATCCCGTTCTAAAAGGTGTATTAGTTGAGAATAGTCTTTATGTCAATATCCCCTTGAAAGGCCTCCATCACCTTACAGGCTTTGCCTCCATTGTTGGGCTGTGTGTATGTTTCAGCTAAACCTACTGCTGCTTCTCCTCGTAAGCATTTTGAAAAAATTAACACGGATCCTCCCTTCTTAGCGGAAATCCATAACTGTTTCCCTGTCGTAAAATACTTGACGCTCTGAATGAACACCATCAGCTGATTAGATGTCGCAGTACTAATCGAATTGGCGAACCAAAATATGACAGGGAACTAACTGTCAAGCCTTCGAGGGACAAAAATGAGCAACGAAATCGCTTTACCGTTTGCACCAATTTGATTCGTACTGATGAGTTCCTGAGAGGTACTGATGAAAATTGGAATTTCCAGGTTTCCTGACCGAGCAAAGGTTACCGTCAAACGGGAGACTGTTGTCCAGAGTGGCGCACCCTTTCAGCCAGTAACAATGAAAACGTCCGCCACTCAAGATAGCGATCTTGTATGCTTTGTTCGCCCAGCTCCCAAATGGCTGCCTCGACTCTCGTGATTTGTGAATGCCGCTGTATATTTTCTTTAGGCATCAACAAAAACGTTACGAAAAGGAAAACAACTAGTGTGCAGTTTTTTCCTTCACACAGAGCAACAAAGATCGGATTTAGCTGTTGGCACGTCCTGGTGAGCGTGTTGTGATAACCGCTTACAGGATCGTGAGAAACTCAAGCCGAGCTAGGCAAGGCACCTTTTAATTACCCAAAGAGCTTCATCTTGGATGTTGTGCGCGTTGAATAATTTGCCCATCTATTACGTCGAAAGAGCATGTCCAAAGAGGAAATTACATTTCAATAATCAAGGAAATGTGAGGAGGCACCGGGAAGAGCCGTAATCACCTGAAGGCATAGCCCCATTTCCAATATTATCTCTAGCTGGCTAATGCGATAGGCTTCTCAATCCTGGCGTGAATTCTCTGGCTGGCTAACGGAAAAAAGGAACACATATCCTGGTAGCATCTATGCAAACACTCGACAGTAAATGGAGGCTCAAAGGTGAAGCGTAAACGCGTGGGTTGTAAATCGATTATTTAGCTTTTACTATCCCTCTTTTCTTCATTGCCCATTCTCACCGTTATCTGACCTTATCATAGGCTATATGTATGGTATATTTACACACCATACCGGTATAACGCGCCCATACTTGACGCGTTCTTTTGCCACAGCGTCTGTAGACAGCGGCGAACCCAATCCTTGAAAATAATGAACAGACAAGAAAAAGTCTCCACCCGCGAAAAACTGTTGCATGTGTGTTGCTGTCGCAGGTTCGAACTCTCTTCGTGAGTGGACTGCCGATGGACGTCAAGGCCCGGGAACTCTATCACCTCTTTCGCGGCTATGACGTAAGCTCACTCGTGGGAACTTAAGCAAAGCCACTCTCGCAACCGCTGCAAAAGTGGCTTCGACCTAAGTTACACCTCTTGGATATAACTATGACAATTTGGCTTACACGAGTCGGCATCTTTCAGGGCTACGAAAGTTCGTTGTTGAAAGTGACCGGCAAAGTTGGGAAGTCTGTTTCGGTAAGCTCGAGATGCTCGAAGACGTGAAAGAACTGCTGATAGTCTGGTTTACCACGGTTTGTTTCAGCCTGTGGGTTTTGTGACGTTCAAGTCCCGAATGAAGGCGGAAATTGCTCGTCAGGAACTGCAGGTAAGTCGTCCTTATAACTAGCTCCACAGAAGTTTCGGTGGTAGATCCGGATTTTTCTGATCTAGGGTACTCAGTTCGACCTGGATCTGCCGCAAACGCTCCGGTTAGAGTTCGCTAAAAGCAATACTAAGGTTCCTAAGCCCAAGTCGGCGCACCTTAACACGACAAATGGTCAAGGGGCCACCAGCAACAACAGCAACAATACTAACCTCCTCTTTAACCCCTATTACAGTCGTAAGTCCTCTTCGAACCAACCTCCCAGTCCCCGATTGCAATGTTCAAGTTTTGAAAAAGTCGGCGAACCTCCGAGTCGAATGGTGTCGTATTTGCAGACGATCTCAATGGGAACATGTACTGCTCGGGCTCGGAGAACTGGCCACTGGGACTGTACGGCGACCTCTCTGGTTTACAACAAAGCCAGATCAATGGAGCTGCTGCTGCTTTCCATCCAAACAACGTAAGTGCCATGTGTCCGTCAAGAAAAATGGTCGTCCTTTCCGCAGGAGGTTTATGTGGAAGTTCAACGGTTCTTCTAGTCGGTCAATGGCGCCATCTCCTTCGCTCATCCGCTGCTAGCATCTAACGCCCTCAGCGCGGCCAATGCTGCAGCATCAGCTCAACTTCTAGCAGCGACTGCGGCTCAAGGCCTCCTGCAGAGCTCTCCACTAGGGACGGGTCTTTCTAACCTGCAGATGCCCGTATCAAACATGGTTCCTTGCAATACACTGTTTGTCGCGAACCTGGGTCCTTACGTTAGCGAAGCCGACGTCAAGCAAATTTTTTCCTCGTAAGTTATAGTACGAAGTTTTAAGCCTTTCGAGCACTTTTTCATAGTTTTGGCGAAAGAATATTCTGCGATAGCAGTTGGATTTTTATGGCACGGAAGAGAATGGTTTGCTTGCAGGTTTCCCGGTTTCTCACGCTGTCGAGTCAACACGAAAGGTGGCAGCCCTGTCGCTTTTGTGGACTTTTCGGACATCCGGTGTGCAGGTAACGCTATGGTGATGCTACAAGGTATGCAGCTTTCCGGCTCTGAACGTTCGGGTATTCGCATCGAGTACGCCAAACATAAGATGGCCGATGGCGCCACCTGCAGCGGAACCTCGCATGGACCAACCAATTCACAGATAGATCCCGGTGTGGCTACAAACGGTCCGTCGGGTCTCTGAGAAAGATCCCACAGTACAGTTTTGTTAACTTCTGGTTGGTTATGCATCTCGTGAAAGTTTATCGTTCTATTTTCTTACTCAAAAACTCCTCTTTGGCACCGGTTATTAACATGGTTTGATAAGCGTACGGCCGTTCGTCCATGTCCCGATGTCCGTCCTCTGAATACCGGTATCTTCAATGACTTGCTCCAATTTCTTTCTAGGTACTTTACATTTATTAACAAGCTATTCAAGTTTGGTTGTTTGAAAAGTTGAAAACGCAAGTCCAGATTTTAAGTATAGTACAGTCGCTGTCCACAGTTGTCATATTTTCTGGAGTTCGCTGCTTTACTCTCGAACGATGCCAAGTCAAGAACCCGTACTGTCCTTGAACCTCGCGAGAACCTCACATATGGGAAAGCTGGATTTCCTAAAATACGGATTCGCTGGGTAGCTTTAGGTACATCACGCTTTCTTTTCCTCTGTTGACTTTATACTTCCGGTTGGGAAATCATTACATATCCAACAACAGCAGTTATTTTTACGGCATTATCGGCACAGAATATTAGCATAAAGGGATATTAGGCCGCGCGAGTTCAGCAGGGCATCGGAATTCGCGGGGCCTGTCATTTAGCCTCTACTGGATAAAGCCCGGACTTCTTTCGCTTCTTCTGGCGATAGTTTGGGAAGACAATCATCTCTTCCTAACTTCAATGCTAGTTTCGGGCGAAAACATGATGGATTTCGAGAAGGAACGAGAGCGGAAGTCAAGTGGCGCAATGTGGGAGAGGCGTATAGCTCGGATCACTTGACACGCCAAGTCCAATTCGCTGATTGGTCTGATCACGCTCCACTCCACTAAAATTTCAAATTTCGACCAGAGTGGTCAATAGTACAATCAACTCAGCTTGCACAGAATTTCAAATTCTGTGCAGCGATATTAGGCGCAACACAAGCCGAGACAGCGCTGTTCGAAGCTGTAGGAAGAAAGATGGCGGAAGTAACGGGCGAGCCGAGGTCATTTCAGTTTTTAAGCAGCGAGTGTCCATAGATATTCAACGTGGTAATTGTTATTCTGTTCTGACTACTGTTAAAGATACGAAGGGTCTTGATGAAGTGTTTTATGTTTTAGATGTCAAAAGGGGAAAATCCGTGTAGCGTTTTTGTTAATTTTATATCATTTTTTGAATATAGATTATTGTCTTCAAATAAAGATTTTTTTTGAATATAGATTATTGTCTTCAAATAAAGATTTTTTTTAGCCGCGGATAACTACACAGCATAAAACCTACACTTATGCTGTGCAAGCCGAAAACATGACTTGCGAAACAGGTCCATCGAATTGATATTTCACACAATATAGTACAGCATGTATAAACTACGATCCTTGACAAAGTACATCACAACGCTGTGTTATTCCAGTCAATGTGTTGAACATTCATGAACCAAAGTCCCGTAAAAAAACACGAGAAATAAATTCCCGTAAGGTGGAACGTTTTCTGTGTTCCTCTACTTATGCAAGAGCCATGGCTAGTTGAGAAGTAGCCAACTGGTTGCTTACGGTAAAAAAAGTACCCAAAGTGACCTTTTGACTACTTTCCAGAATAGCCATAGCTAATTTCTAAGTAGCCACTGGCTCTACCAAACTTTGGTTAAGTCAAGTCTGTTCTCGACCAGCCAGCTATGTCACTCAAGGTACCGTAGAAGCCTTTACGGTGGAAAGCATCTCAAAGACTGTCCGGATAACGATGCTCTAAAATTAATCTTAACCACAAAAACGACGCCCAGAGTCCTGAATAATGACACAGTAAGCCCACGAGCTCCAGAAGGATCCCAAAGGTTCGAGGCTACGGGGCACGAGCATGACGTCAAAGTGCGGAATGCCGAAACTGGCACACGGAAGGTACTGTAGCTCGTGATAAAACAGATCATCTCCACGAGGCTTACCTGCTGTTCGCTCTAAACGTTAACACACGCTGCTGCAATTGAATGGGTTAGTTTGCGTTAGGGTGCCTCCTCCCTCTTACCCTCTTCCTAGTCTCTTCATTCCACGCCTGTCTATAATATCATATGGGATATAATGAATACCCAACACGCCAACATGTCAGTGAGACTGTTGATAATCAAGGTAGAAACAGTTGCTCCAGAGCGCGCTGGCTGACACCCATAATGTTCTTTCAGCCATGCAACGCTTCTCTTCATATCGACCACAAACCCGCGCACGGGGTACCTTCACACTCCATCCTCGGAAAGCGATCTAATTAATGTTTCACTGGCCTACAGGTCCAGCGACGTACCTTGTCTTGTTCCATCTAAGCGATGTTCCATCCTTGCCGATCACTTTTTCACCTTCCTTAATTTTGTTTAATTTTTCTGTGATCACTCATGTGGGTACCTTGCTTTGATCGATGGCTCTAACTCGCTTACCGTGCCGACCACTAATCAACCATTACTACCAAGCCTTCCTTTCTCAAAGACTTGATACTCACCATCTGTGAAAGAGGCTGAGTTATCATAACACGCGGAAGGCGGAAGCCACATTATGTTTGAACGATGTGGATTAAACGGCGCACTTGAATGGACCTTTGAAGACTTTTTCTTACTTTATCAGTAGCGGCAATGTGGTTCTGTGGAAGGATGATCGATTTCATCACTTGAAGATACGTAAAATACTTCTGTATAGAGGTTCGCCACTTTGATGGAAGAAAAACGAGATATCACGAAAGGAAGCCTCTAAGACAATTGAGTTATTAACTAACGCACCTGGAGACCATGTCCGTGACGTCCAGAACGAACCGTGACAGGCTGATTACTCCTCGTAATGGCAACGTCTGGGGCAACGGAAGTCTGGCCATCAACGGCAACCCTTTCGGCAAGTCATCCCCTCGGGATCCCAGGTCTCTGTCATCCGGAAGGAAATTTGGCTGGCGCACCTTGAAAGAAGCCTTGCTTAGCGGGACCTTTCAGAACTGGAAGAGCGGCAACAACCTAACGGCGCAGTACGGTGAACCGGATGCTGGCTTGTGGTCCGAACTGCATCGGCCAGCGCCCATCAAAATGCAGATACCTCTTGAGAAAGACACGACGGATAAATTATTCGGACAACATGTGGGAATATGGTTTGTCATCGGGGAACCTTTCGCGAAAGGCGGATTTGGAGAAGTGCGCTTTGGCTGTGAGTGACCTTTACTTTTCATTCATGCTCATCGGAAGTGCTGTGTAATAAGTCGATCGGTAGACTGTTATTGATCTATTTGTGTTTTCCTTTACAGATCACAAGTCTATGTCTGCCAAGAAGTTTGCGGTGAAGGTGGAATCGGTCAATCATCAAGGCGTGCGGCACCTGTCAACAGAATACAGTATTTACACCGTCCTGGGAGATGCGCCAGGCATTCCCCGGTGTTATTACTATGGACTATGTGGCATTGCCCACAACGCTCTGGTAATTTCTCGTTTAGGTTCTTCATACTCCGAACTCAAATGGGTGTTGGACGTATCTCTAAGTCACGGAACACCCACATCGATGCGATGGTTTTTGAAGAAAAAATCTAAATGATGGTTGTGACCAATAAGGGGGCAATGAAAGGTCTCTTTGTGGGGCATGGACGCCTGATTGCTTGCGTGCGTAGTATTTCATGAAGGTTTCCCGAATCAAGATTCGAATTCTTGCTGTTCGTTTTTTAAGTACGGGTTGTGTGAGAGTCACCTTTGTATTAATTCAGGTCATGGATTTGCTGGGGCCTTCCTTGGATGACGTCTTCGAAGCCATGAAGCGCAGGTTTACGATGCGCACCGTCTTGCTTATCGCTCTACAAACATTAGAGCGTCTTCAGTACCTTCATGCCAAAGGTGTTGTTCACGGCGACGTAAAAGGAGAGAACTTCCTCGTCGGACTTTCCAACGAAGGCCTTGAAAATGGTAATAACAGGCTTTATCGCGAACCGATGCACTCACTATTCCCAGGGCGATCATGTTTCTTCTTCTACAAAGCCAATTAAAGTGCTGACGAGACAATATCGAATTTCCGTTACCATCACCGTGAGCGAACTATCCATAACTCCCATTAGTGTCCTCAGAATCATATTTTTCCAATATGGGATCTGTGCAAAACAGTGAACACAAGATCGTTATCTTAAGTGGCGCACCCATAGAGCCAGGAACCCTGAAAGAGTGCGCTATTCGGGATGCAACCTTGTACATTTTATTTGCCCAACACTGCTTGGCAGATTTTGAAATATTCGTACACGTACGATGGGACAGGGCTTTCCGCTACAGCGATACGGAAGCACGTACACACACGGCTGATTCACTCAAACATACTTTTCGAAACTTTTCTACGGTCGAATTTCCATTTTGCCATCCTTTCCGCCTGTCCATCGTGCGTGTGCCTGAAATTAAAGTGGTAATTTACCGTGAACGTTTCTCTTGGGCGTTTCCCTTTTTGATTCGTCTTTCTTTTCCAGTGATATACATCGTGGATTTCGGGCTGAGTCAAGTGCTGCGAGATCACTCAAAAGGCACTTTACTTTACAACGAGAATACCGTGGTGTGTCCTGCCGGTACGCCTCGCTACATGTCCATCTCTGCCCACAGCGGAAATGCCCTCAGCTTCCGGGATGATCTAGAATCACTGGCCTATGTGCTGGTTTACTTCATCAAAGGCCGTCTTCCCTGGCAAGGTATCCACGAGAAAGACGCGTCAAAGAAAAGTGCCCTTATCAAGTCTCGGAAGTCGGGTGTTACAGTGGAAGATATTTGCTCAGGCTGTCCTATTGAGTGTACAGAGTTTCTGCGTTATGCACGCGGCATGCGTTTTGCCGAAGAGCCCAATTATGTCTACCTGAAGAACCTCTTCCGTGAAGCATTAGACCGTCATGCCTCGGGAAATGACTCAGGTATGGGTGAGGAGATCGTTCCTGCTGTGGGGGGATTCGACTGGTTAGGCAAGTCTTTTGCTGTACGGAAAGAACCCGCCACTCATCCTATCCTTCCTCGTGCGGAATTTCAAAAGAAAATCAGCGTACCTGCCCTCACTCCTACCGACAAATTACAGCTGCTCCATCAGCGCAGTTCGGCGGTAGCTTTCAGCGCAAGACCCTCTTCACAGGTAAGGAAGAAAAGAAGTGATGGAGAGAATTCAGCCATGCGGAACAAACCTTCACTTGGTCAGACACAAACCACTCTGGCACAACCCAGGCCTAATGAGACACCGCTCAAGCCCCAAGTCGCAGCTCAACGTTTCCAGGGATCCAAGCAGTCTTCTGCCAGGACGAACCAACCTCTTGCCGATCAACAGCAGCTGCAGCATCAACAAGGAACGCCTAGAATAACCAAAAATTCCGAGGACATGTCGTGGAACGAGGTAGCGAAATCGGTGGGAAACCTCTCGTCCGTGGAGGAAAAACACACTCCACCAGAGCGCCGTTCTGAGAAGGTATGGTACAAAGTCTGAGTTTGCGAAATAAGTTTTTCGCTGTTTCATATTAAAATCTCCGACCTAAGGCACCTAGGCCAGTTTTTGTCTGCAGATATTGTTCATTTTTCTCTCCTGCAAAATCCTCTCTCACCATTTTTTCTATTGATACATATTTTTTGTCAATTTTTTACCCCACTTTAACATCCTTGGTAATTTCTTACTATTTCTAACGAGGCGTTTTCAAAATAGTATTTGGAGGAGGTCTTTTGTGTCCGATCTGTTGATTTTTCCCCTTTTCTTCCCAATGTATTCTTCTGGTGTTGATCGGAGAGTTGCTTCCATTTTTCTCGGGCCAGACAATCCACTCTAAGATTTTAAAATATTTCAGGCAGCAGAAACGCCGCGGATCGTGTTTCCACCAACGCCAGAGCGAACTCGCAAAAGCTCTCCCGGTGTTTCAGTGCCGCCACAAAGTTCGCTGCTGTCTGTTCGTACTCCCAGCGCCACAAAGAGCGTCTCTTCCCCGTTATCGAAGAGCACGAAGAACCTTTTCACATATTTGGAAGAAGAATTAGCCAAAGCACCTGCCAGCACGGCTAAGAGCATCAGTCCTTTGTCATCGGACAATGACAGCTCCGACGATGAGAAGGATCCTGGGAAACCCGCTTCACAAACAGGCCTCTTGACGCTGACCGTCGCATCCAGCACCGATGGAGACTGGTCCCACGTCGCTCACGCACCCTTGAAGATGTCCCCTGTGCCGCTGCCTGAAGCCAAAGACTTCTCCATCGATCTGTCACAAAAGAAAACAGTGGAAGATGGCGCGATGTTACCCAAGCCTAAGCTGCCCATTCCCATCCAGGTCCAACCCTCCAGCCGCACTGCCTTAAACGGCATGACAGTGACTGTAAGCACGCCCAAAGGGACTACCAAGGTGGGTCCGTTGCGTGCGCTGCTTCCGAAGGGTATGAAAGGAGAACCAGGACCGAAAAAGACTCAACCGACTATTCAGATAAACGAACATAAAAGTCCAGCTTCTTCTCCAGTCCCTCCCAACGTCAGCGGTGGAGTCGATCCTAAGAATCTCCACAGAATCAGCACTTATGGTAAGCTGAACCCACGGAATCTTGCCTCAAGTTCCATCTAGTCAAAGTCTGTTACTTCACTACAGATGTCAAACGGGATGGCTCACAACCGATGCCATCCATCTTCAGAGCTAGCTGTTTCGGTTGGCTAAGAAAACGAGCAGTCTGTCCCGGCAGCAGAATGCATCGGTCTTCCTCGTTACAGTATCCTGCGCCAGGGAACACAAACGAGAAAGCTAAGGTGGGATAAACATCGATTTTCTACCTTGAAGATGACCGTTGATACTTTCCAAGCAATCTCTACCTGAGAGAAAGTGAGTCTTCATAAAACTGTTAAATTACAGTATATGAAAATGTTAGTTTTGTTCCACGGTTCAATTCTCGATCTTGCCAACATCTATCTACCAAAACTCAGCTTAAGTTCGTGGACACAAAACAAACTATATCAAGCACGAATACTCTGCGAACTTTCGTCGCAAGAGTGAGCGTATGTAAAAATTAGAAAAAACATTGGAAGCAAAATTCGGTCGACTTAGCTGACTACGAGTCGACCTTGGTCGTGAATATGACGTCTTCTCTGTAACAGTTCAAGCCGATTAGGCGTTCGAAGGGTGCTGCTGGGTTACTATTTATGTAGATGAGCTCCATAGCGGCTAGGCGATTAGCCAGTTCCAGACAGAACGCCACGCTGGGCGCCCGTATCCCACTCTCTAAAAAAGCACGAAGTTCCCACATCAACAGAACGAAGGCCTCATTCGAAGAACCCTAACAAAACTATCGAACCAAACACGAAAACGTACCTGGACAGGACTCAATGACTTGGCGGAATAATATGTCCATGGAGACCTCCTCCTCATTGAAGGCCGTCATTGACCGCAAGAACACCTTTTCCACGGCAGACGCGTTTCTGAAGGATAGTTCCATGGTTGAATAGTTTGATGCGCTGTCTGTTACGAAACTGACAACGCTCTTACTTCATGTATTGTTTCTTCGGGCACGCCATCAGCTCTTCACATGCAGCTTGGACATCCCGCAGCTCGACCTGCACCTTTTGACTGGTCTTCGAAGGCTGCCTGTCAGCAGCAATGTCACGAGCTCGACGGGTAATGTTTAAGACTCGTCTAGCATCTCCAGTGATGCTTGCCACCTGTTGATAGAGAAACACGTAAAAACAGATAGAGAAACATTGAGACTTCGGCAAACAGAATTGTACATGAGCGTTATCTCAAGTGGCGCACGTATCATTATTACTAGCTGATAGTGTGCGCCACTTGGAATGGCGATAATTGTTCAAGTCATTTGCGGACGTCCCAATTTCCTAATCTGAAACATCCTTTAGTATTGAGTTTCGGGCTGTTATTTTTGATATCGATAAGATTTTTGAGTGTGTTCTAATCAGTTCAGAAAGGCCTTGTTTCTAAAAGGTTGAACTTACACGTGCGGAAGCCAAAACTAATGCTTCGGCATCCAAATTAACGTCTTTGAGGTGGTACCACACGACCTTCTCCAGCTGTTCCCTGGAGTAGGGCTGAAAGGCCAATCGTTGCATCCCCTGGAAACAACAGTACGTCAAAGTCACAACCTATCATCACGTGAGCACATGATAAGGAAGACATAATAAGGCACATTATAATAATCGATGAGGTTAACTGAAGACGTTTACGTGCCAAACGGCTCTCAATTCGTGCCATCAGCGGTATCCTTTCTGGAAGATCCATCGTGTTGGAAATGGCAATGACGATGAACTTCGACCCCGGCTGTTGCGGCCAATCGAACAAGTTGTATAGTAGCTTCTGTTTCTTCACGTACAACAAATCCATCTGTAAAACAACCTTCCTCAAGTAAAAAGTATTCCTGAAAGGTTCTTAGGGAAATTACCTCGTCGACTAAGGCAATGAGGAAATCATGCTCTTCGTCCCAGTCGTCATCTTTCCCCACCGTCCGACGGAATTGTTTGTCGAGGATTCGGAGAGCTCGAGCAGGTGCCAACTTCTTCAGCTCAGGTTTCAGGGTCTTGGCCAGCATGACGTAGGTCTGCTTTGGATCGGACAACTTCATCCCGTTGATCTCACAGAAGCGAAACGCTGGTCGTTCGTCTTCGGTCTCGTTCAGGTACTTGATAACTTGGTGGACGGTGGCAGTCTTGCCGGTACCTGGCATCCCATGAACGCACATACACCTACCGAAAAATTTCGTGTAATATTGAACATTACCAAATCTCAATTCACGAAGGGGAACAGATCATTACCCGCCAGTTCCCTTATCGAGATTTTCTTTAATGAAGCCAAGCACTTCCTTGAACTCTTCTTCACGACAAGGATAACTCCACTCTATCGCCCCTTTCTTCGCTCTTTTCTCTTTCTCAACATCCGCAGCTCTGACTTCTTTCGTTGACATCTTCAAACCAACCGTCCGTGCAACATTCTGACTCGACTTCTTCCTTGAAGAACGAGCGACAGGCTTCGATCTTCTCAGCCGACGTGGGACCACTTCCGGTTCGAGCGAACTGCTGCCACGTTCAGTCTTTGTAGGTGAATCGACAGCTGCCTTTGACTTTCTCGACGGGCGTAAAGCTTCTCTAGGTTCAGAGGAGTTGTTTTCTTTCGAAGACTGCGGCTCTTCCGCTGGACTTTGTACAGCAGTGAAGCGTCGAGTTAGGCGACGGACAGGTGATGGGGAGAACCTTGGCTTTTGCGAAGCCACTCTGCTCACAGTGCTCAGTGGTGTAGAAGTAAGAGGCTCATTAATGGATGTCCTCGCTGTTCTGCGCGTGCTTCTTGGATCATCGTCGATTAGTTCAGCTATTCTTTTGGTGGAACGTAACCGCGTACTTATCGGTGCATCCTTCCGAGGCTTGGGCTTTACTGCTGGGCTTTTCGGAGGCGAGCGATCACGATGAGGAGATGGTTCAACGGCCACTTCGAGCTTGGCAGACTTTCCCTTGTCCTCCCTGGTGCGGCGCAGAGTTCGTCGGACAGGCAGAACTACATTCGGCACAAAGGTGAATACGAGAACAGTCAGCGAATATGGAAAAATCTAATCTCCTCTTACCATTGCGAAGATCATTGTCGTGGTAGGACGACGGCTGTTTCTTCGATTGAGAAGGACGTGGAGCGACAGGCAGCTGGTCACTTTTCACATGTGGCATGACTATAAAACAAGAAGTGTCGAATTGGTTTCCGCTGCTCCCGTAATCGCGAAGTTAGCAAACGCAGGAGATGGGGAGAAGCTACCTTTGGACAGGATGTCGTCAAGAGTGTCAAGAGATGGTGAGCGATCCCGAGATAGAGCTGGTTCTCGCAGACGAGTGCCCCGACGTGCCTGCTGCTTCACCGGCAGCATGGTGTTCTACAGAAACGTTAGAGTGTAAGAGTTAGATGAGACTTGGATAGACGATGTCGAGCGTCGATCCGGAGCAGTCCGAAAATTTCCCGAGTACAATACTTACCAAACTTCGTTCAAAATAATTTTGGCGCTTTTTAGGTTTTATCGAAGATCAGCTGATCAACAGAACAAACCAAACAAGCCAAATTACAAAGGGTGCTTCCTGAAGCGCGGTATCTTGGGTGTGTGGTCACCCTCTGTAACTCACAGCCCGTTTATTGATCTGCAGAAATTTCCGTGGTTTACGGTCCGAACTACGCACTTGAGAATCGGCAATCGGGAACTGGGATTCCTTGGTCGTCTACCAGATCTGCCTGAACCTGGTACCTCCGCTTGCTGTTGGGAAGGGTTATCTGCCAGACGGGAAGGATGCTCGCGGAGGGAAGCGTTTACTTCTGACCGAAAGACGAACCGTTGTTCGGGTGAGACTTGCTCATCGCTCCCTAGTAGTCCCCACCGTGACTGGTCAGCGTCAGCCGGCAATGGAGAATCTTGCGGGCGTTATCAAGTTCACCTCCGATACTCTGGCCGCAGACGAGGTAAGACCGACTGACTCTCGAAGTGGACGTCTGGCGACTTTGAGTGAAGATAAAATGCTATCGTTATCGCGAAAACTTATTTATGTCGTCACCGCGCCAGACCTTTCTTACCGTGATTTTCTGTGACGTCATGAGCGACTTTGTGTTGCTAAATTTTCGTCTGGGTATCCGTCACGCGCATCTTTTTCCGTATCTTTTTCCGTGTATCTCTTGTGTCGCTGCTGATTCCCTAACTCTTCTGCTACTTTCCCAACAGGAGAAGCCGTACATCCCCGTGTTCTGCGATGTCTCCTTAAAGACCCTCTCGGAGTTCATGCTCGATCGATGGAAGATGAAGGTGCCGGATGTTATGATCAGCATCGTCACCGGCGTCAGCTATAACAAGCCGTGGCCCGAAGATTACGCAGTTGACTTTCAGGCTGGTTTAACAAAGGTAATCAACCTCAATCTTGAAGCATTAGCATCCTCCCGAGAAACGCGATGGTAATTCCCCATTCCTTTAAGGTAATGAATACATCCCACGCTTGGCTCCTCACTCACGGCTTCCACACTGGAATTGTCAAGCTACTCGGCGAAGCAGTTCGCGACGAACTCGATCGAAGAACGGCTCATAAAGCAAGATTTGTCCGGAGGTACAACAAGCGCTTGTCCCAGATTACTCTCATCGGAATCTGCTCGGATAGTCTTGTCAACGAACTGGAAGCTTTTCATGGCAGCGACTCCACTAGTTCCGGTGTATGAAACCTGCAGACTCAAACTTAAATTTCCTCTCCGATGTTTCTGATCTTGCTTTCTTCTTAGCGTCGTCGGGTTGAACTGGATCTCGGATCAGACAAGCCAGCTCGGCAGAAATACAACCTGGACATCTTCCACACGCACTACGTGATCGTCAACGGTTCGACCAGTAAGACCATCACCACCTTTCGCACCGACCTCGAGAAAGATCTGCAGCGATTTTCCAGCTGCCGGAAAAACTTCGGAGCTGGTGCCACCGAGAACTCTTCCGAGGATGAAGAGAATCATAGCGTAATACCTCATCGATCCACACCGGATCCATCCGCGTCGAAGATCGGATCGGGCATGGGAGTTCCGTTGGTGGCGTTACTGCTGCAAGGAGGACCACCGGAGATCCAGCAAGTCTGGACCTACTTAAAGAACCGCACACCTGTCGTTGTGGTCAAAGGCTCGGGCTTGGTAGCAGATATCTTTGCTTACGTGTACGAAGAAGTGGCGAACAGGTAAACATACAAGGGAGTTCGGCAAACAAACTTGACAAGATTATTCTTTCAAGCAACGCGTATTGTCAGTGTTACTGGCTGAAATCGTGCGCCACCTGGGAGAACAATCTTGTACTTGGTTTCCCGAGGTCCCATAATTATTATATCGCTGAATGTTTTATGGGTGTCGTACGAAGACTTTTACTTGTCTCTTTGCAGTGGTGATCTAGAGAAAGAGCTACAGAGCATAACGCCAGAAATACTCAAGCGGCTGGAAGCAGAGTTTCCGAAGCTGAAGCAAGGCAGTGAGGAGGAAAAGATGGATTGCTGTACAAAGCTGCTTGACTGCATGCGTCTAGACCATCAAGATGAACAGCACTTCATCACCCTTCTGGATTTGGCGCGAGCTTCTTCAGACTTGGCCGACTTGGATCTTTACATATTACGAGCTATCTTTGGCAGTCAAAAGACCAGAGGTACGATACTGTTGGAATACCAAATAATGCCATCTGATTCTGAGTCTGGCTTATTGTTAGTAACGTGTGGTCTTCTGCAGAGCTGGACTGGAGAGAGCAAATCAAACACGATTTAGTTCTCACTCTACAATGGAATCGTCCCGACTTTGCGCGAGAAGAAATCATGCGGAAGTCTGCTGTGAAGATAAAGGTAAAATATTCCGGCATCGCTATCTGCACAAAGCCGATGAAAATTTAATACCCTTCTGCTTCCAGGTCGATAAGGATATCTTCCGTTTGGCACTGTTGATGAAGAACCGCGAGGACTTCGTGGACCTTATACTTCAACAAGGCTTCAAAGTGCATAAGTTTCTCTCCCATCGAGCATTGATTGACCTGTTTTGCCATGCGGAAGACACCGAGTTCTTTTCCGTAAACGTTCTCGGGAATCTTTTAGGCTACATACCAGGTAATACTGTACGAGTCCTCTCTCGTACGAGTTCTTCAGGTTGTAAAGTAACTTTACGATTACTGTTCTTTAGGGACTGTAGTGGGTGAACGCTTCGTCTTGGAGGACCTCAACTGGATCATTACTACCTTCACTCGTGTAGAGCAGTTCACAAACGCTTACGAACTCTCCACCAACGCCTGCGGCATCTATAGTACCGAACCCAGCGTCGCTGAAAGGAAGGCTCTGAATGTCCTCATCGTGTGGTCCATTCTGATGGGTCGACACAAACTCACCGAAATCGTCTGGAAATACGTCGAAGACCCCATCACCACCGCAATTTTTGTCAGTGCCATGTGGAATGGCCTGTCCCGGTTCTGCCGCGAGCCGGAGCAAGAAAACCAAGTTCGCGCTTGGTACGTGTCTTTACTTTCCGAGTTTCTCTGTCGCGTACTTTTCCCAGATAGGTCAAAGGTATTCGTCTGCTTGTTGTTTTGGTTGTTCTCGTTAGCAATGCAGAAAATTCACGATTGAGAAGTGGGAACAAGATTTGAATTAGAACGTTTTCTTAAATGACGCACTGGATCAGTCAACAATAATGAAAACGTGTGCCACTTAAGAAAGCGATCTGGCTTAGTGCACCTGTCCATGTCCCAGTCCTGATTTCGGTTTCTTTCTTCCCTTCTCTCTTTCATGGTTTTTCCATAAATTTACCACGTAAAAGGGAGTGACTCAAAAACCTAACGGAAGTTACAACTGATCCTTGTTTTCAGGGGAAAGGATTTCGGGGCAATGGGCATGGAGGTTCTCAACATGGCGTACAAAGAGTCGCTGGACCGCGCTTTCGATCTCCTTGATCGAGAGTTCCCCGATTTCGGTCGGCGCACTCCGGTCCAGTTAGCGTACGACGCAAAGAACCGGTGGTTTCTGGCACATCCGTGTTGCCAAAAGTGGATCAACCGACTGTACATGGGCAACATTGTCATCGCGTCCGACCATCCAGGCGCCCTTCACATCCCAGAGTTCCTCAAGATCCTGCTGTCAGCGTTCTTTGTCTTTCCCATGTTCTTCTGGATTCACTTCCCATCACTTGACTCTGTCGAAGCGAGAAGAGCGGCAGCGCGGAAGAGAAGTACGAAGGGGACAACGATAAACATCTTTGCGGACGAACCGAGCAATGCGTCGGATAAGGCACCGCGACCGCGATCTCTCGGTAGCGAACCTGAAAGCTATGGTTAGTCTAATCTTTAGACTTTCGAGTATCGACCTAGATGAATCTGTAGAAAGCAGTTACCGCAAAAGCAAAAGAAACCTGTATTCCGAATGGAAGCTTGGGAATAGAACTCGTTCATTTCAGAAAGGATTTCACTTTTGGGGACGTCGAAAGTGCGGTTCGAAGGCGACAACTCGAAAACAAGTTGGCTAATGCAGCTACAAGAAAATCAACAGAAAGCCCAAAAGACCGAAAATCAGCGTCGGATACTCCGAAGAGTGTTCTTCGGTGCTATTACCGGAGGCGAACCTCAATTCTCACTGGGTGAACGAGTGTACCTTCTTTGGACCGCACCAGTGACGAAGTTCTGGACTTTCCAGGTATGCTATTCGTTTACCGCATGGTGGCTTTGTTGCGCGCTTTTCAAACCATTTCCAGACGTTGCTCGTCTGCTTCTAGTTTTTCTACTGGTGTTACCTGGTACTCTTCAGTGTGGTGACTCTGATGCCGGTGTGTCATCACCTGGACGTGTATCGACCGAGGTCTAGTGAAACCGGTTTGATGCAAGGTCTCCGATTCGACGTCGTGGAGGAAAGGGTCCCGAATCAGATATCAGCCATAGACATTGTCCTGTGGATATGGACAGCTCTTCTAACAGCAGAAGCTCTTTACCAGAACTACAACTTGGTCAACAGTCGTCACGTTTCCCATGCACTGGCGAAAATACTCGAGGTGGCTTGCATGTTGGGCTTCTTGGCTGCGTACTTCATGGTCCGCGTTCTGAGCCTCCAGCCTAAGATGGTCAACGCTTACACAGCCAAAGTTCTTATGTGCTGCGGTAGGCTTGTGTCCGACCTAAACCCTGATTTTATTTTCTGCCAAACGTCATTCACGACTTCTGAAGGGACATCGGCAAATGATTTTAACCCCATCTTTATGCAAGTCACGCACGCTTTCGTTTTGATTGGCTGAGAGCGTGCGCCACTTTGCAGAACGATCTGGTTGACTTCATTCGCCGACGTCACAGTTACAAGAATTTTTGAGATTCTACCTGTAATGTCTGTCTTGATGGTTATTCGAAATTATCAGTCACAGTATTTGATGCAGATTTTCGGGTTTAGGTCTGCTGTATTTCTCTTACCGGCTGATCGGTATTTTCTTCCCCATATCGGACACGCTGGGCCCGATGTTGGTCAGGATCAAGTATATGGTGGGCAGCGACTTCTTAAACTACCTTAAGATGATCCTGCCTTTCATGCTGGCCGGCGGAGTCACGGTACAGGCCATTATGTATCCGGATCTTCCCCTAAACTGGGAAATCGCGCGGTTGACTTTCCATAAAGCTTTCTTTAGCTTGTTTCTCGCCCAACCCATCGTCGACCTCCAGTAGTAAGCATATCTTCTTCCTTTTTAGTTATCAAAACAAAATCTCAGTATCAGATGTTTACTTTTCTATTTGCAGCACGAAGGATTGTGAGGCGACCAGGTTGAACGATACCTCGAGCGACACTTATTGTATCGCAGGAGATTACCAGAACAAGAACTGCGTTACCGTCGGCTGGTGGGCGTACTTTATTGTCATCCAGTTCATGGTCATGCTGAAACTCATCCTGGCTACTCTACTATACGCCTTGTTCACGTAGGTTCCTGCTCGAATAAAACTAAACCTTGGTGTCACACGTGCACCGGACTTTGGGACTGTCTTTTCAGTGCTACGCAGCTTCGCATTGAGGCGGATGCCGATTCGATATGGAAGTTCAAACGATACAGTGTGGTCATGGAGTTTGTCAATCGAGCTACTGTCCCTCCACCCTTTAGTCTTCTGCACTACATGTATTTCGGTGTGCGATGGGTCATTCGAGAATTCAAAAAGGAGTGCGGACACCGAGAGTCTCGTGTAAGTGTTACGTCCTTCTATCGCTGAACTCGTTGACGTTGATCATTAGTAACTCCAAACTGTTGTGCTTCCTTCGCAGAAAAATGACTTGCTGCGCCTCCGAGGTCGTCGATCATATCGTCACGATGACTTCCATTACTGGAAAGGTCTGGTTCGGGAGTACTTCCGGCAGAGACATCGGCAGACCAGGGAAGCGGAAATAACACAACGCTCCTTGGACAAGTGTGTACAACCAGTTCTCTCTTTGTTATGGGTTGCTGCTCTACGTAGCTTGTGATTTCCGGTTTCTCGTAGGTTGGTTCAGATAAACGAGATTCTGAAGCACCAGACCGCAAGTCTGCGACATGTGAAAGAACGTCTGGGCGAAGTCGAAGCGGTGGTTACTTCTTTGACGAAGACAACGACGGAACTGTCCAAAACTGTTCATAGTCAGCCACAGCCTCCATCGTCCACGAATGCTTGAACGACATACAATCATCATACATCATAACTTGGTTTTTTACACTCAAAGAGCTTTTCTCTTGATGTCCTGTTCCGTAGTTCCTTACTTGTCCAGCGATAGTTTGATCCGGTTTCAGATTTAAAGTTCCTCAGAACACTCCTCTACGTTTTCACCTCTGTGTGCTGTGCACTAAGTGGCTGCTATGCTATTAGCTTCCTTTCCTACTTTCCTGTTTCCGTGAATCTCTAGCGCGTGCGTCGTTTCGACTGTTTGTTTCAATTTTATTGTTTCGTTTGGGTTTTGGAGTGTGCAATTAACTTACACGCTGTCCTGCACCAGCTCATTATCACCATTCTCGTTGTGTTAGCTGAAGCAACCAGTTACTGTCTGTCTGTCTGTCTGTCTGTACTGTACTGGCTCCACTGGACGAACATGATCAGTTCAGATCAGTTTTGCGGAACCCGTATGTAAAGATTCGTTAGCAGGCTTTGGAAAGTTCGTAGACTACGGTCGGCAGAAACCCGCCACTCTCATTATGTCGCCATGACGAGCAGAACCATATGGAGTAGGATCTCCTCTACCGTTCCACTTTTCTTTGACTGCTAATGTCCCCGAGGGGACGGGCCGATCCCGGAGGTACTGCTATACCGGGCCAACCCAGGCAAGGATGGAGCAAGCCCCAGAGCCCCACCGCGTTGCAAAAATTCCAGTGACAATCGGACCCCCAATGGGGGTCGCGGTAGTTGTCACACTACCGAGAACAGATACTACACTTTGATCTTAGCCAAAAGGCCGAGAAGCGATACCAACCATTGGCATCTCGGTGCTTTCTATCACTACTTTTAGGTATTTGCGCAGTCGATTTGACTAGTTCCTGAGGACAGTTTTGCTACAACATTGTGAAGATCTTCGTCACGCATCAATCTCGCAAAGTTTGCATATTGGTTTTAAATATTGTGATGTTTTCAATAAGTGGAATTTATTACGGATTATAATTTAGTGTGATTTTATTCTGGAAAGAATTCAGCACCATATCGGCATACTGCGGTACTGCCATCCAAGCCACTGCAGCTGCGCTAGTAATCTGATGAAGTCGTCGTCTTGTTACGTCATCGACGTGGGCCGTCCCACCACGCAGCAGCTGAAGAGTGAAGATTCTTCTACTGGATAACTCACTTGCATGTTTCTTGCAGACAGACGCGGTGTCTTCTGCGCAGGGTGCACGGTGAGTACCCGGATACCATCCAAGCTTGGAAGAAGGGAGTGAGAGTACCCGCAGAGCAGCAGACGCATCCAGCGCCGAGCAATGTCCGGAACATGCCACCACGATGGAATGGAATCTTCGGGTAGCTGTCGCAGTCCAGCAGAGGAATACTCCGACATACTGTCCCTTCACGACGCATGGCTTTATTCCATAATCGCAACGCTGATGGTAAGCGCGTGCGGACTGATTCCTGTCCTCTTCATCCCGCTGGATGGAGCGAAATCCATCAGCTCACCTGGTAAGTCTTCAACCTAATCAACAACCAAACTTGTCCTGGTTTTACATTTCCGGTTGAGCAATTTCAAAGTTCGAAGGTACCTGCAAGCTGTTTACGTTTCGCCCTCTACTTGATAGGTGGCGCGAGTAAGCTAAGGATGTTTCTTGCCTTCGCAGTGGGAAGTTTACTGGGAGACGTTTTTCTTCACCTTCTTCCGGAGGCCTGGAGGAAGAGCTCAAGTAGGTTAGATCACAGCTCAGGGCAGTTCTTGATCGATGCTGTCACTGTCTACTCAAGGGATTTGCCGCCTTCGGATAGTTAGACTTAGATTTACTTCTTATGCAATATTGTTGAGTTTAATCTGATATAGGCCCAGACGCACACACGACCAATGGCTTGTTCGTCGTGTTTGGCATCATTTCATTCTCGCTCATCGAAAAGCTTTGTCAGGCAACGGACGACGAGACAGACGACACTCAAACGGGACACTCGAGCGTGAAGAAGAACGGAATCGTCCACGGCGAAGGAGACAATAGCTTTGTCCATATTTCAAAAGAGGATGACCAGCTGACATTTGAATCGTCAGCAGCAATCCCGAGACCTACCAGCTGGGTACGCAAGGATAACCCGTCCCGTCCGTCTGCTTAGAGGTCAGAACTGAGGTCCGGGACGTGTTATTAACCGAGGTTTCTTTAGGTTACTGGGTACTTGAACCTGTTTGCCAATTGTGTGGACAACTTTACGCACGGATTAGCTATCGGTGGAAGCTTCCTGGTTAGCTCCAAAGTGGGAATGTTGACCACATTTGCTATCCTGATCCACGAAATACCTCATGGTGAATCCGTTGTCTTCAGCGCTATCTTCCCTACCTTCAACTATTGTCTGTCAGTTTCGTCGGACGGTACATTGGACCACAATGTAATTTTTTTGTTGACAGAGATCGGTGATTTTGCAATCTTGGTTCGATCAGGGTTCAGTCGGACAAGCGCGGCTAAAGCTCAGGTACTGTAGAACGAAACAGCGTCCTTCGCACTACTGTGTGCCTCAAAGTCCATGAACTTTGGAATTGAATTGACGATCGCTAAAGTACTCCACAACAGTGACTTTGCTTTCCAGGTTTTCACCTTGATGGGAGGTCTTCTTGGAGCTGCGACAGCCCTTTGGTTCGAGTCGGTCGACGACATCGACCGGAAATCCACGTGGATTTTGCCTTTCGCTGCTGGCGGCTTCTTAAACATCTCGTTGGTGAACTTGCTACCCGAGTTACTTCAAGAAAGAAGTATACGGTATGTTATATCAAAGTAGACTTTTACTTGACCCGGAACCTCTTAACAGTCTTGAAGATTACTAAGTAAACCCGAACGGCAGGCCGGCAAAAGAAAGTCAAGAAACTTAAGATTGTTGTCTCAAGTGGCGCGCGTCATCAGAGTTACTGGCTGTTAACGTGCGCCAGTTAAGCCGACGACTCCACTCACGTGTGTCGTTTGCCGTCCTCCCAGGCCGTACTTTTCTTTCATGCTCTTGCATACCATGTTGGTCGATTTCATCTGATCCGCATGTCTGCAGGACCTCATTACAGGTATCGTTTTTTATGTCTTACAGAGAATCTCTGAAGCAGATGACTTGTCTTTCGATTGGCGTCCTGTCCATGGCAAGCGTTCAATACATTTTCGAAGCCTAATTACTACCTCCAAGAATGCCACCTACCTTTCGTAGTCCCTCAAATGTCAGTCTTCCCCCGGTGTAACGGTGTTTTGTAGAATTTGTAGTTTTGTACTTCAGCTGTAGATATTAAGATTAACCGTCGATACTCTTCGTGTGCCTTCAGTATCATGTGATGCGTATATTTTTATGGATGACTCATTTTATTAACTTTCTGAAATCTGGCCTAATTAGGTTCGAAGTGACGTCTTTTCACCCGAGTACAACTACGAGATACTAACTTTGCTAACTTAACTTAGCAAGACAAAACTGCAATAAGAATCCAGTTTTCTTTTCACATATCAAAGTACCATCAAGTTATCAACCTAGAAGAGGGAACACTAACATCAAGCAGAAACTGTGCTGACGTAAACTCAAGAAGAAAATCCCGCTGACGAGACAGTATTTTCGATATGGATAAAACATGAAGGTCAGGATAAAAGTCAAGATCACACGCCAGGAGAAGCGGTGATATACAAAGCGGAAGTAACGCAAAATACTTTCAAGAAAAATAAATTATCCCATTGAAACACCCACACACTGGTAAAAGATTTTACTCAGTTTCTTGGAAAAACATTCTGTCGAAATTTACTCGCGAAAAAAACTGAGATTTTTTCCCGACTTCATACTGGAATTTATTTTATCGAAGATCAAGGTCTTCTTTCTTCTCTCAGTATTCGCTGGGAGTGATGACGTTCAAATCGGCCAGGGAGACCGAGCCCATGGTGAAGCGAGGTTTTTTGTTATGGGCACCGAGGAGCTTCTGCAAACTGGTCATGTCTTCTTTTTGATGAAAGAACTGCGACTCCTCTTGCACAGGCGTTTCGCCAGGTCGCGTCAGCCAGCCCAAAAAACCCGTACTTCCACTTCTAGTAAACTTCTGCTGAGAGACTTCCACGTTCTTCTTCCGAAGAAGGGTCGGCGAAGCTCTGGGAGTACCGCGAGGGGTATCTTCGGGTGTGTCACATGCTGATACTGACATGGTAGGCACTTCTGCTACTCCAAGACGGGAACAGGGTCCCGATACAAAAGAGACGTGATCGTCGCCTTCTGCCGAGAATGATGGTCGTTCTGGAAAAACAAACATAATCAATAAGGCTGGAACTTACATCCTACATCCAGCTTTCCGCTCTTTTCCTCTGAACTGTATCGAGCAAGAAGCAGGTATAACATTCTGAGAAAACGCAAGTGGGACGTAAGCAAATCAAGCGATAATATACTTTCGAGTGGCGCAGCTCTTCAGCCAATAAGACTGAAAACATGCGCCCGTGTGGAAAACAATCAGACTGATTCTCCGAGCGGCGCATGCTCTTATCCAGCACCACAGACAATGGGCGCCAATTGGAAAAACGATCCCGTCAGATTTGTTCGCCGAGCTTCCGAGTACTGGATGAGATAAAGAAGGGGTTTCGGGACTTACTGAACTCTATGGAGTTGATGGAGATTTTTGGAGGTGACGCCGAGAGTTGCGTGTTGCTGAGATGCTTAGTGAACTGGGAATAGCTGGTATTGTGTAGCGGGTTGAACTTGGAAGCGAACGAACTAGAAGGAGTTTCGGTGTGAGAGAAAGGAGCCTCTCCTTCGGCATTGAAGGGAAGGCCAAAGTGGAGACGAAGGCTGGGCGCTGTGGCCACCTGACGGAGAGTAGGCGAGATGGTTACGTGAGCAGCATCACAAGGAGGCGATAAGCTTTGTTGCGGCATTATGTTGGCTAGGAAGTGAACGCCACGCTTTTGCCCCCTTCCAAATTGGCAGACGAAAGCACGACAAAGCAGCAAACGAGGAAAGCAGCTCTAGTACACAGAAAGCCAATCTTGGCGGATCACTGCAAAACAAACCACGTCAAATGTTGCCAGCCAACATTTACCGAACCATCCTCAAACGTCGTCGAAGGAAGCTTTCCGATCTATAGACTGCCTCCGTGTTCTAACTGGCAAAACAAGTTATGTTTGTGCGGAATGAATGATCGGGCAAAATCCATAAGCGAAGGAAAGTTTAACCCTTCACAACAGTCGTCTTTCACAGGATTTTGACTCACTGGAATCGCGAAAGCACCACAATCGACCTATACAATGACGCACGAGACCGACAGTTACATAAAGAACTGCGGATGGAAGCTTTCAGCACTGGTCGCAACAGAGAAGCACAAAAGCAGAACTACACATACCTTTCCAGGCTGACCAAGAGAGCTACAGCGTCCTCGAGAGGGCAAACTTCTCTCCAGATCGGATGCTGTCATTTGTCAAGATTCCACGTGCGTCAGGCTTACTCAAAACGATCCAGAAAATCGAAACCTGTAACAAAAGAAGATCGGAATCTAAGGTAAGTTGACGGTGATCAGGGATGAAGGACAGTCTGCGCTACGATTATGAAAACGTCAATCAATTCGGGCAGAATCGATTGATTGGGCAAGGCGTAAACGTCACGTTACCATCAAACGAGTCAAGTTCAGCTAACCCTGACGATTCCGTCATATAAAAATTGATATTCCAACATAGGACGGAGCCACAAGAGCTTTCTAAAAGTTATAAATATCCCAGCTATGTCTTTCCGTGGCTCCACGAGGAAGAATCCGTGGAAGTTCCGAGGAGGAGGTATTTTGATTGACGTCACGGAACGTCAGCTACTTTCGACAAGGCTAAACAAACAACAGTCATCACACTCACCTTCTTTTCGGATGTCTTGCTGTTTCCGTCCAGAACAGGACCAAACGCGTGGCTGATGAAATACGGAAAGAAAGAACTTTATCGTTAAGCTCGTTGAGACTTGAGAGACAAATGGAATTTATATTTTTACAATGACGAGCAGTGAGCACGCTGCCGCAGACGAAGTGCAAAGTCATAGACTGACAACCGGTGTGACCAAAGTTGGATCGGCTAGTCAACCGAACTGGGAGCCAGCCGAACTGTTTGGTTAAACTGCGTTTTTGTCTACAGGCGCATCGGCTTTCGATTTCGGATCGGACAGAAAGGCCGACTTTCACAGTGTATGGTTATTGGGTCCCTGCGGAGGCTCGGCAATGAGTGACCGCCCTTTTCTGCGGTGACGGAGATTATGTTACTCGTTTGGCCGTATCGATCGTTCGTGCCGTCGCTCGAGTGCGACAAGGAATGGAAATGTAGAGACTGCTACCGAACTTTCCGGCGAGGCTAGTGACTCAGCGCGCCACACCTCCCAGAATGCTCTAACTTAACGGAGTAGGGCAAATGACGGCGAGGTACCCCGAACTGTTGTCGCCGAGTTCGCCCGTCTTATCGACGACAACAACCCTCCTTCCGCAAAGCGAGTAATCTTCGATGCAAACATCGTAAACCGTGTAGAGAGGGTTTTATAACACCCACGGGATATTTCCGTGCCAATTTGACCCCGTAACAGTCTCTTACAGCTGCAGTCAGACTGCAAAGTATATCTTGAAGGTCCCTGAAACCGCAGGAGCCTGAGAGCCTACACCTGGCACGAGCAGGGCCCTTCCTATGTAGTTGCATGTTGTCATTCCAATGCGCCAAGGTCGACGTTGTGCAAACTACGTGACTGCCTCCCCACGAATATATAATCCACGACTATACTAGGTTATACAATCGAGTCTAATACAGAACACTGGAAAACAGCACCACAACACATCAGTAGATCCGTGAACGGGAAACATCTGGTAATCAGCAATGAGCAACCGCGAAATGATACATATAATATACAGAACGCGGCGAGTAGAAAAATCATACACATCGCGATCTCAGACCAGGAACACACAAACGCACAGTATGGGAGAGAAATTCAGAATGACCACGAACAAAGCTCGATCACGAACAAACGAACTCTGATAACATGGAGAACGGAGAAACTTCAGCGGCGAAAATATCGAAAGAGACTTATAACATGATTTACCAAAAAGCTCTTTCAGTGATGGCCCTTGCTTTTGTGAGCGGCATGTGAATGTTTGTCTTTTTCGTTGATCTTCTCATCAAGAACCAGGTGAAACATCAATGTCAGGATCATGCTTCCGACTGCGACTGCCGTCAGCACGAGTCGCAAGCCTTTATACCACGTAGGATACCCCGCAGTGGTTATATCCAGGTAGCCAGTGGCCAGGAGACCACTTCCGACCGTCAGAATGCCAACCGGACTGGGCATCAGAAGACTCAACCAGCTGAGTACTGCCGGCGCCACTGCCATGCCCATATTCTCCCAGCTAGGCGAGAGACCCGGAACACGGATTGGGGACAGGCTGAGCCCCCACCGAGCACCACCAAGGAATGACAGGATACAAGCTGCAGTGAGAAAACGTCAATAAGGAAACGGCATCGGACCCAGGAAAAGAAAAGTTGAACCTCCGTAAGCGACTTGCGACAGCTCCCAAGCTGGATCAAACTCCCCGACGGTCATGCACATCCATGGCGCACTAATAAACGGAATAAGTCCTGGAACAATGAAATTTCAGGCGTTAGAAGTACCTAACAGATCACTGGACTGTGGTTAAGATTGACGGAAACAATGCGGAGTTCCCCATGCGACTCCTAGCCAGCGCACAGTGTCTTCTGGTTTCCATCAAACGGCATATGACGCCATCGAATTTCATTTAGTCTACAAATATATGACGTCATGCGCTGAAAGAAATTAACAGTGCAAATGAGAAAATCTCCCTCTGTTGATGTTTCCGCTGAGAAGTGAAGCTCACGCTAGTGACCAACATCATCCACTATGCAAACATCCCGACTACTCTACACGTTGCAAACGACTAGGTTCTTCCTACTGAAAAAGAAGCAGCACTTGCAAATGAGGAAAGAAAAGCGATGGAAACGTACCTGCTGCCCCGAGCACCACAGCCGGAAGTGGGCCCTTCTTGATATCCGGCAGCCAGTTCGTGGCCGATAAAACTTCCTTCTTGATCGTCTTCATGCTGGTTGGAAAAACCAGTCCTTGCGATGGGCTGCTGGTTGAAGCCGAGCCAGCTGCAGATGACTGTACCCTAGACCAGGTAACTGAGAGCTGACTGGCTGACAGGGGTAACATTTGTAGACATCCATGGCGGAGATTGCTCCTGCTCCAAACTACCGAGCTCCGTAACACCCTGGCCGCCAACATGTCTGAGAGATGGATCAACCCGAAATTCCAGAGCAGGCAAAATTCCGATATTCTTGAGCAAACCGAATGAGAAGGTACTCCACTACTCCTCCCAGAAAATCCCCGAATGGAGAAGAAGGCAAAAGGTATAATGATTTCAACGAAACCAAAATTCGTCCATCTTGAGAAACGTTGATTTGTTGATCAAACCACAATAATGATTAAGTCATTAAAGTACGACTTTCAAACCCGAAACAGAAGTCGTCCATATGGCGGAAATGATCTCCGCGTCGCATCCCAATGAAATCATCCAGACAGTTCTCAGGTTCAAACCATCGGTTCCTTGTGAAGCAGGTTACGCTCGAAGATGAAAGATTTCTTAAAGGCTAATGGAAGTTTCTCCAGCACGTGCGCGTACAGAGCTAGAAGATAACCACTTCCTGGTTACCAGACGACGCTCAGCTCTCCCGTCAAATACCACCACACTGCAGACCCTGCTGTAAGCGCTGCTCTGCTGTAAGGCTAAGTTCCGGGCCAAATAGTCGTTTTCGATTTTTCGCACGTGAAACGGAGACACTCGAAGATAAGTCACAATACTTTTTTCATAGAATCAAAAACTAAAACAGTTTCTAATACGAGCCGTGAGGAGTACGGTACGCACCAAAATCACCCAAGCAGTTGTCAAAAGATAAAAGAGTAAGCGTTCCAAAAGCAGTAAATGACTGGGACAGTTCATAGTCTGTCATGGTCCGAAGGAAGAAGGTGCTCCACGGCTTCTGTGACACTTTTGTAAAAGTTGTCGCGAGGTACGAAGGATAAAATACCGGATAAGACCAGCGTATTGTAGACTGGCTCTGCAAGACAGCAGCACATTGATAATATTTCAGACCGGGACCAGACCAACAGTCGTACCTGAGCAATTCACAAGAGCCAACTTTATCTCCTTCTTCTTGCACTCCCTTCCCAAGCTCTGCAAGTTCTCCGCCCCGACCACATCCACGAAGTTGATCGTGCTGCAGTCTATCACAATGACGCTTAGCGGCTTCAAGCTGGTCGCTTCCGCGTGTATGCCGTCTCCGTCGACCACCGTACTGACATTCCTTCGCTGGTCAGCAGTACTAGGTCTCCTGGTAACCCCGGTGTGGGCATTCGCCTCCAGGTCCGGTTCAAAGCCGGCATTAGACTCAACGCTACCGTTGCTGGCCGGTTCTACGGGAATCTCTGCCTCGGGAACCGGCGTTAGGTAACTGGAGGCTACTCGTGCCGCTCCTGGGACTGGCGTCATTGCCCGACGAATCTTCGAGATGAAGGCTTCTGCGTTGCCGGAATACAAAGGACCGTACAGCCGGAAAACCCTGGCACCGGCAAACTCATCAACCTGAAAAAGCGTTTGAAATTCAAGATATACCAGATATACCCAGAAAATACCGGAGGCGCCATCACCGGAAGTTCATTCCTGCACTTCACGCTTCACAGCCCACAAGTCAAATATTTCACGTTTCTTACCGTTGGATCTTCAACAGGTCTCACCTCGTCCTCGGTACCCCGCACCTTCCCCAGCACCGACACCTTTCCATACTGCATTCTAAAGGCAAACGTCAGAAGCGAATACAGCACACCAATGGCCAGTCCGTAATCCACATCCAACAGCAACGTTGCCAGCAGCGTCACCATGAAGATGGATGCATCAATCAGCGATACCTTCCAAAGCTTCTTCACTTCCAACACGCCCTTCAGCATGTTGATCAAGGCTACCATGATGATCGCGCCCAAGCACGCCCTTGGTAAAGGGTTTAGAAACTTCCCTAATGCTAACAGTACCACAAGTATGATCACAGCTGAGACCAAGCTGACTAACTGCGTAGCGCCACCGACGGCCTCTTGGACAGCCGAACGAGCAAGTGCGCCTGTTGTTGGAATACACAGGAAGAAGGACCCGAAGATGTTACCGGCACCGTTGGCTATTAACTCTTGGTTGGCGCTGACTTTGTACCGGTGCTTCGTGGCGAAGATCTTGGCCAGGGAGATGAGAACGGAGGAAGCCACGACAGACAGAGCGAAGGTCCGCCCAAGAATGTCGGGGATGATGGCGTAGTATGGGACATGGGGAGCTGGAAGACCGGTGGGAATGTTCTTGACGATGGAGACACCCCACGCACCTTCGAGGTCCATGTAATACGATATCAGCGTGGCGAAGATAATCTGCAAAATGAAAAGGTTGGATGAAAAATGGTATCATCCGTGCTGCTTTCGGTATCGCTTCGTATGATAATGAACTTACCACGATTAGCTCCATAGGGAAAGGTATCTTTATGATCTTCATAACGCGAGAATTTTGGTTGATCATCACTCTGGTGAGGTAGAGCAGGACAATGCAGACACATGATATGATCAATGTGGGTACGTGGACGGTCATAATCTGGGCGAAGAAGTCGTAATAGAACTGCAAGCACGATGAGTATTATTCATCGATGGCACTCACAGATTCAAAAGGCCTTGTCGATTGTGATAACCGCAACGAACTTACATAGACAAGCTTGAGTGGTCCGTTTCTTTGTTTCAGATTCTTCATCCCAAACACCAATGAGACTTGGCTTGTAAAGACGTGGAACGCAGCCGCACATGTAAACCTACAGTATGAGGGAGGTGGCGTATAATTATAGCAATACTTCTGCGATCAAAGATCTCTTAAACGAAAGGCAAAGCTTGCGTTTCGTACCCTTTGACCAGATGGTCGGACAGAAAAACAGCAAGATAACCAATGCGAAGTATGCCCATTAGAGCCTGAAATCCACCAGCACTTTACGCCTTCTTTATACAACAGAATACGAACATGACCAAAGAATATTCAAATACCATGGTGGAACCAACCTGCCATATTCCAACGGCCAAAGTGACCGCTACGGCAACTTGTATCCTGATATCCAGTGGGATGTCTTTGAGATCCATTACTGTGTCAGTATAGTTGCTCGCATGATACCCGGAAGCGTTCCGCCGAATGAAGAGCTCCGTGCCCACCGTCTGAACGATCCCGGAAGTCATCAAACTGACGACAGAAAATGTCCCTGCAAAAGATAATCACCCGGTCGCATTCGGTTACCCGAACAGTACTGCACCGTCCAAAAGATCTATCTCACCTACAGAGGCATGGTGGGATGTGCAGAATATTGTGTATATGAGGACCGGGAAGAAGGACGCGTACCTGCAGCAAATATTAGATTCTGTCGGATTCAAATAACAAAATGCCCATTCGATGTCTGTCTTCGTGAATCTTAACTCACAAGCCATGGATAGACTCCACTCCGGCCAGAACACCGTAAGCCATTCCTAATTGATCAAAGTTCAAGGTAGTAATCAGGAGCCTTGTACAAACGCTGTCTATAACACCACACGTTATCTACCTTGCGGGATACTCAATATGGCGACGGTGCAGCCTGCAAAACCGAAGTCGTGTACTTGTATATGGACAACGCAGAATGAAGAATGCCACCCCGCTTACCGGAGATCACGTCCGGTAGCAGATTCTTTTTGATATCATAATGGAACAGCCAGCCGAAGATGGGGAACACGCCAACTACAGACTTCCTTATATACTCTCCGCTGCATTCCACAGACCGTAGCTTATCAGAAGCTCTCCGCCTCACTGAGGTTTTCAAACTTTTCCATGGCGTCACCACTTCTCCCTCTTCGGTCACCATCTCGTTCTGTCTGATGTCTAAAAGATAGTGAGCACAATTACAGGATAGGCGTCCATTGGTCAGCAATCAAGATCCACATACTTCTTGCTATTCGCTGTTTGCAGTATAACTGGCAGTAATTAAGATCCGTCGCACCGGAAGTAAGCACAAACGCACGAACCAGATAATCCTCCAGGCGCTATCCTCGCATCCTTGTACACGATCTTCCTTGCCTGATATGGTCCGCATTTAAACATGCTCTTGTCCTGAAGCACAGCGGAACGGTTAGAAGTTACGGGACATCAAACAGTTACGTTTGCAGGTCCGTATTATTACGCCAATATGGCGCTTACCTTACGCACGTGCTTAGACTCGTACGGTCGCACACAGAAGCCTTGCTACCACAAATTTCATTGACAGTGACAGCAGAAGATTAATCGAGCCATGCATGTGGCAGGCAGCCAGATGCCATCGTAAATATTACCGCCAGCAGTAAAGGAAAGTCGTTTCTCAAGAAAATTAAATAGTCTCAAAACCGGATTTTGTTTTCGACTTTACTCACGGATTGTTTGCCGGAAACGTAAGGCTATAACTTGTAAGTGATGTAGGAACGTAAAAGGGTTGATTTTGGTATGTTAGGTCATGCCGGTTCGGCGTTTTCTGGCTGTTTGTGACAGTAGTACCGAGATCACTGGTAGTACTTCGCATAGATAACTAACCGGTACGGAGCGTATCATACGACATCGTCGTGGAGTTCAAGACCAGTAAATGAGAAGAAGTGAGACGTAAGTATCAAACGGACACAGTGTTTGCCAGCAGAATACCGTCCGTCCCGTCGGGTTCTGCACAGCTGTCTCAACGGAAGCTGACGTCGCAATCACTGTGAAACGGAATAAGTCAGAAAATCAAACAGAGGGAACAGGGTTAGTGGGCCAAAAGAGATCAACAAGAAAAAGACGAGTATCACGCTCCCGGTTGTTCCTTCTCAGTAAAGTGTCGTACAGTAGTCGAAAGGTTCTCGGAGAGGACTTCGTCACCGCTACGCGGTACAACACCGGAGAACCGCAGAGTATTCCGTACGTCGTCTAAGATACAAACAATGCGTAATCATGGGAAAACTGACGGAAAGCTTTTCCTATTCGCGAACGAGTAACGTGCTCTTACCTGAACAACCAGAAAAAGCAAGTGTCAGATTATTCTTCGCGCAGTCTTTAGCAAGAAACTTCAAGTTCTCCGTTCCAACCACATCGACGAAGGAAACAGCCGAACAGTCTATCACCACAACCGATGTTCCTTGTTTTGCGTGAACGAGAAATCCATTCGGAGACTTGGCTTCTGGGATACCTTCTCCCAATTCACTAGTCAAAGTCTCATCGTAACCGGCGGACAGGATAGTATCTTCCAGGTCACCATCGGTCTGCGCCAGTGGGGCAGCCTCCGGCAGAGCCTTTCCACAAAGGACTAACGGAGACTCTTTGGTGGACACACTACTGTTCGATACTGACTTTCGTATCTTCATCGCAAAGCTTTCCGCGTTACCGGAATACAGCGGACCGTAAAGACGGAATATCTTGAGCCGAGGAATCCGTTCCACCTAAAAATAGACGAAATGAACAGACAAAGCTGGACAACTTCTCAAGCGACCTGGAACTTACCGTTGGTTTTTTCACTGAAAGAAATCTGTCCGTGGTATTCCGCACCCTTCCAATCTCTTCCACTTTAGCATACTGCATTCGGAACGCGAAAACCACCAACGAGTAGAACACAGCGACAGCCAGACCAATGTCCATATCCAGGAAAAGCGTGGCGCATAAACTGACCAGGAAAATACTAGCATCGACCAGCGACACCCGCCAAAACCTCCTCACTTCCGTCACGCTCATCAACATATTCAACAGCGCCACCATGATCACCGCACCCAGGCACGCTCTGGGTAAAGGCTCGAGGTACTTCCCGAACAGCAGAAGGACCGTTAGCATGATGGACGCCGAGATGAGACTGACCAGCTGAGTGGAGCCGCCCGCGGCTTCTTGTACGGCAGACCGAGAGAGACCAGCGGAAGCTGGGACGCAATGGAAGAAGGAACCGAAGATGTTGGCTGTTCCACATGCGATCAGTTCTTGGTTCGCGTCAATCTTGTACTGATGCTTGGTGGCGAAGATCTTGCCTAAGGAGATCACGACCGAGGAGGAGATAACAGCCAGGGCGAAGCTGCGGAAGAAAACTTTGGGTATCAGAGACTGGAGTGGTGGTTGTGGAATGGGAAGACCGGTGGGAATGTGTTTGATGATCTTTATGTTGTAAGTGTTTTCGAGATCCATAAGGTAAGAGACCAGGGTGGCGACCATAATCTAGAAAGGAGGAAGAAGCCTGAACACTAGCCCCATGGAAGAACCTCGCGATGACGTCAGACCACTACACAGACGCTCGCATGAGAGTGTTCACTCACCACGATGAGTTCGGTAGGAAATGGAATCTTCAGCCGTTTGGTCACTTTCGGGTTCTGAGTGATGAAAATCCTGGCCAGGAGGAGAACAGTGATGCAGACGAGAGAGAACACCAAGGTGGGGACGTGAGTGGAGTGTAGTTGAGAGAACAGATCGTAGTAAAACTGCAACAAAACAAAAGCGTGCAAGCTCACGGGTTGCATCAACAGGAATGCTCAAACCCAGCACTTCCAAATTGGCTCACATAAATGAGCTTCAACGGGCCATTCTTTTGTCGGACATTCCTCAAGCCCAGGATTAGTGTCAGCTGGTAGGAGCAGACATGGAAGGCGGCGGCACACGTGAAGCCTTTGATCACATAATCGGAAAGGAAGACGGCCAAGTACCCTGCACGAAAGACTCCCAGCAGCAACTGCAAGAAAAAGGCCGGAATTATTATCTGAAACCTTTACGGAATAGTTCGACAAGTGCCTTCCACTGTACCTGCCACACTCCAACGGCAAGGGTAACTGCCATCGTTATCTGCACTCGGAAATGCAGCGGAATGTCGTGGGGCGCCGTGTGGTTGGCCGACTCCAGAGTACTATTCAGTCCGAAGTTGCCGACGGAGGGGCCCATGGTATAAAACTCTGTTCCCAGCGACTGCACAATACTGCCGCCCATCAAGCTAACTACGGATGCAACACCTTCAAAGTGAAAGAAATAAACATCTGTAAATTCAGTATTTGACGGGAACCCCGGGACGCTTGAGACTCACCGACAGAAACATGTCGAGATGTGCAAAGAAGACTGTAGATTAAGAGAGGATAGAAAGAGGCGTAACTGAAAGACAAATAATTAGTATTAGGTGCGGAAGTATGACTTGTCCCCCGTTTCCGACCACCAACTTCAAAAAATGTTTTCTTCCGTTTGAGCGAAGTGTTTTATCCAAAACTTTTCGCGATATGATGCATCATCATTCGGCTTTCAAACGTACTCATGGACGTTCAAATCTTCGGTGTTCGTCGAGGAGCAAATTCAGTTTAGCGAAAGTGACTGCCCTATGAAAAACCCGTCACTTTCGGGAAAACAAACTTTTCGAGCGCCCAACTCTCTTCGAAAATCTGATAATGTCTGCAAAACTTACTCCAGTAAACGTTTTCTCAAAAGCACTATCAAGTTTTTTTGAAGTATGGGGTGCCAAAGTTATCCGAGTGGAAACTTGGCCACGAGTTCAGACATTAAATCTTGCCCCGCGAGGGCCCTGAGAGTTTGGTCGCTCATCAACTTCGGTTAGAAATAGAACACAGCCTCATACATCTACCGAACATGCTACCAAAGGTTTTCAGGAAGTCCGTGAGACGAGAAGATTTCAGTACTAACTACCTCACTAAAGTGGCGCACTTTGAAAGCTGGTTTTACACGCGGAAAAACGGAAATTCTTGTTTTTCAAATTCCACAAGCTGCAATCAGAAAACATTTGACGGCCATAATAAAGACCCAACTTTGGTCTACAGTGTGACAAGAATCGCTTTGAAGTTGATGAGGTCAGTGCCGGGAGAAAAAAAATGCAAAAGCAGCGAAAATGACTTCCCCCTTTGACTTCAAACCCGGCTTTCTCCTTCCCTTGTCAACGCGAAGACCTAGTTCTTGCTGCCGTGAAAAGAGGATTTTTGGTGGACAAAACATCACAAAACAACAAGGAGAACAGCGAAGAGCAGAAACAAACTCGCGAAAAATTTTAAATGTGTTGCTTCGAGAAGGGACAAGTCATACTTCCGCCTCTGATATATCCCACAACTTGATACGAGTAATTCAGTGTTTCATAGTACTGCACAGAACCCGACCGTAGGAGTACCAACCAGGAGTTTTGTCACTTACAGTCCATGAATTGCATCCGCACCAGCGAGAACACCATATCCCATCCCTTGAGGTATGCTGAGGATGGCAACCGTACAGCCTGCAAAGCGGATAAGACGCAACATGCAAAAGTCAGTCTCTTTTGCGGTGAACGGGGATATTGAACGCACTGCTCCCTACATCCAACGGAGAACGATCCACCTACCGGAAATGAAATCTCCCACCAGGTGTTTCTTAATGTCGTAGTTCGCCAGCCATCCGAGTGCCGGTACAATACTGATGACTGATCGTTTCACGCAGTCCTTGCTGCATCTGTTCTTCTTTAGCTTGGTCCTCCATCTTGATCTCAGTGAAGTTTCCAACAGACCCCAAGGTGTTTCCTCATGCACTTCCACAATTTCTTCCGGCTGTCCCATCTCCTAAAACCAAGAGAACAGATGAATGCACCAGCAAACAAGCATCCGATGCCAAAATTTCAAGGAAGTACGCCGCGAAGTCCGTCGACGAGTTTGCGTGGCGGACTCTGCCCTTCAAAACGGAAACTTCATTCTCCGCGTAAATATAACAACGTCGGTAAAGATAACAACTTGTTTACCTTCGATTTTTTTACTTGTTATAACTATCAGAACTCAACTGCGACTGGTTAAGAAAACTTTACAATACAAATCAGAGAGACTGAGCAAGGAACGAAGAATCGAACCAGTGTCAAAAAACTATACCAGTTTAAAAGACAGTACAGGAAAGTTCAACAGGAAAATCTAACCAGAACGCATTTTCAAAACGTCGTTCCTGTATGGTCCATAAGCTCTACAAAAGTTATTATGGGGATACAGTCCCATCTCTAGATACATAATTTCCCCCAACAAGGCTTTCGGGTCCTGTTCAATCATGTCCGCCATGACCCTAATCAGCCACTGCATCGTGTCCGACCTGACAAACTTCACTTGGGCAAAGTTGGTTCCTGTCCGGTTATTGTGCGCCCTCAACGGATATGCCTCATTATAGCACACAACCTGTGCGGCCTTCAGCCTACCCAAGCACTTCAGACATTCATATCTATTCTCTTCCTCCAGCACCTTCCATTCACGAGGAAGATGTCCTTTGCTCGCTAGCACTTCATCGATGAGCACATGAGAAAGCGAGAACTGGCCGAATTCTAAACTCAGAGCGTCACTGGTATCCGCTAAGGCCTCAGCGTGTGCGCGGTATGGTCGGAGTGTGGGCGGTAGCAAGACAAACTTTCCGTAGTCTTTGAGTTTCATGCTCGGCCTGTAAGGACGACAATGGTTGTCATTCTGGAAAGACTTTTGTAGCGTCACGTAGTCAGCCGGATGCTGTCGATCCTCCTCCATCTTCCCCCAAGACATGGTTTTCTTGCTGAGCATACCTAGTCGGGAGGAAACAGAGGAAGCCGGCGTGATGTTGGTGAAGCGGCCGAGGACAATTCTTCGCGCGTCCAAATGCTGCTTCCATTCCTAAAAAAAACTTGGAATTAAGGACCATAATTACGATACAAACCATCGAGCTTCATGACATTCAGCAAGTGGACGACGCCCAATGATTTCACCCAGGTCTGTTTCTCCAGTGCCGCACATTTTCATTGTTACTGGCTGAGAGCGCGCGCCACTTGGGAAACGATCTGGGTACATTCACGTCTCAAGATTTTGGTTGATCGAACTGCAGATGTACTGTATTCCCTCGAAAGTTCTGCGAATCACGTGACTGTCGTGGCAAGTATCATCCGGCGGGGAACAGAAAGTACCTAAGTATACCTTCAATCAAAGACTGCTCCCCAGTCAAGTGTAATGATGGGGGACAATCAAACAATCAGCGATACCAGCGCGGGTATAATTCACTGGCTTGATGACGTAATTCGCAGAACTATCGATGGAATACAGTACACTACTGGGGAGAAAATTGGTATCTTCTACGGTAGGTTAATGGAGGCAGAAATGAGTTTACGCACCAGGAAGTCGAAAAGCGTCACGTTTGCCTCTGTCATCAGCAGCCATCTCAACTTTACTGTCTCCGCTGATATCGCCTTCTCGGCTTTTCCATCCAGTCCGAACATGAACCTCAATGCATGGAAGATGCACGCCATGACCAGCGCTTCCACATTACACGCTCGCTGCTTCATATACCCCGCGGCCGCCCTCAGGTCCAGTGTGTACTCCGTCAGATTGAGCTTGTCCATCAGCGCCATCACGTACCCCAAAAACGACCTCGGCAAATTCAGCTCCTCCACGAACCTCTTAACCACCGGTGCCACCGACACCACGGGGAAAGCAGCTGGACCCAGGTTCAGCAGCGTATGCAGTCGGTGAATGTGAAACACCACATCACTGTACGACATCATCACGTACTCTTTCTGTCCGTACAAATGCCTCCAGGTTGACCGTTCCTCTCTGGACTTCAGTTTAGTGTCTATGTAAGGGAACTGCATGCAACGAATCCAGCGAAGGAGATCACTGATTAATATTCGCTCTTCTGATACGTACAAGCCTAGAGCGACCAAAGCGACTAGTCGTGTCATCGTTAGTCTTTCCGGCGCCACGTTGATGCTTCTGTGGTATGCTGGTTCGTAGACTTGATCTGTTACTTCGAACGCTATTTCGGTCTGTGTCAACTCTGAAGTTTTTGATTTGAAACTCGGTCTTCCTCCATTTTTCTTCTTGAACCACTTCATTCTGTCGGCGCGTTTTTTGGTGACATGCGGCGGGACTTCGATTTCGGCGCCGGATAAAAACCGATCGAGCTTCCAACCGCGAAGGGTCTTGCGCATGAAGTCGCTTTTGCAGTTTAGGAGAAGGCAGAAGTCAGAATCGCGGAGAGCGTTCAACCACCTGTTGCCTGCCATCAGCGTACCTTCCACTCCTTCACTGACGTCCGGAAGTGCCACTGTTAGATAACTGAAATGAACACCTGTGTTAGTCAGCTGATTTCCAAACTAGTCTTCGCTTTTTAAATTTGAGCAATAAAACCTCTGTTCAGTATCATTCACGAAGCTGTTTAGTTCCATTCCACAGAAAATTTTATACGAACCTCAGCCAAAGGTGCTGGACGGCCTCTTTGAATCTCTTCGACGCTCCGCATTTCCTGACAAGAAACTTGACCTGAGCCTTCAAAACTTTGGTCGCCACCACGAAAGCGCTCTCCCCCACTTCCGGTTCCCATTCTGCATCTTCGTCCAGCTCTTTTTTGAGACGTTTCCGCCTGGAAGTAGGAGCCCGCTTCAGCGTTACTGCATCCTTCTTAGCTGACTTTTTGCTCGAAATGGTGGTACGAGGTCGCCTCGGCTTTCGCTTGCTCACTCCGCCAGGAACCAGAAAATCCGACTGTCTCATCAAAGGTCGTTTATTCAGAGAACCAGGCGGTCGTCCACGCTTGCCCGGAGTCTTCTTCGGCAACTCATCGTGAGATCCGTTAGTTTTCGGCTTGTTTTTGGCACCTTTAGGTCGACCTCTTCCTCGTTTGCTTCGCTGTAGGACTTGCTCAGCTTGTGGGGCCGGCGTAGCTTGTGGCACATGTGCCGGCTCAAGGACAACAGCATCTTTTGGAGAAGACACAGCTGCAAGAGCGATACATACGAACAGGTAAAACAACAAAAACAACCGAACACGACCATGATCCGATGGAATACGGTCAAACTGGGAGAAGACACAGGTACAGTACCTAGTGGTGATTTGAGCTTTATCTTTTTCCGTGAGGAGCTCGATGGCGTCAAAGGAAGGTTGACGTTCAGATCACCGACCGCATCGTTATTCACTGAATCAGGTGAGACAGGCTCCTCTACTTCTGGTACGAGAATTTGCTCGGTAGTTCGTTGTCGCTTGCTTTTCTTGGGAAGGTCTGGAACATTGTCTTGGCCGTGTAGCTCGTTATCTGGTTCGGCATCTCGTTCCGGAAGTGAGCCGGAAGTCGATTTCTTCGACTTCTTCTTTTTCAAAGCGGACAGCAATGAATCGTTAGCTCCTTTAGCTTCGGCATCACCGACATCTTGAACGTCTTGCGCATCTGCAACCTGGGCTTTCTTCTTTTTTTTTCGCTTCGGTGCTGAGTCGTGATCGTCCATCCTGCGCGGCAATCTGCTTGAGAAACACAGAAGCACCCAGTCTTGTCAGGCTACACGCGGAAAAACTCTGCCATCATATCTCAAAAGTGCCACGAGAACCGGACCGAATAACATCCCCACCTTCCATATGGAGAGATTTGGGAAACTGCAGTACTGCACTACGGCACTACGATAATTATGCTCTACAGGACCTCTAACTAACACACAAGTGATGTAGTGCGAGCTCAAACGTACCGGACACGTGCGTCCTGTCTCTTCGATACCAAGGTACCCCGAGGTCCGACCTATGTCTTACTTCGGTATCATGCATTCAACGCTACGGACATACCTTACAGCTTTCTTTCGTATCCTCTTTAATGGATTAAGCGCACGTGATCGTTCCTTCCGACCGGTCGAGCTGAACCTCCACCAAACAATACGACCGATGAGTGGCAACAGCAGGTGCTCCGCGCCAGAACCGGCAGCGGATCGTGGCCGGGATGGGATGGACGGCTGATCCTCCAATGCAAACTGGGACATCCGAACGTCAGAATTAATCTTTTCCAACCTCTTGATGAGAAAAGCGCAACCGGAAATAAGTATAGAGATTGCGAGCGGTAGCGCACTAGCACAATTCGAAACGGATAGGAATATCGTGACATCAGAGTAACAAGTTTATCTGGTAGGCTCCGTGTTGAGAGAGTCGCACCGTGTTTACATATGACGTCACCATGATCTTTTTGGTATCGGATTGTGCTAGTGCGCTTTCACTCGCAGTCCCTATAATAATCTTATTTTCCAGCAAAGCGAGTGATTCGAAGGAGTGAAGTCATCTTGTCTCGTCTTCCTGTGAAAACCTGGAGTTTGTGTTCCTCTTTCCATTTCGAGCCGGCGTACTTGATAGATGAGATGGAGGCTGCGCGACGGAGGAAAGAAGAAGACGCTGCTATCCCTAGTGTATGGAAACGAGCATTCCAAAGATCGGCGGTGTGGCCTGACAAGGTACCGTACAATGTACTATTATTTCTTTCGAGACAACAGAAGTTGTTCCACTATGCTTTGCATGACCCGGGAATGTCTTATTTCTGCAGGACGAGTTTCTGGATGTTCTGTACTGGATGCAGCAGTGTATAGCTCTACTGGTTGGCCTCGTTTGCGGTATTATTCCCCTGAAAGGCTTTCTCGGTTTTGCATTGTAAGCAGGGAACGACTTCCGGTTCAGCTCATCTTGACCATAATATGACACTGCCACTGAATGTTCATTTTGCATAGATTCGGAGGCGTTTCCTGTTTAGCAGCTTTGTGGTATTCCACCAACTTTCAGGATGTCGACTTGGAAGACACTTTTGGCGATAAAACTACCGTTATAAAAGAAGGGTTTCCTTCCTCGCTCGCAACTTTCCTCGTAAGTACGCATTCTTGTTCAGTTGTTCTGAAGTTCTTCTTGAATGCAAAGTGCACCGTTGTTGTTCGAAGGCCGAGGTGTCAAAAAATATCGAGTCTGGAATGGTAGAAGACTTTTAGAGCGGTATTTATTTTTTATGGTACATATTTAACAACACAGTACGAGTGATTATGGACGCTCATTTTTTCAGGCAACCTGGATAATTATTTACTCATTCCTGCACGTTTCGTGACAAGGAGATGGGATGCTCCTCTCTACCTCGGTTGACTTTTCTCCAAAGCTCATCCCTTTTTTCCCGGCCAAATAAGCCATGAAACGACGCTTTCAACGACTGGCGGTTTTTTATTAACTTCTGTCAGCATTATTTACGGCTTTCTCGTAACGAAATAAATTACATGTGCTGACGGTGTTGGATCACCGGGTTTACAGCACCAGCAGCTTTCAGACCTCTACCTAAACAACAAAATGACTGTACCAGATTTCAGCGAAGTATCCGTGCTTCCGTACAAACTGTCGCATGACGTAGAACGGTAGATACACTTTCTTTCTCAAAGATCTACTTTCTGATAAAGCTGTCACATCTTGTGTCGACCAGTCTATCATTACACGGTTCTTGTGATACTTTTGATAGACCACTTGTTCACTGCGTCTTTCGTGCTGCGAGTCTTCGAAGACGATCGTGACTTGGGCAAAGGCGGTTGGCCAAACTTGAAAGGCGAGGTTTTCTTTCGAAGCACGAACTTTAGCTCACTTTCACCGGAGTTGATGGCGTAGAAGACCGTTGCGTCGAATGGTATCACGAATTCTGCAAAAGAAGTATCTGCTAAATTTTAGCTTAGTCTATGAAAAGAATCGCGCAATCGCTGAACAGTTCGGGTCCTGTTCAAGAACGTGCATACAGTAGGACGTCGTGCGGGAACGCGAACAAGTATGTAGATGCGTGAGAGATCTGTTCGTTAGTTTGTCCATTGCCCAGACAAGGCGAAAGTGCGGGGAACTCCCACCTACCTTCGTCTCTGGATAAGATTTGGACCAGGTCGTAGCAGTTAGGATCGTCGTGCTGTCGGTCGTGCTTATCCAGGGCGGCTCTTATCACCGATGTGGTTTTCTGGCTGTCGTTGACCATGATACTTTTGTACAGGTTAACACCTCCATAAAAGACACTGCTGCCGGTATTTCCGTCCAGGCTTATCTTCAAGATACATTGAGTATCGGTAAGATAAGGCGACTTGGTGACGGTGGTACTTTTTGTCTGACGCCGATAGTCTAGAGACTGGCTAGATGAGACGGAGTTCTTTCGTGAGACTGTCAGTGGGGCGTACTGGAGCAAATTTTCTTGGGAAACCATCCGTTTTAGCGTGCTCAGTCCACTGCTGAGCAATCCACCGCGCTTACGGCCTTCGCTGGAATCCGAAATTTCCGAGCAAGAACCGGTCAGACTCGGTGGCGGCTCAATCAGGAATGAATTACTGAAACTGTCAAAGAAGAATGTTATTAGTCACTGCGCGGTTCACGTCGTTTAAATTGTTATGTCGTCTGCTTATTAAGGCGGTGCGCCGCAGTTTCTGCAAAAACTAAACATACAAATTCATTAGTCTGAAAATATTTACGCTTCCTCGGGCCATAAGAGGAACCGTCTGTATTGGCGCGTAAGAAGATATGGATTTTCCGAAACCGATGCAAGTGCGTTATTCATTCTGGATGATCTTTTACAAGCGGAATATTTTTTGCGAACGATTTTTTTGCTCTAGAGTTTTTTGCCAATGCTAAGGTTGAGCGACATTTGAGTGGTATGTGCGATGTTATGGCTGAAGAATGTAGGTCGATTAGTGATACTCGTTGACACGTACCAGTCCTCACTATCAAGTATTCGCAGAGCCCTGTAAAACCAGAACCGGAAATGATCTTGGGGTTCGATCAGATAGCTGGCCGCTGCTGATTGATACAGGCGAATCTGTGCAAGAATCTCAAACTCCTTTCGGCACTTGTCGAAATTCAACAGGCGACGTCCAGTTTTTGTGCAGACGTGAGCCGGTAAGGCGGTGTCCAGCATAACCAGATCTGTCAGGAACTTTCCGAGATAAGGAACCATACCGTGGACCTTTCCAGTCTATGAGCACCAAAACCCCGATTAACAAGCGCAAAGCCATTGATCTGTATCTTCAAGGCGATCCGCGCGCAATGCGCTACTGGTTAAGAAACACCCCAATCAGAATTAATCAAGCAGATTTTCGTTTATCTTTTCATGTCTTGATTAGCAAACTTATGTTCCGTTGTTTTGAAGCTTTTGACCGAAGAACTAAACGGATCAATTTTTAGTGAATTTTATCTGCGGCTTACGTTGTCTGAATGTGACCGACGGTGGCCGGTCCTTTTAGTAATTTTCAGTGTCGACAGCTCTTTGACGCCCGCACCATAATTTTGCATGCTTGGTTGTGTAGCCGTTACGCCTTGCTGTAGGTCGTTCGTGGCAGCCATCCGATCGCTCGAGCAGAGCACAACCAGCTCTTTGAAGCGGCCAAGCTTCTCCCTGCAAAAATATGGTGACGCATTATTAGCATACAAAGGTGGATAAGTCGGCGGCGTCAAATTACGCCTGAGTCAGCAACCAGTCAACAATACCGGAGCACAAGCACACGCTTCGCCGAAGCACAAACTATTCTCCGTTTACGATTAGACAAGAATTTATTACCCTCCACAGTATACAATAAACCGACTTTCTCCTTACCCACTCAAACTCGCGCACTGCCTTAAGTTATTCACCAGAGAACCATTACAGCGACCCACGCGGAAGTATCTTGTTCCGCTGCGTGTATTCTCTTCTCAACTTACGTCGGTAATGAAGCCCATAATCTTTTGAGACGGAAGATAGGTTCGGCTTGCAATGCCGATATCACAGCAGTTAACGAAGAGAAGTTCTTCAGGATGAAGAGGAAGTGTGCAATGTCGATCCATTTGATCAACATCCGCTGGCGAAGTGCATTAGGCATGTTGAGGTCCCCCAAGAGGCTTGACTCGACCCTCGCACAGACGGCATTGAAGTGGCAGATGGTTCCTTGGACGGTACTTGTCCTTGCGCTATTCCCCGATGTCGACCTGAGCCTTTCGTTGGCTAGACATTCATGCGGCCTTAACCTTCGCAGTAACTCTGCATCCAGCAGAGTCAGCTGCTCGGCCACAAACTTGTCTCCATAGTTAAGAAGGTCTTGGGCAGCGGCGGTAGTGTCGTCAGCAGGAAAATCTGTCAACTGAACCGGTTGTGAGTCTTGGATCCATTCCAGCACCTCGAGGTGTGACAAGTGCGGTTGTGCACTCATGGCCGCAATTCTTTGGATCAAACGATAGCGCATGTCGATATCTTGGGAATGTTCGGCGTACTCCATCATCTTGATGACAGCCTCGTTCACATCCACACGTGAGGAATGACTACGAAGAAAAGCCCGCTTGCTTCGAAACATTTCAAATGCGCCGCCGGCAAGGAGAACAAGAATTTCGCAAAATCCGTATTATTTGTACACTGAATGAAACGGAACGCCGGCAACTGACTTGACCCAGAACGTCATCCCAAGTGGCGCACATGTCCATTGTAACTGGCTGAAAGTGTGCATCACTTGCAAAAACGATCAAATTCGAGTCATTGGCGCAAGACAAATATAGTTATCCTGTAATGTTAGAAATTTGGTTTGCCGGCTTTACCTGGTGAAATCTTCGGGGTAGTTTTCAAGAAGCGTGAAGAGGAGCTGCTTGATGGGTCGTTCGCGCGGTGTTTCTCTGGCGGCTGTCAAGTGTTCAAGGAGGATCGTCACAACTGCCGCCGTAGTGGTCACTTCGCGGTAGGTGTCTAGAAAGATGTTGACAGTTCCCGAGTCCAGTTCGTTTTCATCGTTGATGAGCTGTCGAAGGACCCTGTCCAGAGTAGCGGCCTTCAGGACCTTTACCTTGATGGTCTGCCACTCCAAGTACGACACTGCCTCGTTGCATGATGTGTCCTACAAGGGTAGCCATGCATGACTAATTGATTACACAGTTTTTGGACATGACCTGGAAGAGTCTAGGACAAGGTGAGAATTTCATCAGGGTAATGTTTATTTGCTGATGAAAAGCACGGTCAAGGCATATGGAACATACCACGGCCAGTGACGGACTGCATCCGCTTCGGTAACGGATCTTCTTGAGGAACACTCCATAGATTGCGTCATCCCCATCCTCTTCCATCCAGTACTTCCGGTGGTCTCCCTTCAATGAAGAAACACAGTTTAGAATAATATAGACAAAATCGTTATGTATCGCCTGTCGCTGCCGCAAATCTCGTTTGCAGCGCGAAAATCAATTACTGTACTGTGCGTAATCTCTAACTCGGTTTCGGAATTGCACAACCAACTATGGAGTGTTACCGCGCAGTCGATGGAGAGAAAAAGCATTGCTGCGGTTGATTAAGAGTCAATATTTTGTGCGTTGGCTTTTTCCCGACCAAATTGCGCTACAAACATAAATTTACCTAAAACGATGGTTCGACAAACAACGCCCTTCTGAAATCGAATGTCTTCAAACAGTTTTTCGAATAGGATGCAGTCATAATGCACTTGTAAAAGACTGGTATAAGATGTCTGAAAATCATCGAGATATCTTTTTAGGTCTTACGTTTTCGGGCGATCGCCGTGTGTCCGCGTTAGATAAACTTTGCATGGCCGGGCAGAAATGTTGAAAGAGGGTCCCTGTGAGACGCGCAAAAATGTTTTCGTTGAAAAGCTGTCAGTGCTGATCGTGTCACAGGTCTGAGGAATGCGCCGAAAGCTGTTTAGTTGTCAGTCGACTCGGACAATAATAATTCAATACTGAGCCTACAACGGGTAATGGGTCTCCACCAGCCGAAATCATGGGCAGCTGTTCTTTGAAAAAGCCATAAAATTCACATCAGGATATGCGATTGTATGGTAAACGAATGGCCAATGTGAATACGCTGGGTGAGACGAGGTGGAACCCGGAAAGGTAAAACGACAAGCTGAGAACGTGCCGGCACAAAAGTTATGGCTTGAACTTTCCCAGAAGACGTTCCACCGCGTTATCAAATAGCTTGTCCGGTCCGCAGTTAAAAGTTCAGCACTGATAATTATTCACGCTATCAGGACCTTCTTGACGGATGGCCTGGACCTTGCCATTGCTGACAAAGGCACAATGACTGCCAGGTACATAGGACACTCATTGGCGCCCAACGCAATGGAAAACTCTGCATCAGATCCAAACTTTCAGCAGCCGCGTGCACCTTGATGAAGTAAATTTTCGACTGGTCTTTCAAGTGCCTGAAAAGAAAACACACATACATTTGTCTCGTGTATGATACACTATACACATAAGATCGTAGACTGCTGCGAGCCTCGAAGTACAAGCACTCGATGATTCACGAACCAGTACTACTCGAGCTTATGACGTCGCTGCGAACATACAACCTAATACTTGCTATTAAGCTCTTCGCTGGGACGTCACTGCGACAGCATCACGTCTGGGCGTGGTGGCGTGGGAGAGCGCCACTTTCGGCGAACCACGCCTGCATGTCAGTTGTCGCGTACCATATCGCGCTGAAGATAATCCGCTGAAGATAATTCAATCTCCATAATCTTTGTCCGATAAGAAACAAAACAAGCCTTCAGTACTGTAACCTAATCTTATGTTGGTCAAACATACTTATATACCACAAATTTGATCACAGTTTTGCTTTCTAACTTGAGATAGACATGCAAGACGATGATCGAGTAAGCAAGATGCCGCAGAAGCCTTGCTTCTCGTTTGGTTGCGCACTGCTCAGTTTTTCCATTCGATATCCTACTTTCAAACGGATACACGCAACTTTGCATGGTGCTCGAGCTCGGTATATCGGTTGCATAAGAACAGGCCAATTTGCAGTACTTCGCACATCGACTTCCGGTGACATGCCACAACAGCAAAACTCAATTTGCTCCGCATTCTCACTGCACTAAACTCCAATCTGGAATGTTTATACAGTAAGGTGTACGCGGAAGTTGCATAAGATCAATTTTAAATCCAATACCAGCTATAGTCCAACCGAAATTTGACAATCAACGCTACAGTCGAAAATTAGTTCTGTTTTTTATTGCCACACCGGTACCTTACAAAAGCTGATTACATCACTTCAGTACATCGGTTCAGGCATTCGACCCTGCACAGGAATATCGATATCAGCCTCGAGATGTCAGTCAGCAAAGTTTGCTTGCGTCTACGATAACCTCGCCAAACCAAGATACTTGTACGATAGTAGCAGTAAATTGTCAGCATTAGGCTGGGAGTCTTATGCGATTAGGCCGCAGCCTGGCGCAGCGGCGTTCGGTCGTGCTGTCCTTGTACGATAAAGGTTCCCGAGTCAACAAATGTTAGATTAAGACAGGCACGTCCAGAAATAGCGCTAAGTTCACACCTGAACTGCGTTACGATAAAGACACTTAATGGCACCGACATTCTCTGCGTTTATCAGGAAGAGATGTGCTGATTACGTTGCGTATCACACCTTTGAGAGTAATTGCAAACAACCGATTAAAGCGTTACGTCAAGTGTTAATTAGCCGTGACGCTATAAACACTTTCTTAGCAGTTTAAATCTGGCAGGTACTTTAGGTTTGATTGTGAAGAATGCCAGCAGAGCTCGCGGGTTGAGAACTTCAAGCCCCATTCATTTGGCAGCTCGGTAGCGTGGCGCACCTTTCCGCTTAGTAAAACGGGAACGTACGCCACTTGAGGTGACGATCCTGCACGTTTTGTCTGCCCAGCTCCATTTCACGAAATACATCTGACATAGGCGTAATTAAACGCCACACTCAATAAAGTGTGGCATGAAGATGAAATTCAATAGGAGCAACGATCCGTCGAGTGCGATGGATGCAACAGCATGCCGTTAATAATGATTGTACTCTACAAAAACGGATCGCCGGCTCATCGTACATCCATGATCTCATTATGGCGGACAATGAGGCTACGCTAATGTTGCCACACTCACCGACATTCGGTTTTTTTATTTCACTTTCACGACGTTTGACTGATTGAGAGTAGATCAAGTGGTCTAGCGGAGAGGCATATACACCCTACAGTTATGGTGAGCGAAGGTGAGCCCGCGAAGATGTACAACGTTCGTGGGAGGAGGGCGACTAGCGGCTCATCTGCCGCATCAACGCCATTGCGGTGCTCTGGTATGTGTCGCAAACAAACGTGTCGAGTGAGAAGTGTTGACCCATATTTGCGGATCTTCTCGTGCGGAGATCTACAAGCAAAGATCTGCCGGTAAGTGAAAAGCGACGAGGGAGCTCTACGGTGGCCGCACTGTTCGGCATGGTCGATGATCAGGCTCGCTATAGCGTTTTTGTTTGACTACTGATCCGCGGACGCTCACAGCTAGCTCAATGAGCCGTGAGGTCATTTCTGATGCCTACAAGTATCTGCCAAAGGAGAAGACACAAGTGGCTCACTTAGAGGAACGTCCCGACATGCGCAGACTTCGTGTTTGATCCAGACAGGAAACGATAGGATTATGAGCCGCACCGAAGTACCCAGAAGCTACCAAAGACTGCATAGTCATTATACTGTGCTTGCTGTGCAGGAGACCATCAGGAGCCTTCTAGTGTCCCCATCGATTCTGAGGCGATGAATGCATGAATGCAGAGCCTCAAGCGCGAGCCGGGCACCCTAAATCTCGTCTCCCAAAGTATGTGGCCACGGAAGTCTCCCCAAAATCTCGTCTCCCAGCTAGGGGTGCGCCTTCTTTCGTCTACCAAAGTCCAATATTTTGGCCTATTTTCGCCAGAAAAAGTACCGGACAGTACTCTCGTCTCCCAATGACGTGAGTACTGTCCGGCGCGCGCTTGCAGAGCCTCATGGAATGATTACGTAACTGGCCACAGTAACGTCAGGCGCGACATACCAGTTTGCTCGACTAGTGACGCATGACATGATCGTGATCGACTTCGGAATTCGTCCGGATATTCCGGCTACGGCAGAAACCAATGCGAGGAGCTCCGTCAGCCGTCACTCAGTTCGGAGGTACCTCTCGACTAACACCCGCAGCTCACCATAAACCACCAAGCACATCCGAGGGGTTTTTAACAGTCGTTCACTATTCTACTCTCAGACAGGAGTAAAATTCAGATTCTCTTGCAATCTGCAGATTGAACTCGAGCGTCTCCGCATAATTCTGAAACGTGGGGTTTAGAAAAGAAGATAATAATTTACGGTCAGATGTTTTGGTTGCTGAATGGTTTTGAGGCCTATCCTGGAGCTCCTCCCTTGTCGCCTCCCTCTTTTCCTCCTCCTCCTCCGGCTGGCGGCGCCGGTGCGTGAAACAGTCCCCCAAGAATCAGTCCCCACAACATTCCCCGCAGCCCGCCTTCCACACCGTACTTGTCCCACTGCCGCTTTGTCCGAATCACAACAGAGTCTAGACAATGAAACCTAACCATAACAGACGACAATGAACAGATTCACGACTTGCCCACAAGTGAAAATGAAATTTACCGCTTGTCTCGGCTAGCGGCGCAATATCCAAGCCGTTGAAGGAGGATCTGCGTCCCTCCTGTCGGCACAAATTGATCGCGAAGGACCCGCAGAAAATAGTTACGATAAGCAAAGCCGAATGATCCATCACAAAGTTCTCAGCAGAGCATACGACAGCAACGATCACAAGCCTAACTCTTCAACTGTCCGGATCTCTGTCGTCGGAAGCCCATTATTATATACCTGGACAGGAAGCAAGTAATTCAGATTCGATCGTCGAGGGGAAATACATCGTAATAACGCCATTTGAATCACGGTAATATCCCATCATCGAAATCGGTTCTTGCTCGTACCGTAACTCAAAACCTATTCACACACTAACACTGTTCCCTCGTGATGATTGTCTAGCTTTCGAGCGAATTATGAAATTTGGTAGCTCTCGAGTCTCGAGTTTCATTCGATACAGATCGCGCGCGCGCGCGGTGACCACTGGACAGTTGTTAATGCATGGACGACGTCCAAGTCGTCCCACTCGTGCCGAAAGTTTTCTTGCTGTTTCCAACAGTTACTACAGTTATGGGCCGTTTCACAAAAGGGTCCACAGTCAGCGGCGTACTAGGCTAAGAAGACGACTTTATTTTTTAAGGAGCACACAGTACTCGAGATGACGTATATATGTAGATGGGGCACGTTCATGAAGCATTATCAATACGTCATATGGAAGAACATTTCGACGGAAGAGTAATGGTTTTAACCGAAGGACCGGCGGCTCATTAATTATTTTGGCGGTGGCGCAGCTGGTGGCGGCGGAGTGAGAAGGTTACCGAGAACAAGTCCCCAAAGAAGGCCGCGCATCCCTCCGCCGATTCCATAGCTTCCCCACATCTGACGCTTTGCTCGATGAACAACCAAATCTGAAAGGATCATGCACAAAAAAGTAGTGCTATCTTCTAGATCGACATCATCGGTTTCTCACTGGACGAACGATCGACCTACCGTCCGGATGGGCGGCTGGGGCGATGCTTTCTAGTTGATTGAAGGATGACTTCCGCTCCATAGTCCGGCACAGGCAGCTCGCAAAGGACCCGAGGACCACAGTCACGATGAGTAGGCGTGAATAGTCCATGACAAAAGTCCTTGCGTGTAAAAGGAAAGATCCTGCGATTAGCCTTGCGTCCACGGATTCCTCAACGGATAGAGTGCCGCAACGGTTACTTCCTTGACCTTCGCCTCCAGTAATTTAAATTTTCATATGCTAGTTGAGGAAGCATCCTGTGCCTCTTAAGTTTTTGTTCTCGCCAATCACGTTCGAACTTGAAAATGGATGTGTCCTTCCACTTCAGCTTCTGCTTGCTCGGCACTCCTTGCCCCTTTGTAGTGGAAAAAACACGCGAACTGTCGGCCTTCAGGCAACAGATTGGTTGCAAGGTGCGTACTATTCTAAAGTGTTCTCTCCGCCAGCAAATCGAATGCCAGTAATACGGAAGCATTACTCGTAAAACTTGAGAGCATAAAAGTATAACCCGGTCAATTTCCCAAGGAGTCTGCTTCCCTTTAGCCCTGTACCTATCAGTCATCTCGGCTCCGCACGGGATTGCATCCAAGAGCTGCCTGGTAGAACTTCAATTACCGCAGTCGGAAACCGCGAGCGAGTGGTACTTGGTGTCTGATAAGTCCTTCGGTGCTACAGGTGGCGCTGTACTTCCGCATGTACAGAGTCTCATACTATTCAGCCCCTTTCAGGGCTTTCCTCCCTGTTCTGGGAGAGTGGCGCTCCCGAAAACAAGCCTCGGACTTGAAAAAATCTTTCTTGATTAACTCACAAGAAATTTCCGGTACGCACTAAAACACAGAACGTTGGAAAGGTCGACACTGCGCGACCATTATACGTTCCTCCTTGGAAGAACACATCGCACGTTCAAGAACCATAAAACCGCCATTACGGAATGGTTGGTCTCCCAAGGGGGAGAAACCATCAGAAAAAACTCTGAAGTCTCAGCTGGAAGCTGGCGCGTACCGTTTGCTTTCCTCCAGTAAGACCTACAAGATTATAGGGGTCGATCGGAAAACGTAAAGAACTCAGCAGACACATTACTTCCTCATCTAACTGCCGTTTTGTTTATTCAAGGGATCATCATGGCGACACTGTAGCTTTCAAAACCGGTCAAGCAGTGACAAATGTTCGGCCACCGAGAGAGGAAAGGCTGACGTTGATCGCCATCCCGCCAAACAACTCCAGCCGAGCGCAAATTAAGTGTAACAAAATCTCCACAGTCAAATACAACGAAGCGCAGCAAGAGCCTTCTTTATATCCGGCATAATTCATCCGAAGCCGGTCTATAAAACCCGGCATTGACATCAAGTGGACTTTTTTCCGCAGGGTCTGTGCGCCGAGCATGGAAAGGTTCGTGTGCTGTTGATTAAGACTGATCTCATCGATTTTGTGACTTTGGTGGGAGCGACTTTCAGAAGCGACCGTGTCAAATTTGGCTGAACACTCGCAGCATCGGATTACCCATTGGCGTTGGAAAGGAAGCTGCCGCCGAGACGCTCGACGCTTGTGAAATCATACAAGTACGTCTACTATTTTTTCTCTTAGTCTAAAATAACCTCATTCTAGTACTATCCGCACGGGGTAGGCCGAGGAAGGATTCTCGACGCTGCGGACGTGACTAGTCTTGTGCCTAAGAGGAAAAATCAATAAAATTCATCGATCCATCTTTCAGCTCTTTATCAGCCCGAACACTGGGGTAAAGTCCGCCTTGTGTACTGCGTAGCACAAGAGGAACCCTCGCGCTAGCTGCACTCCTACACCATTCGTTTCAGCCGAATCTGCTGAACGACGGGCGTCAATCTCGTAGTAACTCTTCCACTCGTACCTCTCTAGCTGTTTTTGACACTCCATCCTGTAATTTTCTCCGCTCAGTCCAATGGTGCTTTTCTTCAGGCTCACCGTTTCTCCCCCGAAGAGTGCCGCATTGTTGGTGGAAGGAAGCTTCGCTGCTGGTTGAATGAGCCTACAAGAAAGAAGAAAAGTGAGCAATCGTTTGATCTGTTTGCGGTTAAATTGTTTGAATTTTCTGATGTCATCCGCCTGACGTCATCCATTCCCGTCCAGTCGCCGTACCGCTGTGACGTAATTAAACCCATTCAGCTCGTTCTGCGTTTAAGCGGCGACTTACTTGGTGAAGAAGATCTGCCAGTCTTACAGAAATTATCGTTACTGCCTCTTTAATCCACTTACCGGAATCCCCATCGCAAAGGAATGGCCCATCAAGCAGGAGCATCGTCAATGATGGTAACAAATCACCACATCAAAGATGGGCGCAAGGTTAGCTATGTAGGCTCGGAGCTGGATGAGCATGGCCGATTACTCCGCGACCGATCCTTGCCATGTCGCCTCCGCAAAGTCTGGGGAACGCTGGCCCTCTTCCAGTTCCTTACAGCAGCTGCCCTTCTCATCACCGACATTTATGGTAAGTCTAAGTCACTTGGAAAGGCGATAAACAGGAACCTGAAGATCACAGCGGTCAAGAAGTCCACTTAAACAAGTAAAACAACCATTAAAGTAGTTTGACAGGCAACGTGAGGTTAAACTTCATTCCTATTTCGCTTGATTGATGACTGGCTGTCCATCAGTAAAGAGTTGCTGCAGTTTTGTGGTAGTTAACGGATTTTGGTCGAAATAGCATGTTGATTTTGACCGCAGTGGCTTCGGTGACGAATTGATTATTGGTTTGCTTTTGACTACATTACCGTGATTGCGCTTTTCTCTTTGCAGCGCATAAGCCAATCAAGCACGACAATCCTTTGCTGAAGTCGGAAAACACGGACTTAATTCCCTTCCGGATGGATCTGTACTTGGGGATAGTGGCAGGAGCTGTGCAGCTGATCGCCGCCTTCGTCGGACTGCTTCCACTAGGGATTCCATTCCGCGTATACCCGACCGCCAGGTACCAGAGAGACTAGACTAGAATATATCTGCAGGTATCGAACTATCCAATATCTCTGCATGTCTTGACTATCTCCGCAGGTATCGAACTGGCCACTTTCTTTGGTCCGTCTTGGGACTGCTCATCATGGTTATTGCCGCTGTCTCCTACAGTATCATCTTGTCCAACATCTCGCAGAACCTGAGTGGAAAGCTAGGACACACGCCCGAATATCTGACAGCGATCGATAAGGATGTGTTCCAGCGCAACATTGTCTTCACTTTTAGAATCCTCCTGGCACTTGTCGCTATTCTCTCTCTGGGAGCTTTGACTAACCTTTTCGTCGTGATAGCCATCTGCACGGCTCCTCGTCACTGCTACCGCAACTGCAAGGTCTGTAGCGCAGACAACTGAAGCTCCCACCTTCACTGACCTTTCCCCAATAACGCCGATAAAAGAATCTCGTCCCATATTGAGACAAAAGAGACCTTCAACCTATTCGTACTCGTACGTTACACTTGAATCAGTGCACTTTACTCCTTGGTGTGGCTGCTTTTCTTCTCCTTATTTATTTGGCTGGATTTTACTGCCTCAGAAATTCCTTCTTTTGATTTTGTTTTTCGCGAAATTCCGCGTTTCGATACTTTATCTGGAAATACTTTTGTCCGTGTTCAGGTTGACAGACTGGATCCTCTAGTTAACCATGCTCTACAAGACTTGTCGTTTGTTTTTGGAATGCAAAATAAATTGAGGAAACCGCGGTAGTTAATCTTTGCTAATTTGTCACCGAGTGGCGAGTGCAGTCAGATTCAGGTTTCTGCGTTGGCATGCTCTGCGCACGACAGAGAAACATCGTCGCTGCCGGCGTACTGGGATTTACGCAAGCTCGATTAGCCTTCCGCCCGTTTGCGGTAACATACGATTTGTGAGCGCGAGATCGATTTGTACACAGGTCGTCCTCCTCATTACTCCATAGCCAGGATTTCCAAACACGCAACGACCATTATTGATAGGCTTGGCTCCCAGAATAAGAGGGCTCCTTCATGCGGTATGTACTAAACAGCTTTCTTCCCAAGGATTAATGACTTGCGGTACGCCTAACGGCCCGGAAAACCCTTCTCGGAAGTTAAAGTAGCGCGACCATCACAGTCCATTGCATTCCGGAACAGCACGAGCTGGCACTTCAGTACCTTTTACAGGGCTCCTTTCCGGTCTTCTTTACTGAAAAATTCAACACTGACATCTATCGAAAAATGGTTGCACCGTAAAACTCGACAGATACCGACACATCATGCTCCGTCAGGCGCACTGTTGAAAAGATCCTAGCTCTTGCGATTCCAGACGGGTCTTTCAACAATCAATTACGGTACACGTGTACTTGTATCACTGTTTCCGACAAGCATAGTTAAACGAGGATGCATGTGCTCGAGAGGGTGATTGTAGCAGGAGAGGAACGCCTTGGCAGCTCCCTACGGTCTCGCTTTTCTGTTTGACAACCCGTCTTACCTGTGTGATCAACTTGCACGGCGTGACATCTTGAGTCTTATAAAAATTAATATTCATCGGAAATCGTCTTTACGAGTTTGCTTAGTTTGACACCGGTGCACGACATCGATTAAATTACATGGATACTCTCACGCTAGGTTTCGGATCGGTGGTTGCGAACCGATGATGGACGCACCGTCGAGAACTCTGACGCAGGCTCGTCGAGCTCCCGCGTGTCCTTCTAGATGTCGATCGAGGCACTCCTCTTGCTACTTCGACTGCCCTAACATGTGTACTTCTCCTCCGGGGATCAATTCCTGTCAAACACAAACTTTCGTACATAGCCGCAGTCTGCGGAGATACTGGAGACTTTAGAAAATTTTAAGCTGGAAGAAAAACCAAAACAAAGACTCGGTGGAGTCGGTGTGGTACAACCGTCACAGTGTATGATGTGATATGATATGACATGACATGACCTGACACGATATAGTGTTGTTGGTTCTGATCCCTTGCGGCCTTGAGGTCTCTTGCATTTCTCATATTTCGTTTGCACCGGGGCCAGCAGCCCAGATGCAGAAGCTTTCAGTTTCAGCCATATGTTTTCTTCTGTCAGCACCCAACATCTGCTAGATGGATCCGGCGGGAGTACTGGACAACGAACACCAGCACACGGAGGAGGCACGTAAGTTGCAGTTTGAATATCGCAAGCTGATCTTCCACTTCTGACTTCTGAGCTGAGTGCTTCGACATCTAAGCTATTGATAGCTACTTCTTCCTGATTACTCGTAGAGCTATTTATCATTCTTTGTGCCCCTAAACAGGCTGTGATTCTTGCCTGAAGTCAGAAAACGCCCCATACATCGCCTAATGTCAGAACTTAGTTTCGGACGAAATACCTCCACTAGCAACAGGCAGTTTGCCATCGCAGCTAAAATTTCGCATACGCACCACAAGCCAAGACGAAAAGTATGTACGATTAAGCTCTGGAAAGATTGCTTTACCACATGTTGGTCGAAGAATTCATTCGCAGAAAAGAGGGAATTCACACGCCTTTTTGCAAGAAGAAAGATCCCCGTTGGCAGTTGGAACAGTTTTCGGACCACTAGTTGCTGGTTTGTTAGCACCAGGATGCCAGCCTGGCCACTTTGCTGTCGTCTTGGATGGATGTGTCAGAGGTAACTTCGACGGTACAAGTTCCGGTGCAAAGAAAAAGGTTGTCCGGCTGACTTCCGCCTTCCTGGTTTGATGGCCATTCACGCTACGAAGCACGGCGCTGAGATGGCGGAAGAGCTGAAGGAACCTGGGCCGAAGAGCTGTCCAGGCCGTGAGACAAAGTTCGCCGATACAGCAACCTTGGTGACGCATGCTGCCGAACACGAAAGACAGTGCAACCGTTATACCTACATTTCGTGTGATGAGTGCGGCAAGAAGCTTCGATCGGACAAGTACCCGAAGATCCACACAAGGCGTTTACACAGTGGGGATGTCGTGAAGGACTTTGCATGTAAGGAGTGCCCTAAGAAGTTCTTCACATTGGTAGGACTGCGATCCCACGAGAACTTCGTAAGTAACCGATTTTCGATCAACCTCTAAACCTATCCCACAATTTTTCTGGTACGTAAGATAGCTGGGTACTGTGCAGAGTTCCTCAGCCCTCTGGGGTCATGGCATAGAGGCACAGCTGATCAAATTTGAAAGGGGCAAGGAGGATATGCAGTACGGGGTGTTTGGGTTACCACGATGAACCCAGGCTTCTACGCTGCAGCCTCAGTAGGTTGAGGAACTCTGCCCAGTACCCAGCTGTATTTTTCAGTTTTCTTTCACAACATAAGGGAACGGGCTTCTCGTGTGGATCCCGTTGTATGGAGAGTTTCGGTGGTGCTTTGGCACTAAACGTCCACAGTGAGGTCCATCGCATTGATGGAAAGTGTTCCCTGTCGTATTTACTGCCTTCAGCTGTGACCAGCGTGGGGGCAAGTTCAAGCGAGAGGTGTAACCTTCCGGAGCACAAAAACAGACTGCACCATCCGGATCGACAGCATCAGATGAAGGATCGCTCGGAGAAAGTCGCGATGTCTTTTGCAAATGCTGCTATCTGTAGCTATTGCAACGTCAGTATAATAGTCGAGAGCGCTTGCTGGAACATATGCGCATAAAGTTTGGCAAGAACCTGCTTCAGGTCCCTTGAATTTGTCCACCTAAAGCTCCTTGTTCTTCTGCATTCTTCGTGTACGGGAGTCCTATTTTTCTTTCGGAAATCAGTAAAAAGTACCCCATTCTGCGCACTGAGCTGTCCCGAACATTGAGTTAATTAAGACAAGCAAAAGTGAATGCATTATGCGTAAAGAATTGATAATTAGGAGGAAGTGGAAAACAGTACTAAAGCTGCAGTTGCCTCTGGTGGAATTTCAGTTTCGGCGGTAAGGTAAGCGTCGGCTGGTGATGTCATGGCATGTGACTGAATGATGGATCTGTATGGTGAGCCGGGCGATTCAAAAGTCCACAGTACTTCCATCGCGGGTGGATGCGCGGTGAAATACTTTTTCCGCGAATCCACCCGCGGACTATGGCGAGAGTTTCACCGCGGGTGGACGCGCGGAGAGACTAGTTTTTCCGCGCATCCATGCACGGTTTAACTGTGCGCGGTGAAATGTCTTTATCCGCGGGCACATGCCCGGTGAAACTGACGCTATCCGCAGGTGTATGCGCGGAAAAACTCGACTTCATCCGCGGGTGGATGCGCGGATAAAGTATTTCTTCGCGCATCCACCCGCGGACAACGTCGAGTTTCTCCGCGCATGCACCCGCGGTGAAAGTACTGTGGACTTTTGAGTCGCGCGGCTCACCATAGATCTGCATGTCTACCGTATATCATCTGACATAACAATATCAATATAGAGATTGCGAGCGACAGCGCACTAGCACAATTCGATACGCACATGAACATCGTGAGAATATTATAGGAACAAGTTCATCTCGTAGGCGCTGTGTTAAAAGAGTCGCACAATGATTAGAGATAACGTCACGATGTTTGTGCTTACCGAATTGTGCAAGTGCGTATCTGATTAACTACGTTGATATTCTTCAAGGAGTGACAAGAACTGAAGGATCTTCCAGACTCCTAGGAATTTTCGACGTCTAGCATGCAACCGCGTTGGTTCGGCTCACTAGGATCTCACAGGTGTGACTGACGAACAGTTCGGGAACTCTAAGGATACTAACGGCCATCCGATGGAGCATCATATGAATGCTGTAGCTGACAAGGAATCGGAACTTTCAACCCGTAAGTGCAAAGCTTGCTACTCTGCTACGATCGACTAGGAAATGACCTACGATTGATCTGGGTTTCTCGTTTCGCACTATTTCGTTTTAGGTTGTGGTTCTTGTCGAGAGCATGAGAACGGGCCGTGCATACTGCACTGTCGAGATTTGGTGCCGGATACAGAATTCTCACGAGCAATATGCACTCTGCCATCACAGCTGGCGTTCCATGTCATCCAGCAGCCTGCCATGACTGAATTGTCTAACTCCAAAGGTGGGTGAGATCGCACGATCCTGGACGTATATGTGTTCAGCGCATTGCTTTAAACTAACAGGTCAACCACAAGGTTGGACACCATTTTGGATCTGGCACAGAAAATCGACAAAACCGTTTCCACAAGTGGCGCATACGCTGAGCCAATAACACTGAATATGTGCGTCACTTGGGAAAACGAGCTGGATGAGTTTATTTTCCGAGCTCCCATCTGAATTTTATTAGCGATTTATTCCTTTAGGTATAATTCTAAAAGAATCAAGGACAGTCGTGGCGAGTCAATCCATTCCTCCCGGCACAGTTTACGGGCCCTTGGTTGCTGATGTGGTGATTTCGACGAAGAAAACGCGAGGTCCTTCTCGGTTCGGAGTGAACCTGGGTGGCAGTGTCATAAGAGAATACAGCCTTGACTCTGACCTGACTTGCAACTGGATGAAGTACGTTCGATTATCTCACATTCCGACCAAAGTCAACTTGATGGCCTACCAGCACGGTGAATCCGTCTACTTCACCGTGGTGAAAAGCCTCGCCGCTGGAGATGAACTGTGCGTCGGATATTCTCCAGCCGTAAGTCTGCCTTATCTTCTAAACTAAACTGTCCTCTTGAAGTTCCTCACGTAACTTTTCGCTAGTACGCGGAATCCATCGGGAGAGTTGGCGCAGAGGGTCCAAACGTGTCTGTGCTTAATGCCGCTCCGACACCCCAAAAGACGTTCTGGTTTGCACTCGCATCAGACTCGACCTCCAATTCTGTGTCTTTGGCAAAGAGACCGGGAAAGAAAAGAAAGCGTCCAGAGGATCAAAGCCCGCCAAGGAGAGCGACTATCCAACTGAAAGCAGATCGTCTCAGGGACCTCTTGCCAAAGCCCGCGGAGAGCCTTGCCTTCACAGAGGCAGTTCAACAGGTGGTTAAAGATGCCCAGCAGCAATTAAACCAGCTGAACGAAGTCAACAGAATTCGTTCAGTCCAAATCAACACCATTGAGCACTTGGGAAGCGATAGATTCGATAACAATAACTTCGAGTCAAACATTCTACCGATTCGAGACGTAGGTTTTCCGCCACATCGACGGGAGAAAAGTGCGCGGCGAGTTTCGGCACAGAGCGGACTAGTAAGTGTAGGCTCAGGAACCTTTCTTCTACCGGGCGCTCATGTACACTCAACGCCCTTGGCGGAGCTGGATAGCGAAAGAGACATGAAGGCAGAATCACCAGTCGCTTCCACAGACTTCTTCGGTGGTCGCGACGAAGAAAACATGGACACAGAAGAAAGCGATGCTGATAGTGATAGAACATGGTCTTTGCCCACCGTGGAAGAACCTGAGAAAAAGAAGAAGTCGTTGACACGTACGCTGACGATTCCACAGAAGCTTCTCCGCCTGAAGTCGTCACTGCCCGAAGCGGATGATGAGGTCTCAGCCCTCCCAGTGTCTCGGAAGAAAAAGGCTGCCAAGAACACGAAGAAAGAGATGGGAGACTTGCGACCGGAAGAGAGCCAAAAGACCGACGAGATCATCTCCGGTACAGTGGAGAACGATCTACTGTGGAACGCGCTGCTGACGCAGACACCTGTGCCTCCTCCCAAGAAGAGGAAGAAGAAGAAGAAGAAAGTGAAAGCGAAATCAAAAGCCGTCGAGGAGCAGGAAGTGAGTGAAGTGCTACTACTGGACAGCGAAAAGGACAAGCCGAAGAAGGTTCCAAGAGTACCGAAGCCGAGACCGCCAAGAGCGAGAATCGACAGACGTACGAAGATGCCTTTTGAAATTGACACCCTTATGGCGAACTCCACATTGCCGTCGGCTTCGAAACTCTTAGTTGAAAATTTGAGGAAAGGGATAAGTGCTGAGCGTTCTTTCATATTACATGTACATAGGAGCTCAGCAATGACACTAGACAAGATTGTTTCTCAAAGGGCACACTTCTCTAGTGTTATTTGCTGAGCACGTGCGCAACCTCGGAAAACAATCTCGACGGGTTTGTTTGCCGTTGTTCCAGTTGTGCCATTGAACTCTAATCAGGTTGGTTTTTGCCGAAAAGGTACAAGTTCCGATGTGAAGAAGAAGGTTGTCCGGCTGACTTCCGCCTTCCTGGTTTGTTGGCCATCCACGCTACGAAGCACGGCGCGGAGATGGCGGAAGAGCTGAAGGAACCTGGGCCGAAGAGCTGTCCAGGCTGTATGATCGAGTTGGCGGATACGGCGACCTTGGTGGAACACATCAGCGAGCATGAAAGGCGGTACTATCGACACAAAGAAGACTACATTCCGTGTGATGAGTGTGGAAAGAAGCTTCGATCGGAGAAGTACCTGAAGATTCATAAGCAACGGCTGCATAGCGGAGAAGTGGTGAAACAATTTGCCTGTAAAGAATGTCCGAAGACGTTCCTCACATTGGCCGGACTGCGTTCGCACGAAAACTTCGTAAGTAAAAGCGTGAAACTTAATAGCAAATGCATTCAGACAGATGCTTTACCAAGTGACGCACGCTCTCAGCTAGAAACAATGAATGCATGCGCAACTTTGGATGGCGACCTGGGTGAGATCATTTACCGACTTCCCTACTGCCTCAACTCTGTTCCTTCTATTACAGCACATGGAGAAAGGGTACATGTGTCCGGTGTGCCTGCAGATGTTTAGCGGCGCTCTAGCGATGAACGTCCACAGTGAAACGCATCGGGTGGATGGGAAGTTTCCTTGTCGTATCTGCGACAAGATCTACGATAGCTGGCTGGTCATGCGTCGTCACATGAAGGATCAGCATCTCAAGATGAGAACTCACATCTGTACAGTCTGCAAGAAAGTCTGTAGAAAAGAAGCCAACTTGAAGAAGCACATGATAATCCACTCGGACGTGTACGCCTTTCGCTGTGATGAATGCGGAAGGAAGTTCAAGCGAGAAGCGTACCTCAAAGGCCACAAGGAAAGACTCCACCATCCTGACCGGCAATACAAGATGAAAGATCGCTCGGAAAAGGTGGCCAAGTCTTTTGGTAATGCGGTGATGTGCACCATCTGTACGCGACAGTATTGCAGCCAAGAACGGCTGGAAGAACATCAGCGCATCAAACACGGCAAGAACCTGCTTCGAGTCTCTTGATATCTACTGGCTTGCTTTTTTCGAACGTTGTCTACACTATGGATTAGAACGAAAAGATGGATTCGCTTGTTGGGGAGTAGCGTCGTGGTACTGATACGGTGAACTGAGTAACATCATCGGGTTCTGTTTTATGAACGACGTTCACGGCACCGAGCGCTGCAGCTCTGTATGAAATAATTTTCAGGAGGAAAGGCGGAACTTCCGCTTAAGGAAGAGTTAGAACCTAAACATGGAAAGAGGAACAACTAAAGACGATCTCCTACGTTCAATGGTCCATGAAGGTATCACTTCGGACTTGCTGAGCACTAGTCGATCAGCTGGCATTTGAAGCGCTCAGAAAACGCAAACTCTTGAGACCCCAACCACGGACGCTTTTTGTCTTCGTTTTGCAGGCCGAAATCGTCTAGTGCGGAATTCAGATACGCCATCATCGGATCCCAGTGTTTACCAGGTGGTTCTTTCTAAGCTTGTCCGACAACGACACCGCTGAGGTCGATTTAAAGCGACTTTCGGGTTCTTTGCCTTCCAGCTTCACCGAATTAGGAGCGAGTAATGCCAGCTGCGGGCATCCTTCACTGCTGAGACGGAAAGACACTGCGGCACCTCCCGCCCACAGTTCACTTCTCTTTTCCATATCAACGGCTCTTTCAGGCAGCAGCTCTGGATCTCGATCGATATTGATTCCATACTACGGCAACCGGTCGCTTTCCTTTCCATTGCAACGTTGTCGACCGGTCCCACCGAAACCGACAGTTCCAGTCGATGGTCCCCCTCCACAATCTCCCGCAGAAGCTGGCAAACTTTCGGCGCCACGTCTGCCAAAACTATGACTTCCAACGTGTCAAACAACTGCCATCTCATATTCCTTGCAGCAAAATTCACCAAGTTGTTGGAAACGAAAACTTTGATGGACAAAGTGAAGGCGGAGTGGGAGCTTCTGTTCTCAGGCTTGAAAGTGGTCAGTTGTTTGGCTCCGAACGCATGGAGAAAAAACTCATGTAGATCCTCTTCGGTAAACACACCATCCTATCGTCCCCAGAAACCATCAATGCATGACAAAATTACTTGAAAGAAAAATGGCTTCAAAACTGTACCGTGACAGGACCGGAAGCCAATTCTTCGGATGTGAACAGCCCAAAGCGGATATGCTGCAAGATGCCGTCGTTCTTTCGTCGCTTCTTCCTTGGCTCTGCCAAACGCTTGACTGCTACTTGGTGGATTTCCCACCTGTAAATTGCAATAAGAAATGTAACTCCTTAACTTAGCTTGCGAAATATATTCGGGCCTTCTAATGATAGTGATACCCACTTCTTGACGGCACTGTACAGGTCGGGTTCTCGGATGTTCAGGTCGCTCCAGATCGTCAGATCGATCAATCGAGCTTCGTCAAGATCCAGAAACTCCTCCGACAAGACCACCTTGGCCGCGCTGCGCTTGATTTCGGATAAACTCTGCTTCTCAACGATACCGTCCGAAATTTCCTGAGACTAGAATCAAAATTCCATATATTTTCTGTCAATACTGTATGTGCTAATTTGTCTGAGCAAATAATCCATAAGTTCTTTTACTTTGCGCCAGAAGGCAATCGCAGTTTCTGCAGTGATCTTGTTTTGAATGAACTCATAGCAGTATCGCGTGAGTTAGTTTATCATGTATTTTTTCGACGCGGCCATCCATCACGTTATCCGCCCAAACAGGAGCGAAACTGTCCGAGTAAGCGTACCTGTAAAGCATAACTACGAGTACTCGTACTGAGAATATTAAAAATCAGAAAACCTGGGACATGATCTACATCACTATACAAAGCGCCTCCCTCTTCGACTTTCGAAACATACGTTTTCGGGCACTGGAACGCCTCGGAGGTAACATCCGGTATGACTATAGACTTCTGCTCGTCCAAACTTCCGAACAACATCGCCTGGAATACAGGGCTGACCAGAGCGTAGAATATCCTGCATCAAAGGCAATCTTTCGTCCGAAGTTTTCAAGTTGATCAACTTCTGCGAGAAACAGCATGTATGGAAGTCATAATCGGAAACACTCACTTGTGTCCATGAATGAGTACTGCGTTCTGGCCTTTGCCTACGCGAAAAGATACATCGGTAGGGATGAGATCCACGTCGTCCAGCAAGAAAGCAGCTCGCTTCCGGAGATATTTCGACTCATGCCAAAGCTTCTTGCGCGGCGCCGCCATCTTCTCGAGTGAAGAGCGATCGGCAATTCCTTAGCGGGGTTCTCACACAGACAGTATCGAATGCTGGTGATTCGATCACACGGTATCAATGAAGACTGCACCTCTGAGAGGAGTGATGAAAGCATGAAAGATTAACGGTGTCGAGGGACTTCACCTGAATAATAAAGCTTTTTTGCACTTCCGGCGGACCGGCGGTACTACATTCACTAACTGTGTAACACTAGTACACGCACGGTAGGTAATTATGGGACACTAAAAATTATGGTACAGGCGGAAAGAACGGCAAATTTACATCCTGAATGCGAGCCTAAAATGCAAATCGAGCGTATGACGTAACGCAGTGAAATTGTCACGGAACAGTGCCCATCAGCCGATCAGCTGTTTAACTTTTGCGCTTCGAGGATGCGGATTGCTTATTTACTTTCTTCCAGAGACGCTCTCGAATTCATATCGTTTCTGTTTCCATAATGTCCCAGCCCTTCAAGATCAAGTGACCTCGACGGTACACCGAAAAAGTCTTGAAGGATGCGCTTTCTACTATTCAGCACGTACATCAAAGCAGCCTTCAGTGCTGGTTTGTACTTGTAGTAAGAATCACCTGCCCGTGCCGCCGTAGCGAAAAGGCCTGTCCCATAAATTTTAGTGTCCCATAATTATCCGCCGTGCGTGGTACTTATTAACATTCATGCTGGTCATGTTATGTTATCGTCATGCAAGTCATGCTCCGAAATTTCGACTTTCGAGCATCACATTCACCTCAGTCATCTCTGGCTAGCAAAAAACCTGTAATTTGAGCTGTATTCCGTCTTAAGAACTTGCTGAACACTGATGGGCGTCGAGGGACGGAATCTCGATGGAACAACATCCTACTGGTGCAGCCGAAGCGAGATCGGAACACTTAACCCGTAAGTACTGTGCAATATGTGCTCGTCCTGACGAGATCCTCGGCCTTCCCGTTTTTCACTCACCATCATCATAGCCATCACGTACTGGTTTTTGCCTCCAGGTTGTGGTTCTTGTCGAGACCAGGAGAATGGACCTTGTGTGAAACACTGCCCATACCTGGTGCCCGACGAGGAGTTCTCGCGAGCGATATGCACTCTGCCATCACAGCTGGCTTTTCGTGTCATTCAGTGTTCTGATGCCCAGTCTGAGATCACTAGTTCTGACGACGAACACGAAGGTAAGGAGCGATCGCTGTTCACCAAAGCTTGAATTTCGGTCATTCAAAAGGTTGTTCTGTATGTTCCAGGTATGGGAGAGTCAAGGCGAGTATTCGCACGTCGAAGCATTCCGGCTGGGGCAGTTTACGGACCCTTAGCTGCTTCCCTTGGTTCGGAAAAGAGGAAGCGCTGCTCTTCTCAGTTTGGTGTCGTCGTGGATGGCAACGTAAGAGACTACTGTCTGGACTCTGACATGATGTGCAACTGGATGAAGTATGTCCGTCTAGCCGACACTCCAACTGAGGCTAATCTGATGGCTTACCAGCATGGGAACTCCGTCTACTTCAGCGTGGTCAATGGACTGTCCGCCGGTGTCGAACTCTGCGTTGGATATTCTCGTGCGGTATGTCACCCATTTCAGCGCGTTCCCATACTCCACTTACCTAACTTTGTGTTAGGAATTCGGCCTTTTGGCAAATGCAGTCGGTCCGATTTCCATTACTCCTTTCAATGAAAGGCATTTGATCTGTTCCAGTATGCGACCTCCATGGGGAAGGTTACTTCGGACGCAGATGGCGATGTGGATGGTCTTTCAGATTCCGATACCGACGTTTCTTTACCACCTTTCGCCTCGAAGACGGTCTTAGAACCTCGGAAGAAGGAAGTTGCGAAGCGGAAGAGGAAAGTCGCTGATGGTCCACCGGAAGTGCACCAGGAAGCTGACAAGGTATATAATCTCAGATACTGTCGAGAACCATGCGCATGCAACAGTGTTTATTGCACACTCTATTCACAGTCTTCCAACAAAAAAAAGAGATCAATACCGAAATCGAAGGCTGAGAAAGATGAGCACTCGGACGAAAAACTGTACAGCGAAGATGAAGAGCCGAGGAAAGGAAAGAGACAGCGAAAACCGAAACAGCAAGAAGAAAACGTACGGGTTACGAAACGTGAGAAGCCACTATTAGAAGTGGAGAAGCTGACACAGAACTTCAAGCTGCCATCTGCGTCTAAACTACTGGCTGCGAATCGATGGTAAGGTACAACCGGAGTAAACAGCTTATACCGGTATTCATATTTGCGCCCTGAGCAATGATTTGTTTCCCCAAGTGGCGTACTCTCCCCGCCAATAACAATGACAATGTGCGCCACTTGAAACAGCGATCTGGCTCAGTTCTTTTGCCCGGTCCCATCTGAATTTCTGTCTCTGTTCGGTGGATATATCAACTTAACGCCGGGGTTTCTGTCGAAGGTACAAGTATCCATGTCCGGAAGAAGACTGCACGGCTGACTTTCGTCTACCAGGGCTGTTAGCCATTCACGCCACGAAGCACGGAGCAGAGATACCGCAAGACCTCAAGGAGCCAGGTCCAAAGAGCTGCCCGGGCTGTGAGACAAGGTTCCCCGATGCAACGGTCTTGGTGAGACATATCGCGGAGCACGAAAGACACTATCGTCGTCTACGCAAGATCTCTTGTGATCAATGTGGGAAGAAGTTCCGGTCAGAAGAGTCTTTGGTAGTCCACAAGCAGCAACTACATAGTGGAGAAGTGATCAGAGAATTTTCGTGTAAGCAGTGCCAGAAGAAGTTCCTCACATTTGCGGCACTGCGCTCGCATGAAAACTTCGTACGTTGGAAACTTTCTAGGCTAGCCTTTTCTTGACGGGAACGAAATGGGACGTGAACAAATGGACTGAACCAGATCGCTGTCTCAAGCGGAGCATGTTATCATTGTTGTTAGCTGGAAGTATGCGCCACTTGGGAAAGTAATCTGGGTCAGTTCGTTTGCTCACGTCCCACTAGGTATTTGTTACATGGCCTGTCCTTTTTCTTGCAGCACAAGGAAAAAGGCTTCGTATGTCCGGTATGTACGCAAATGTTCAGTGGTTCCATGCTGCTAAATGTCCACAGCGAAGTGCACCGGGTGGATGGGAAGTTTCCTTGTCGGGTGTGCCTCAAAGTCTACGACAGCTGGCTGATCCTTAGTCGTCACATGAAGCAAACGCATCTCAAAGTCAGAGAGTTCAAGAAAACCTACCCTTGTAGTACTTGCAAGAAATCATGCAGGGGCAAAGCCGAGTTGGCTAGGCACATGGGAGTCCATTCCGTCGCACCAACTGCGGAGAGCTTCAGCTGCGACGACTGCGGGAGGAAGTTCAGGCAGAAGGCGGCCTTGTCAAATCACCAACCAAAGTGCAGGACGAAACTCATGAAGGAACGCTTGGAAAAGTTCTCGAAGACCATTGCAAATTCCTTTACCTGTATTTACTGTAATCGAGAGTACAGCAGTCAAGAACGATTAGCAGAACACCAGATGATTAAACATGGCTGCTGAGTGATGAAAGGAAAGCAGCGCTCTCCACACGTACGTGTACCTAATCAAATTTCACTCGAAGTTAACGCAGTCCCTCTTCGACTTGAAGTGTACACTTCTCTCTCTTCCAGATAACACACCACAGTAAATTCCAAGAACCATAAGCGCCCGTGGAAATCTGCTAAGTAATTAATGAGATGGAACTACAGTCTACAAACAATAACTAGCTAGTCTTTCTCGTCGAGCAGAATACATGCGAAGTGTCGAAAACGAGAGAATGTCTGGGTTCCTATCCAGGGTCTTCCGTCGTCTTCTTCAGACAGGCCAAAGTCATCTGCAGCCGCATCGTCAAATGTTTCTAACTGGATCAAATGTTCCCCTGGGCCGTTCAGAGCTTTCCCGACAACCATCCCGCATTCGCCGCTCACCCCAAACGTGGTTTCGAGGCTTTTGCCGTCCAGCTGAAGCTCGTTCGTTGACAGGAGTGTCAAACAGGGTACACCATCATTGAATTTCAAGCATACCATTCCAGGTGCTGGCCACAGCAGAGTCTTCTCGTCAATGTCGCCGGTCTCACCGGGATCAGACGCTTCGTCGACAGTCCCGTCAGTTAGACACCCTCTTCTTTCTGGAAAAACTCGTGTAGCGATCCGCTGTCAGGGTAAGTTCGAAAAACAAGGCCGTTTCAGCCTCCACACTTTTTCGAAGCAGCTGACAAGCTTTAGGTGCCACATCGGACCCAAATGACGATCTTCATCGTGTCGAAGAGATTCCGTTGCATGTAATCGTCGTCACCTGGTTTCCAAGGTTGAAACAAATATTCTGACTGTCAAGAAGAACGAAGGAATCGCAACTCTTGTGCTGGAGTGGAAACTCGTCAGCTCTTTAGCACCGAACGCATGAACATAAAGCTCATGCATGTCCTTCTCCGAAAACACTCCATCCTAAGAAGATAAAAATCTATCGTCAACTGAATGAGTCTGGGCATGTTGAACGAGTTTTCACACGGGTCAGGATATAAATTTCAATACGCAGTGGTTGCAAGTTGCGACTCACCATAACAGGGCCAGCAGCAAGCTTCTCGGGATTGAACAGCCTAAAGCAAATATGCTGCAAAATACCGTCATTCTTCCGGCGCTTCCTCCTGAATTCCACTGGGGTGTTGTCTCTTTGCTCCTGACGACCTTTCCAGCTACAACGTTAGAAGATAAGGTTAGTAACAACAAGTCAACAACAGAAGAGGTACGACCGAATCAGAACCCCAGAAACTCTTTCGACAGAACGACTTGAGCTGCGTTACGCTTGATTTCAGCCACACATTGCTCCTCCCCAACAACGTCCGCAATTTCCCGAGCCTGAAATAAACATCTACGGTCAATCAGCAGTTATTACAGTACTGTGTAAAACGCAAACCAATGACACAGCAAGGCTGAGGTAACCGAGGCTAAAGCGAGCTCGGAAACCTAAGCCAGGGTGCCTTGCACCAGAACGAGATGGCCGTATCCGCTCCGATGCTGCTCTGAAGGAACGCATAGCAGTGAAGCGTCAACGTTCTCGACGCTTACACAAGCGAAGCTATCCGAATACGCATAGCTGCAAAAAGATAGCAATACACGTGTACAGTGAGTTCCTCAGACCGCGCTACATTTTGAAAAAAAGGACTACAGTGGGATTAACCGTTAACTTCAGTTACGTTTTCAAGGAACTATACAGAAGCCTTCTCTATGTAACCGTAAGCCGGTTCTTACCTGTGTCCATGAACAAGCACTGCCCTGTCTTCCCTGCCAACACGGAACGAAACATCAGTGGGAATCAGGTCGGCATCTTCCAGCAGGAATGCAGCTCGTTTCCGGAGGTACTTCGACTCATACCACACCTTTTTACGGCTCATCTCGGCTGCCTCAGACGACAAAAGAGATGCCAAAGCAGAATGAATCGATGCTGCAGCCAATAGTACAATGTACACGCGTAGTTCAAGCTCCAGATCTTCAGAGTGTTCCAGCCGAAAGACGATAACCCGACAAAAGGAAACGGCGACGAAGTCAAGATCGTATGCATGTGAAATAAGCTATAGGTGGCTTCCGGATAATGCGGCTCATGACGTAGTTTCGGTGGATGAATGTTTTGGTATTGGTTTGACTGATCGACGGACGCAGTAATCGAATTGATTGTCCGCATTTCGCGCTAGAAAGTGGAAACACTTCAGAAAACTTCTTCTTCCGTTTTTTGTGACTGTCGAATGGAGCAACTGTGAGACAGTCTTAATGGAGCAGCTCCTAACGGACACGATGGAAAAGACGAGTGGCCATTTGGAAGCTGCCCGTAAGTCGCTAAGTCTGAGACAACTTTGTAGCTGGTAGCCGCTGATGCTGATACTGATGTTGTGTGATGTGCCTTGTGTTACCTCTTTCTAGGTTGTATTTCCTGTCAGGAACTGGAGAATGGTCCTTGCATATCTTATTGCCAAAATCTGGTACCTGACGAGACAATCCCTCGAGCGATATCCAGTCTACCATCGCAGCTGGTCTTTCGTATGATCTTATACCCCACCCCAAGTCGCCCATCTGAGTTTCAGGGTCAGTACAATTTAGCCTGCATATCAGCTGACTTAGCTCATGACAAAGATGTGTCCGTTCTAGGCACGAAAGGTTCAAGACGCGTTTTCGCACGGAGAGCGATCCCAGCCGGAACAGTCTACGGACCACTAGTTGGTGTCCTCTCCCAACCATCCGAATTCCGTCGTTTCGTCTTCGGCCAGGTCGTGGATGGCACCATCATGCATTACCGTCTGGACTCGGACGATCTGTGCAACTGGATGAAGTATGTGCGCCGTTCATATAGATCGAGCGAGGTTAATGCGATGGCCTATCAACATGGAAAGTCCATCTACTTCACAGTGCTGAAGCCACTCACTGAAGGAGACGAACTCTGTGTCGGATACTCTCCTACAGTAAGCTTTGGCAACCATACTGCTTTCCCCTCCGTCCCTCTTGAGAACATTCCATTTTGCTTATAGTACGCAAAGTCCATTGGAAAAGACACCGATGTTGGGGAACTCCTCGTAGGCCCGCCCAGTGCAGCTGTCAACGAGGAGCCGATTGCCGCCCAACCTCGTGGCAGGGGTAGGATACTGTCGCATAAGAATCTTCCCTTCAAGTACGACCCGCTCTCAGCACTAAACCCACCGAAGCGTTCAGGAAAGAAGAGAAGACGCGAAGAACCGCAGAGTTCTCCCGAGGCTTTTGGTGACGGTCTACGAAGAATACTGCCCAGAAGTATTATGCCTAGTCCTTCCGAAACGCCGCAGCCCATCGTTCTCTTCATACCACAACTGCCCTTACAGCTGAATGTCCTTGCGAACTTGGTTCAGAAGACTGACAACGGCTTTAACGAGTCCAGCCAGGACAAAGCTCTGCATTATGGGAAAGACTCTGTGGATGCTGGTGTGCTATTCATACCTTCCGTCGACGCACAGCTGGACGAAACCGGCATCAGTTTGACGGATGCTGATACGCCGCTGGACAGTTCAGAAATGAACCGAATCTCCGCTGTTTCTCTCGGAAGAAGGAAGCCGGAAGAAAACGAGGGAATCACTCAGAGGAAGAAGAGGGGCCCCTACAAGAAAAGAGTTGAAGACCAGCCTCCACCGAGTGAAGTCAAGAAGCGGAAGAAGCGGTCTCTGCCCGAGGGGCGTTCGTTGAAGTTACCGAGAGTCCCCAAGAAACTTCTCCAGTTGGATTCGACTCTGCCAGGAGCGGAAGATCCTGTGCTCGTGGAGGTCGAGGACGAGCCGCCCATAAAGCTCCGGAAAAAAAGAGTGGCGAAACCGAAAAAGAACCTTTCGCAACATCCGATTGATGAGACGGTTTGCGGTGCAGTCGAAAGTAATCTGCTAGAGAACGAGCTACTTGCGCGAAGTCTTCTAAACCTCGAAATGCAATCAAAGAAGAAGAGGATGCCAAAGGCGAAACAAACTACGGCGGTATATGAGCTCGATGATACGCTAGCGGAAGAATTTGCTAGCAACGTGGCTAAAGTTAGAAAGGGAAAACGTCCAGAAACTCGAGAGGACAGAGAGATAAAAGGAAAAGGGCCGCTAGAAGTCGATACAGTCCTTCGCACTGCGCAGCTGCCATCTGCGGCGAAACTGTTAGCCGATCATAAAAGGTATCATATTCGGCTCCGTCGATGAACATTTTGTGGTTTTTACTAACGGTGGTTTTTCTGTTGTGTCAGATACAAGTTTCGCTGCAAAGAAGAAGGTTGCAGGGCTGACTTCCGCCTCCCTGGACTACTGGCCATTCATGCCACCAAACACGGCGCTGAGATGGCGGAAGAGCTGAAGGAGCCTGGGCCAAAGAGTTGTCCAGGCTGTGGCACAGACTTCCCCCATACAGCAGCATTGGTGATACATACTGCGGAACACGAAAGGAAGTATAATCGGCTCACTTACATCTCATGTGATGAATGTGGGAAGAAGCTTCGGTCGGACAAGTACCTGAAAATTCATAAGCAGAGACTACACAGCGGAAAAGACGTGAAGGACTTCGCCTGCCAAGAGTGTCCGAAGAAGTTCCTGACATTGGCCGCACTTCGATCCCATGAAAATTTCGTAAGTTAGAAATACTGATCCCCGCTTAGAGTGTCATTTGAATTATGAATCGAATAGTACGGGTACTGTAATATGTGGCGTTGCCATCTTATAGCACAAGGAGAAAGGATATTCCTGTCCGGTATGCCTGGAGAGTTTCCTAGGTGGTTTGGCCTTGAACGTCCACAGTGAGAAGCACCGGGTGGATGGCAAGTTTCCGTGTCGACTCTGCGACAAGATTTACGACAGCTGGCTTCCAATGCGTCGTCATATGAAACAACAACATCTAAAGGTTAAACTTCTCTTTTGCGACATCTGCAAAAAGGTCTGTAAACGAGGCGAAGAACTGAAGAAGCACATGTTAGTCCATTCGGACGTCTACGCTTTCAGCTGTGACGAATGCGGAAGGAGGTTCAAGCGCAAAGTAAACCTCATGGGCCACAAGGACAGACTTCACCATCCTGACCGACATTACCAGATGAAGGATCGCTCAGAAAAGGTGGCCAAGTCATTCGCTAATGCTGTCGTGTGCACTATCTGTACCAGACAGTATTGTAGTCAAGAACGATTAGAAGAACACCAGCGCATAAAACATGGCACGAAATTACTTGTGGTTTCCTGAGTTTGTTTTAGCGCCTTTTGTTTACTCGCTGTTGCGTTTTACGATGTACCGTGCATTTTGCCCGGCAACTTCGAAAGATCCTCTTCTGTGTCTGAGACGAAGTTGTTCCGCTTCTGAAGTTCGAAGTGCTGGTTTTCTCCCCGTAAAAGCGCTGCAAAGAATGACTTTGGCGTGCTCGGCTCGATCCTTCTCGTCTCAAAGCCATCACCTCAAAAGCTATCATGGACAGTATTTGGGTTCCTGTGATTGTTCGGATGTACCATGCAACCAGACTGAGCACGAACCCAGCGACACTTTTGAGGTCCCGCTAACTGACTCGTTCTATCAGAAGACCAGAATCCATCTTGGCAAAGTCACGAAAAAAGTGTATGAACTGGTATTTTCATCCGTTGTTTGTACAGTACGCGTAGTACTTTAAAGTTTCGATCATTTCCGACAACTTGCCAGAATTTGCACCGCAGGCCATACGGTATACACTATGCATGGCCCACGGTATACGTAAATTCGGACACGTATGTCCGATATGATCGGAACTTTAAAGTAATATGTTGGAAGCAGATCGAACTTTCTAAACAGCTTTTTTGGCTCTTTGTAGATCCGAAGGGAGCAATTTGTGAAAGCGTCAAGGATTATAGAAGAGCTTGTCAGCGTCTTTTCTGCGGACACCGAGACGGTAAGATTGAACTGCCGCGCTAAGTCACCACTGCGCCTGAAGTTCCCACTGTACGTGGTTACTGTATCCGTCTTTGCAGAGTAGCTCGATAAGTTGCTTGTTGGGATATTGTTACTACCAGACTGGAGACTTCGTCAAAGCAGCTGACCAGTACGAGCACCTCTGGAAAACTTCATCCGAGGAGCTCAAAGAGAAGTACGGTGCATACTACGCGCATTGCCTCATCAAGTATGGTCAGCCATACGAAGCGCTTTGCGTTCTGGAAACCTTGTCAACTGAGACGGAAGATGTTGCGAACCTGAAAAGTGTCTGTTTATCGCGACTCCAGCTGTGGAATGAAGCCAAGGTGAGAAGGCTGATATATATTACAGTGCAGTATCTTTTAACCAAAGGATGGCCAGTCTTCCCCTTTTCCAACCCTGTAGAAGGGCTTTGAAAGCAAAGATGGCGATCAATTAAGCCAAGACTTCAACTATGGGCTGTATCTGTACGCGAAGAAACGCTCCGCAAACGCCAAGGAGGTATTCGAGGCTTGTTCGATAGATGACCAGGCGCACCCGGAAGTGCGCCAGTATGCCATAGCGGCATGTCTCTACCAGCAAGGTGACGCTGTGGGAGCCATCGAGAAAGCTGCCGGTATCTATGATGATGTCGTGAAGGAAAAGCCGGACCTTGCTCCTACGTATGAAGGGGACGACGTGATGCTCCAAGCGGAAGCCGGAAGAAACGTCGAAGAAGCTCGCAAGATTGCCGCGGCTTTGACGCTCCAAGCGGCGTGTTACTTTCAACAAGGCCAAGGTACAGCCTCTGCTGGAATTTTTATGGTCAGATGTTGTGCTCCAACGTTGTCATGTTTTTAGTAAGAACAGCAAATGGGCAGCTGGATCTGATACCTAACGGACTGGACTCCGCCTCGCATCAGCGCATCGAGTTGATCAAGGCCGTGTTGCAGCAGCAGGTTGATCCGCCATTATGCGCGAGACTGCTGGAACACCTGGTGGCAGTGGATAGCTCAATCACTGAACAAGCTCGTTTAACACTTTTAATCATGTACCTACGGACAGAGTACATGGAGAAAGCATCGGGCCTGCTAGATGACCACGAAGTGGGCATCCGAGAAATGGTAACAGACGAAGACTGGAGGATGATTGAAACGGCCTTGGTCAGTGCATACGACAATCCATCTGGTGCCAAGCTGTATTCCGAAGTCATGCAAGAAGCCGAAGAGAATATGGGTTACCTCCAGACGGATATCGGCATTTTTAAACAAAGTCTGGATAGTTGTGAGGACGAGAACGCTGCGGTAGGACTCAAGAGGAAGCTCGCGAAGAAGGAAGCAAAATTAGCCACCGTCAAACTGAGGTATACATTATAAAGCTTCTACCAGTTTTGATTTCACGTGGTGCACATTTCCGTTCTTGCTGGTCATGGTTGAAGGCATGCGCCAGTTCGGTAAACGATCTGTATGAGTTCGTTTGCCAATGTCCCATACAACAATTTCCTGTCGGAGACCTAGCAAACTTGAACTCGTGTATTTTGTAGTTTGCGAATGGCGACAGTCGGCCTCGCGAACCTTCATTATAAGAAACGCAACTACAAAGAAGCCGTGAGGTGCCTCCAAAAGTACATCGAGGACTGTCAAGACGACATCGTCTACTGTACAGCTCTTGCGCATTGTCTGTTCATGGCCAAGAACTATACAGAGTCCAGCTTCATTTATCACACCATCATCGAGTTCTACAAGAGCACCAGTTTCACCTTGATCAGCGTAAGTCCGATCAGCAGACCTGCTTCGCTTGATCCAGCCTGACTTCTTTGTTTGAATTGCAGACTCCCGTGGCGATCTTATCGCAGTACTGCGTGGCTCAACTCTTCGCCACCGACGAGGAAAACAAAGCCAGCGAAGTCATGGCGGAAATGCTGCGCTCCGAGAAAGTTAACTTCGAAGACCCGGAATCGGACTATCATGTGGTCGCTGCCAAGAGAACCCACGTTGTTGCGACTTGCCTCCTTATAGCGTATAAGCTTTTTCCGGCTTAACCATACAGCAACGTTTTTCACGGTATACAGCAACGTTTTTCTTCTTCAGAGTCAGTTATCTGGAAAACGGGTCGTACTTGGAAGCTTTCCGTAAAGCCAAAGAAGCTCTCCATCTCCATCCATGGCACCTCACCGAAGAGAATGATACTGCCGCCAATCAAACCATATGGAGCACGCTGAAAAAGATTTTCATGATCATCCTGCATCACTTTGGAGGTCTAATGTCACCAGAGAGCGAGAAGCTGACTGCCCCTCTACAGGAAGTGATGTGCGACCTGCGCGAGCTAGAACGTAAGCAATCTGTGTCACATCTTCTTGTTCTCCGAACAAGATTAATATTTCTTTTTCTGCAGAATTTACATCGAGCACGACGGCAAAAGTCAACCATCATCCAAACCTCAGAAGTCTGGCAGCGTCAGAAGTCACGATAGCAGAAGAGGCAAGGAAGCTCTGTACTCTTATCCAACTGTATCAAAATTACCAAGCCGGAAGTAGTATACATTATAATAGTTTTATATCGAAACTGCGGCTACCGTCACAACAGTTAGACGAGCTACGAAAAGTGGCTTTGATAAAAGAGAAAGCGACGCAGTAAAAATCAAAAAAGCAAAAGCTTTGCGCGCGGCAAGCAGCGACACAGCACAAATCTCGAACAGAGTCGATACACTACAATAACTTAACATTAAAACAATTCGAACAAGCTAGTTGACAGTTCTCACAGGAAGAAAGACTATCACACAAAAGCTACAGTCAATACATCGTTAAAACTAGTAGACAAAAATAAGAGCTCTCCTCGCACGGAACAGTTTTCGTACTTCATGCCTTCACGCTTTAGATTGGTTAGAAATGGAATCATGTTTGTGCTTTACTTTACTGAACCTCCAGATGGTCGTGTGGTCGTAAGGCATTCCCGGCCGGACTTCCACCGAAGGAAAAGTAGGCTACGAGAACAACCATATAAGCAAACAAAACCCACATCACGTATACAGACAAATCAATAGACTTACATTGTTTATCGCATTTGGATATCCTTGCGTCTCCAAGCACACAGCGCCATGCTTGTCCAGTACCTCATCGTACTTCCCTATCACGGCTTTGTGCAGATAGTTCCCAGTGTACATGAGTATACCAGGCTGGGTCGTCAGGATCTCCATATTGATCCCCGTCTTTGGACAGTACACACTGCAAATCCGGGAAAAGGTTCAAAGACCAGCTCCGTAAAACCAGGCGGAAGTGTGGCCGAAAGTAGACTCTAATACTTACTTTGCTGCATGTTTGGGAGCCTGGGAGGGCGCTTGTGCGAAACACCAGTAGTCGTCATAACCGAAACCTTCCTTCGGAGTCATCGGTATGGCGTCTCCCAACCTCCGTGGTTTCCGGAAGTCGTAGATGGTATCTTTCACACTCTTGATCTCACCAGTAGGAACCGTGTTCTCGTTCACAGGAAGGTAGGAATCGGCTGCGATCGAAACGATGTGGTCGTATACGGTTGCTTCTTCCTAAAGACAGCGAAAGCACATCTTAACTTAGTACAGCGCATACGACTTCCTTGTTCGAGGTTGTTTACTAGTGAGATTCTCACCGGACCACCAAGGTTGAAGTATGCATGGTTAGGAATGCTAGCAAGGGTAATGTCATCGCATGTTGCTTTGATTTTGATGACAAGCTCGTTGTCGTTGGTCAAGCGGTACTCCACTTCCGTTAACATCTCACTCGGGTATCCTTCCGTCCCCGCCGGACTTACGTGGCGCATCAGCAGACCTTGCACACCGTCCTTTTCCTCAATCACTTCTACCGACCACAATGCCTAAAAAACCAAACCAGTATTATCTTCGTCATCAGCACTATCTTCGACTTCGTGTTTAGTGCATAAAACGCGTTCTGGAAGCTCGACAAACGAACCCGATAAAACTACTTCCCAAGTGACGCACGTACCCATTGCTATTAGCTGGGAACGTGCGCCACTTGGAAAAACGATCCTGCTACGTACTTTTGCTTACGCCCCTAAGTTATATTCTCTACCTTGTCAAAGCCATTCATTCCACCATGTAAATGGCAGTCTCCGTTATTAACCGTCAGATTATACTCCCGATTCCCGATCATTACACGTGTGGGGAATATTCTTCCTCCGACACGCCCGACAATGGCTCCGAAATAAAATTCATCCTTTTGATAATCTGTAAAGGAAAAAACAAACACTGTAAAATTCCAACGTTATCAGTGAATTTCATGCTTGATCTAGTGCATAACAGAAGCCGCCAATATGCATAATTATCATTAATCTGTCTTGATCAACAAAGTGCAAGACACGAGATAGACCTTCCAGATTCTTGAACCCGCAAACGACATCAACCACTTTGCCAGTGAGCGACGGTACTTTCAGTCCGACAATCCTTGCGCCGTAGTTGATGACAGACAGGACCATGCCGTTCTTATTCTCGATTTCATATAGTTGCACTGGAGCCGAAAAAGCCATCTTCCCGAAGAGTTGCGTCCGCATTTTGTATTTATGGTTGGAATGGGGATAACAGCAACAGCAGAAATAGTACTTGCATTTCTGCCAGCCCATTCCGCAGTCGAGGCTCGAGTGAAGAAACAAGAGCGACGTGTCAGTGAGACGGCTTCTGCAACGACCGCGATTACTGATTAGCGCAGCTGATTTCAAAAGTCACCAAAATAAATTTACGAGTATTTACCCGGGGTCAAACCACGACGATCACGATGGTGCTCTTCGCCGGTGAAGCAAAGTTCTGAAGATGGCGCTGATAAATCGTGCGAAGAAAGAAAAATATCCAAAACTTTCAGAGTCGGCGGTCGACGAAGGATACACTTCCGGTTCCGTCCAATGGTCCAATGGTTTTTCTCGGCAGAAATCCTTCTAGGAGTTTACCACGGCCGTCCTGCAACTGTGAAATGCGCAGGTAATCAGCGAATATGCAAGGAGTTACGATCATGCGAGTAGTCGTATCTTTCCTGCTGTGAAATAGAGGAATCTCCTTACAACCAAAATCAGCACAGATAATACAAGGCCAGTAAGGCCACTGCTAGGTCACCATCGATGACTGCCGCTTAAGCGGGTCAACGTCTCCATACAGACTTTTCCGAAACATCCCAGCACGGCCAGCACAAAGAAGAGGACTGTCTGGAGGAACAAGAGCGTAAGATGGCCAGTCGATTAACGATCGATAAAATTATAATGAGAACCTCCCAAATGCCCAATACGTCGGAATCAGTTCCTTCACAGCTAGCGCAAGTGTTCCATCGATCGAACCCTAGCTCAGCGCCAAAGAACGAACCCCAAAAAACCCCTCGTTCTTGTATAAAACCGGGATATGGATCATCAGGGTGCATATCTCACAAGGGGATTGCGGCAACCGTTAACTCCCAATGCTCAAACCAGTGCCGCAGGAAGATAGAGAAGAGTTTCCTCTACAGTTGGAGCTACACACCTAGTCAGAAGAAAAATCCTGGAAGATAATGCGGGGTCTGGAAGTTACGGCTCCCAGACGCCGCAGTGACGTAAGGATCCTTATTTGAGAGTTTTGATTTAGCACAAGCGCCTCACGAGGGGATTTTTCCAATCCGCCGCCCCTGATGCTCAAACCCACATTCCAGGTGGATAGAGAAGAGTTTCCTCTATCGTCTGAGCCGAAAACCTCGTCGTCATTCCCTTCCTGCAATAAACTGGACGGTTCGGAAGTGATCGTCCATTGACCGCTACAGTGCGCCGCGATGACGTGAAGTTCTTGATTGCCTTTTTGATTGATCACACAACGATCAGCTGATCGCCGGCACTGCTGGCTATGCAGCGGATGCCTTGCTTTGTGCTTTTTTAGCACGTTAAGGCGTGTGGTACGGTGCAACGTCAACAGTACGGGCGATCAGCTAATCG
>BDGG01000002.1:3973552-4052544 GCA_001949185.1 Ramazzottius varieornatus | reverse complement strand
TACGGGCGATCAGCTAATCGTTCTGTGGTCAATCAAAGAGGCAATTAAGAAACTTCACGTCATTGCGGCGCACTGTAGCGGTCAATGGACGATCACTTCCGAACCGTCCAGTTTATTGCAGGAAGGGAATGATGACGAGGTTTTCGGCTCAGAAGATAGAGGAAACTCTTCTCTATCCACCTGGAATGTGGGTTTGAGCATCAGGGGCGGCGGATTGGAAAAATCCCCTCGTCAGTCGATCCCCTCTTTGACATAGTGGGACAGGACGGTGTACCAAAACCCGTTGACAGCGCATCATAGCACACCATCCAGTACAACCTCTGCACATCGGCTGATCGACTAATGAGTGTATGCTCAATCAAAATGCTCAATCAAGATTCCTTACGTCACTGCGGCGTCTGGGAGCCGTAAATTCCGGATCCCGTAGTATGTTACGGGATTTTTCTTCTGACTAGATATATAGCTCAAACTGCAGAGGAAACCCTTCTCTATCGTCCGGACTAAAACTTAAACTAAACTGTAACTAAATTCGAGACTGAAACTGGATACATCACTAGTAGATTTGGACCCATAGTACCACAAGGTGCATGGAACATCCCAGAGTGTTGAGCGACAAAGTACACTACATTATTTCAGGCAGAAACTAACGGTAGCAAGCATCACTACATTACTAAACAGAAGGCAAAACACTCAAAAGCTCCAATTTTAGAACACGGAAAAGAACGTCTAAGACGTACAGAGGAGCACTCGACTTTTTATCGTTGCAAAATACACTCTAGTCAAAACCCCTGAAGTGAACTACTGCGCAGCCAGAATGGATGTCATGTCGAGCTTGAAGCAACCCGGAGACCATGCAGAGGGCGTAAAGTCCGGGAACTCGATGACCGGAAGTGGCTTTCTTAAGAAGGTCATCCTGGCCGGCTGCTCAGCCTCTTCCGCCACACCATCAGGATGATCACCCACCAGCGTATCGACCATGTTGTTCGCAGCGCTACAAGCCATGGCAGCCTCTAGGTCCGCTACGTTCAACGGTTCAGCCACCACAACCTCCTTCGCTTCCATCGAAGTACGCTTCTTTTGGTTGGCCGCCAGTTTCTGTACGGACAAGGGGAGATCCATCGTCTTGGCGGGTGTTGGGAAGGGCACGCTGTCGCTTTCCGACACGTCAAAGTGTGATCGTGGAACTCCGGCCGCACGTTTGACGATGTTGGTTATCTGAAGAGAAGCTGGCTGAGGAGATTCGGCCGGCTCGATGGCCAAGGTGGCTTTCCTATTCATCTCGATCCACCGTCGGAGCGGACTGTGAATGAAATAGGGGAAACGTAAGCAATCACTTATGTATGGGGTCGAAGGATGTAATAATAGTTGAAAGCTCGGAAAATGCGCTCAAGATCGTTTTCCGAAGTGGCGCACGCTTTCGGTATCACTGGCTAGTTGGGCTCGCCATTTGGAAAACGATCCTGTCGAGTCCGCTTTCCACGCTTCCGAAAAACTTCGCACTTCACGAACGGACGAATCATGAAGAATCCAGCGTTCTTGTATTTCGGATGTTGAGGACCGGTCGCACCCGGAAGTTCCCGCACTAACATCCACTCGAAGCTCTGCAAATACACATTGTACTTCCGGCAAAGAAGACTCAAACAATAACAATAACTGTGACCTTATGTATGGAAAAGCTGATTTACCTTCACTTCACCTCTGGTCAGCGGTTGAAAATGCGTGTCTTTGCTGATGCCAGCGACGATGAAGAGCTGTACAAACATGTCTTCGTACGCAAGTTCCAGATACTCGTCTGGAGTGATTAGGTTCGTGATGTCCAGGCCAGTCTCTTCCAACACTTCGCGGATCGCGCACTCTTGCATCGATTCATTGTTGTTCTTCTTGCCCTTCGGGAAGCCCCAGCGTCTTCCTGGAAAACTTTCCAGGACTAGCACCTACGCCAGCGAATTGTTATGGAAAACAATCATTATTTGTAAAATTTTGGTATTAAAAGTTTTCCGACGTACGTATTCGAGAGTTTCGTCTAACAAAATCGCTCCCGCCGTCGGGATACTGGCTTTGTACTGCTTCCAAGACTTCCAGTATTCCTCCAGATATTCCACAAAGCGCTGAAGCTGGATGAAATGTCGGCAGACAGTCTCGGTGAAGTCGCGAAGGGCGACCTTGGGTAAGATAGGATTGCTCTCGCAAAAATGGTCCAGATAGAACCAGTGAGCCTCTTCAATCTTGAAGAAAACACGGACGGAATCTTTCAGATCTTCTGAGTCAAGCTCAACCTAGGAAGATAACAGTGCGACTTCACTCCCGGTATCTGCATCGTTGCATCTCAGCTGCCGATGACAGGTGGGGAACGACGCTTACCAAGAAACGAAGACAGCAGTCGTCCAAGACGCTATTAGGAATCCCAGCTCCCGAGAAGCTACCCGTCATGATTTCTCCTTCTTCAAGCGTGCTCCCCAGCCAAGGTCTAGAACATTACGGAAGTTTGCTAGATCGCTCTGCAAGTAGAACAGTTCTGCGGAAGTTCAGAAAACGCCAAACCTGTGGAAAGTAAATACCAAGTTAAATGCTAATCCTTGTTTTATTTGTCTACTTCATCGAGCCTTGGTCCATGATTGGCTACCATTGAAAGCATTTTTACGGTGCGCGGAGACTGCAAATCCACCAGTGCACACCTGCTGCGCCCGGCAAGCCCAGCCAATATTAATTTCCCAAACAATACTCCAAATGAATTATTTATTTAACCAGTATTTTAAATGATACAAGCAGCGTGATTGTGGAGATTTAGCTTTAACCCTCCTAGGAAAGTCGAGAATTAAATTAATTTCTTGGAACATCCAAAATCCAGCTCCATTTTACTGAATCTACTCAACTCGACGCGCTCTTTCGAATGAGCCATACATGTTCAGGGACGAAAATGCTCCCGAAGCGAGATATCGCACATCACGTGACCAAAAATTCCAAATTCACCAAATCATTTTGAAACATGCCACCAGAGTGATACTCTGATGCCACCTAAACTTAGGACAACTTTTGACGCCGATTCCGATACGTACTGTATCCCTCTACAGTGAGATCTCTCGCATCTGAAGTAGGCTCTTCTGGAGGGATAGAGGTCAGATAGCCCAGCCTGCTGTGGTAGCTCTTTAGTTTCGCTTCTCGAGCAAGGAAACGTACTGGATATAAGGAACTCCCGGATTCTCCCTGATTAGTTAGTGGAGTTGTGGAATGCAACTAGGAGCCCAGTGATCGCGAAGAAGCACCTTTACGGATCATCCGGATCATCATCTGCAGCTTCTGTTCTTGCAACGATGCACTCTTAACGCACTGGCTTATCGCTAGTTATCGGTCACAGAAATCTGAGGATGTCCTCATTTCCGGCGTTCAAGAGGGTTCAAGAGGATGGAAACAGTAAGAGGGAAGTCGAGAAAGATGATCGCATAGTTGGCGGCCTGTTTCCCAGCGCCGTATTGAGAGGAGCGCAAACTTCAACCGATAACAATAGCTCAGGTAGGTGAATTTGATGATAGACATGGATTTCTTCCCGTCTTCCAGATATTATTTATCGTGCTTTTTGCTGGGTAGGATTGGCCGGATTCAATTTTTCTTTCGACAGTCAGACAACGCTGAACCCAGAAACTTTGCGATCGACAGTAAAATTACCAGAGAAAGTTCTCGCTGAATTTTCATCTGAAGACGAAATCGATGACCGGAAGTTGGACCAAAATCAGTCATCGTCGAGCAAATCAGCAAGGAAAAGGGACAAATCGAGCAAGAAAAGGAAGCGTCGGGACCGCAAACGGTATGACTCTGTGGAAGCTGTCGGGAATTTCCCTGCCGAAGTCAGACCGAAACCAAAGCGAGTGAAGCAGCCAGAAGTCCAGGTAAGCAATTGTAATATGAGCTTTATGTGTTTAAGGTATGACGTCATGGTTCAGTCGGATAAACCAATACGTCGTTATGAGCCGTCGCCTAACCGCGATGACGTGTAATGCGGCAGTTAGCAGGGCAATCGGTTAGCTGTCGATTTCTTGATGTTACGGGTGACCCTCATCTCTCATCTTATTGGCACTATTTCATAGAAAAAGGAGGACGAATATATACGGCGGAACGCAAAGTTCGTTTTCCTGTCCGAAGCCAATGTTCCACCGGAGGAAGCCTTTTGTCTGGACGAGAAGCCCGACGCCATCAACCTGACGTTCGACTCGACTTACTGGAAGAGCATCCCAAAGTTCCAGAACCCACCTCGCTGGATGCTAGGCGCAGTTAAACGCAAATGGAGGAAGAAGGCGGACCCTCGCTACTTTCACGAAAGCCAAGAGCTGAAGGTAATGCGGTCCTCGCTAGTCATGCATCCACCTCCGACTCCCGACATTGTTCCATTCGGTCGAAACTACCTTCCCCTCCCCGAAGACGAACCAGACATCCTCGTTCCCGAAGACGACCTCTCCGGTTTATACGACACTCAACGCGCCACCACAGCCTCCTTCAACGAGAAACTCCGCCTCAACCCACAAGACATCCAACTCTGGCTGGACTTCCTCCGCTTCCAAGACGAGTACATGCGTCATGGCTTCGCTAAGTCCGACGAGAAAACTAAGATAAGTCACACAGGTCTTCAGGAACGAAAGATTGCCATACTCGAGAAAGCCATTGAACAGAACCCGGCTTCGATTGAGTTGAAACTACGTCGGTTAGCCATGTGCGAAGATGTATGGGACAGGGAGAGGCTCACTTCCGAATGGGGGAAATTTGCTTTCGACCATCCAAATGACGCTTCGATATGGCGAGAGTACCTATCTTTTCTTCAGTCAAACTTCGCGACCTTCTCTTTTTCAAAGATCGGTAAAGCCTACCAGAAGTTCTTGACACTGTCACAGACCATCAGCCAGGGTACTTTTTACTCGCACAAAGCACACCCGCACCATGATGTCCATGTCGTTTACTTCATCTACTTCCTGTCGTCCTTCTGGTTGCAGTCGGGGTATCAAGAGAAAGCCGTCGCTTTACAACAAGCATGGCTCGAACTGAACCTTCGTTTCCCGTCGAAACTCAACACGTCCATACCGCTGAAAGACGCGCTGGTCTTCATGGAGCCCTTTTGGGATTCCGGTGTTCCGCGTTTCGGTGAAAAGAACGCGCCAGGATGGAATACAGTCACCGACCACCCTTCGAGTGCCTCACGAAACGCAGAAAGCGTTGTTGAGAACATAGAGCAGACAGAAGACGCTTTAGCACAGTCTTCCGTGACGCCCGTCGAGCTATGGCTGAAGCTGGAGCAACTTCGACAAGAACACTACTTGGTTCCCTACCACGGTTCAGAAGAGGTGATCGATTTCGAGCGAACAGTCCTCTTTGACGATATCAGCCCGTACTTGTACCGAATTCCCACCAAGCCTGAAGCTGCGCAGGTTCTTTTCTCAGCTGTGATAAACTGTCTTTCTTTACTACACTGTGCAATGCCGAGACTGTACTCCACGAACTCCTCTGCTTTCAAAAGTCTACTTCCGTCTGCGTTAGAGGCTCCCTTCACTTCCTTCTTCGCCAACTGGACAGAGTCTCATTATTCGCCATTGTCCGCTGACTCGTACGCTAGAGCGCTCTTCCATCCTTTCCAGACGACGTGGTCCGGTGGCGACCAGCTCATCGGTGGAGCGATCGAGCAATCGCTAAATTCTTTCAAAGGCCTTCCACGAGCTTTTCTCTGTGTGTGTTGGCTGCAGCACCACATCCATAAGCTCACCCAGCAGACAACAGACAAACGGCCTGCGTTGGCCAAGGAATTACGCTCGCTGGCCAAGTCCTTGCTGAAACAACCAGAGAATAGGAATAACTTGTTGGTGTGGGAATGGTACGCTCTTGCCGAAGGACAACTGCAAGGAAACTCAGCAGCCACCGTCAGAATCCTCCAGACAGTTCTGTCATCCACGCAAGTCCAACCTGATGACGTCCTCCTCGGTCGAGTAGTTCGTTTTTACGTGGAAAGTCTTCTCGAGACACTCACCCAGCACCGAAATCCAATCAGCGTTTCGGCACAAAGAAAGGCATGTTTGATACTGGCGCAGTTTGCGGAAGGTGTTCGGCTTGACGTGAGCCAAGAAAACGAATTGTCGCAAGCGCAGATTCTGAAATACAGAATTGTGTTTCAGAAGAAGCTAAAAGAAGCGAAAGAAATGGATAACAGTGATACTTCGTTTTTGGTCGCTCTGGGAAGTCGCTATTGCAACACAGCGATCTGTGCAGCACTATTCGAGTACCTCATTTCCGGGTTTGAGGCTGCCTTCGAACTCGTCTCGGAAGTTCAGAACGACCAGAAGAAAGAGCAGGAAGGATCGAAAGCTGTGGACTTCGACCTGGTCAAAGAGAGAAATGAGATGGACTTTGAAATACTAACGGAGTTTCTCTGTCGACTGGCGCTGTATCACCAACGGCAAGCTTCCTTGTCTTCTTCGCGGCTCCGGGAGATACTGTTGAGTGGACTTAAGGACTTTCCCCACAGTCCACAACTCTTATACGCTTTCATTTCCACCGAGATCTCCGCTTTCATTAGTGGTCGTCTACGAGGATACTTCGACCAAGTGCTGGAAGAATCCACGACGGAAGTGCCCTGGATGTTCGCCATTTTCTCTGAGTACGAGAGAAAGTATCGCTTGTGGAAGAACCTCAACAACGCTCGAATGACCGATTTAGTTACAGGTGAAGAACGTTTCCGGCTAGTTTTGACTGCCCCATGGATAAGTTATGGTTGCTATTTTGCAGATGTGGAAGTGAGCACGTATCGGGATACGGGAATGTCACACAAGCTTCGGTCCTTGTTCGAGCGAGCCGTAGAATCGAGAGTTGGACGACACTCTCCACTTCTGTGGAGGCTGTACTTGAGGTTCGAGACAGAGGAAGATAACCTCCGGAACGCGGAAGGAGTGTACTACCGAGCTTTACAAAGCTGCCCTTCGGCCAAGGTACGCCACTCCTCGTAAACTAAGGCGAACTTCCTTCACGAATCTGATTGTTCCTTCCAGGCACTGTACGTCGACGCCATCAAATGCTTTCCACAGCGAACACAAGAAATTTTGGACCTCATGACGGAAAAAGAAATTCGCGTCCTGACTTTGTTTGACGAAGTCGAACTTTTGATGAGCTCGAAGTCCGCAGCCTGAGCCCTGTCTTCCGAAAACAAACTTATCTTCCTGCTACAGGGTGAACTGACCGTATGACGGTTTCATCTGAGGTGTTCGAAGTTTTTCACAGGATATTCCGATACCGAGGTTCTGATATTCTAGGAGGTTGCTTTACTTTCATCGGTTTTGTGCCGATTCAGATATTCGTACGAACTTCACCACAGATACAGTTTTCTATCGCGTTTGTACAAGACCAAGAGCTTTCAAACATGCACGAGCAGCATTAGCTTTGGCTAGTTTTTTCGTATTCGCAGCTTCGGGCGCAGGATATTCCATACCATTCAACTTTACCTTGAAGAGAAAAGACTTGCAGTGCGGAGGTCCCGATTCCTCCACTTGTTCATACGTCGGGAATGTCCACTGCTTTTCTTTACAGTAATCATTCAGAAAAGCAACCGGAAGCGACAGCTCAGCTCCATTCACCGCCCTTCCAACAGGCTCCGAACCTACGCCTAATCCTTTCCTATCCAGTTTCGCTTCCACCACCGCTCCCAACGGTGTCACTTCTCCCGGTCGCGCACCTATCCCTCCTGTCCCGGTCCATCCCATCTTGCCCATCAGATACTTGCCTATGCCTCCCGTATGAGCATCTTTATTCTGGACTTTGTTCAGCGACAGCGGACCGGAAACGCCAAACCGATTCGAGGTCGTGCTCATGTACGAGTGAATTTCTCCACTTCCGGATGAGTTCGGTTCAGCTATAATATCTCCATCAAGTGCTCGAATGTTAACTGGGACTGCTGAGGTGTCTTCCGCAGTTTCTTCTGGAGGAGGAACGACTAGAAGATTGAAATCGGACTTGTTACGAGTCCAGTTCTTGTTCTGAGTGGAGTATTCGCCGTAGATTTGAGCAGGCTTCGAGACGGAGTAAGGCGCAACGCGGTAAGCAGCTGCTTGCTCTTTCTGACGAGGAATGGGACCTGCTGATGTTGACGGTTCTTTCGGTGAAGTGGGAATGGAATGCAGTACGCGATTCTTTGGTGGAACATTCGGACGGTATTTGCGAGCGTACGGAGGAGCTGGTCCAGGTGGAGGGGGAGGCACTGCTGGACGTGGTGCGTTCTGCAGCTCTGCTGTCGCCATCGGTAAGGAACTGTGGATGTTCGAGAAGACTTGTCCGTTGAAATACTGATATCCGCCATTGTTGTACTGGTACCCGAAGAAGCCATTGGCATTGGCGTAGGGGTTATAGTAGCTCATTTGTACGGTTCGATGCTTTTCTCGGTGACTTCAATGCCTCCTGCGACTGTCTATAATACACAGAACATCATAGATTTCGACTGATCAGCGACGAGTAAGCATCAAGCATCTACTCCTCTGCATGTACTTACACTTCTCTCAGAGCCGTGGTCCTCGCTGAGGAGATGGAAAGGTACTCTACGCCTCTACGGGACAGCTCCAGAATCAGTCAGGCTGCTCAGACACTACATGGCCAAGTTAGTGATGTGTCAGCATGTGACCGCCCTCTAAACCATGTAGTAAGACATGTATGCAGAATCTAACGAACTCTTCAGACATGCATCCAAATCTGGATCCCGGACTTTGGAGGAACGTGGACGATCTCTCTAACTTTTTAGAGGAAAAGGTTTGGCAAGAAAGTTAGGTATACCTCGTACTGTACTTAAGCTTCTTAGTGTACAAGTAACATCAGACAGTTTGCGATTTCGGCCACGCTGCTTTTGTCCCAATCAACAAACAAAACAATCAACTAGGATTCCTCGATGTCGTCGATGTTTCGAAATTCGAAGGACCGGAACTTCCGGTTCCTTCTTAGAGTGTTTAGTGTTCCTGAACTTTCAAATACGATGTATAGGTATTATACAGTATTTCGAAAAATGTTAGACCTGACTGTCCCACTGCTTTTGCCTGGAGCTGAGGACCTTAGCGCAATCTGTCATTCTTCGGAAACAATAAAGACCACTCGGGTTTCCGTAAGGTTTTGATGTATTTACTTCGTCCAGAGTTTATAATTGAGTTCTCGGAAGAAGGAACAGTGTGAGAAATTCAGCTAACTTTGAGTTTCTTCAGAAGACGATTCTCTATCGTATCACCAGTTTGCCGACTTTGCAGAGACCGGTAAACCTTGCCTTTCCCTTCGGACATCAGGCTTTGCACCAGGCTTCCCGAGTCCCAGGGTTCAGTCGACACACTCTTCAGTCGGTTCTTCAGGCTTCTCGTCATGTCCGAGATGATGGCCGCCTTGACCGCGTACTCTGTCCACTGCTTGTCCAGGTCTCTGATGGTCGCTCTTAGGTTCGCTTCGGTCTGGTGCCACTCGACATCCTCGAATTCGCAGTCGAACAACACCAGCGGGAAACCTTCAGCCATGCTGTACTGCGGCTTGGCCGGACACCGTTCAACATCGAGAAGTTCCGTAATCAGCTCGGGCTTCTCTTTCCCCTGACCGATCAAAAACAAAATGGCTACTATGCTTCTAACCTGATGCCACAAAAAAGCACTTCCATCGATTTGTAAGACATACATCTGGCGAGCAGAATTTCCCGCAAAGCTTTCACAGTCGTTCAGGAAAATATTTACAGAAATTTCGTGGATATGGCGGACGAAATTCGTGACACCGCCGTTTATATCGGCTTTACAAAAGTTACGAAAGTCGTGTTCGCCAGCGAGAAGTTGAGCAGCTTCGTTCATCAGACGGATATCGAGGTTTGATTTGGGAAAGTAGTAGCGGTAACTGCGTTCTTTGCAGGAGAATCTGGCACTGAAAGAAGTCTCGACAGGCGACCACGACGTCACGCGAATATTCTTTGGTAGGACACCGTTTAAAATTTGTACATAGGGAATTTCTTTACTGTCAGCCTTGGCTGGCGAGGCTTGTTGCACGATACCTGGTCCATCGTTCAGCGTACTCCGAACTTGCAGGGAAATCACTTGACTGAAGGCACTTACAGACTTGTCCGTTCGTCCACATCGATGATAGGACGACTCTTCACGCGCTGCGATCAGCTTTGTCTTGTTCAGCGCGGTGAAAATTTCATCTTCGATGGTGTTCGTCGTGTCGTTCTGTGAATACAAGACCCATATCTTAACCATTCCAGGATCGATTAAAATGGGTTTCTAACCTGGACTACAAAGCCTTGGTAATCCCAGCCAAGGTAAAGAAAGCGAAATGCAACGTGCCTTTTGCCGTACTGGGAAAAATCCAGCTCCCGCTCGACTCTTTTCCGTTTCTTCCCGACAGAGACACTTCCCGACGAGGTGCTTGGAGTTTCCGTTGCCATTTCTGGTTCCGACTGAGATTCTTCAGAGGTGAAAGAGCTTTGCAGCGCCTTGTTGTTCTGACGAAGCCGGTTGATGAGTTTAACTCGCTTGCGAAGCTCACGCTCTTTCTCCAGAACTATCTCCACCAACTCGTCTTTCGTCAACTTCACCAACGCAGTGCGCCGCTCGGCTTCAGCTTCCGAAGGGAATGTTACCGTAGCTTCCGTCCGCTCGACATGGATGTCGTCCATTTCAGCCTCGCCATTTAACTCATCGGCTGAGGAATCCGTCACCTCGGTTATTCTGATCGGCTCGAATGCCACATCTGCGAGGTCGGTCGACATCTGGGTGGCGTAGTTGGCCATCTTCCCAGCGCCTGCACACACAGGAGATAAGTCAAGAAAAGATCAAAGATGATCGTGATCCATAAACAGGAAAATCAGAGAGGTTTCTCTCCGCGGAAATGATCCGGCAGGACCGGTACGGGCCGCACGGCAATGACGGCATTCTCTCAGAATGGAAATTTTGACCTGAGGATCTCGTTGCCAGGGTTCTTGCAATATCGCCAGGGTGGGGCACCCAGCGCGGCCTTGACGTCACTGGCAGCCAGAGCTGCCAGACTTGCCTGGCGTGTGCCGTCAGTGCGTTCAGTGCATTCTGTACTGCACCTTTTTTTCGGGAGCGCAGTTTAATGAGTCCATCAATCATCATCCAAGATTTCCGTCGGTATCCTTTCTAGTTGCTCTTGGAGCAGCTCTTTGCTTCATTCCTGAATTCTGCGCCTTCGATTCTTCTTAGCCATCATCCTGACAACTCGGTAAGTGACGAAAATAGAGCTCCTTGTGCGGGTTGTTCTAACGTCGACTGATGAGATGAGTTTTTGTCCCAACGTCTCGGCTAGATTCGCGTCCCAGAGTAATCAGTCATTTCTTGTCGCAGGATTGACCTTCTGTTCGTTTCCCTTTACTGTGAATTGTCTCACCGCCAGACACTGAGATGGCCACTGAGGTCTTCGTGAAGTAAGTTAGTTTTGAGCTGAAGAGTATTCCAGTAGGATTTTGCCCATTTTAACAGTGATTTTCTTTCAGACGAGAAGGGCATGTTCGTCATTGTTTGCACTGCCTCATATCGATCATCTTTCCGCCGTGGCTGTTCGTGTGGTTGTGCTTGGTAAGTAGTACTTGCGCCGTACGTGGATTGAAATGCCAGCGAAGACTGTTTTTTTTCTGTGACATTTAAGGATTGCGAAACGTTGGTTTGATGTTCGAATCATTACCCAAGTTTCTGTCTTGTTCTAGTGTATCTGTAACCCGACCAGCAAGACGACGGTGATCAGACAGGAAACGGTGTAAGACGGAAGAAGATGGCTTTCGGTCAGGATACCTAATTGGAAAGTCCGTCCCCAAACCTTTCCAAAATGTCCAGGTACTCCCTCGGGATGGTTCCCGCTCTCTTGCTAACTTAGCGCTGGCATTGTTTTTTAGTTTTAAGAACTGTTAGTTTTAGTTAGCATCATCAGTTCTGATTTTCCTTTCTGTTTTGTGATCTTTTAAAGTAGAGTTCCATAGGAAGTTGGTGTTTGACGCTGACTTTCCTGTCTAGCCTTCTTGTTTTATGAGTCTCTTCATCGATCTGACAGTCTCTTGTTTTACTTCCGTTGTTTGACGTGGTGTTTTCCGTTTTCGGGTATATCGGTCATGTTTCCTATGGCCGGAGGGAGCTTGTTATTAGCGAGATAAAAATGATCAAACACTCGAAGTCTAGAGCTATCCTCAACTACGGACTCTTGCCAACCAATCAGCATGCAAAACGGAACCAAGGACAACTCCAAAAGAAGTAAAAGTTAAGCAGATAGAAAGCTCAGAGTTGAATGCGAAGCTCGAGGAACTTCGGGGAGGATCCGAGATTCCATGAGATTATACTCGCGCGAAGAGTGACTATCCGCTTCCGAAATATCCACCCTGCAACGGAAGGCACTTCTCTTCCACTGACGGTAGGCTATTAGAAAGTTTGGATAGAAATACAACCATACAACTTACTAAAGGGCTCGAAGGATGCTCAGCAATGGTCTCTGTCTGCCCACCGAATCTGATCACCTTGGAGAACGGCTGAATTTACCATCAACTTCCTTAAGCTCGAATTATTGCCTTCTCGATTTCGTCGCCGAATACGTTAAAAGCCCCAATCCATTCGACGCATTCAGCTTACCAGTCGTGTAGGATTCGTCCTTCCACACGCTGCAATGGTACAGTAGCACCAGGGTCAGTTTAGCACCGTCGATCGAACGGATCTCAGCCTGTACCCTGCACTCGGCTTTCTCCTTTTCCGCTTTTCGTAACGTCCATATGCTGAATGGAACCATAGATCGAGAAATTGTACCTGGACTGCCTGCTCGCTGTTGTTGGTCGCACGGAGCTTGAACGGTCTCCCGCAAACTTTCTTGACAACCTCAAAAACAGCAACGAATGGTCCGCCTAATGCAGCGATCGCTGCTGCAAAGTGGCGGAACTTTCTGACCCGTGTAGGCATCTCGAGGTTCCTTGGGATTCTTTCTACAAGCAAAGGAAGTGTCAGTCAGAGAGGGTCCTCCAAGACAGAATGCACCGAAGAAGAAAGGCAGCAAACAAGTAGAAATTCCTGAAAAATCTCATTAAATCTACAGGTTTTTGTTCAGGAAAACCGCTGTTGACAGTTGACTTGACGAACAGCGATGACGATGACGTAAAAGCACTGTCCAGAGTCCAGTCATTGTCCCGAGGCTCCTGACGTCATCATGACATAACATAAGAGTGTCATGATTCATCTCACATTCTCACTGAGACAGTCGAGTTTTCCACCTTCCGGTTCTTCAGCTTACAGTCTAGTGTTAAGTACTCATTTCCTCTGCTGGCTGGCAGATTTCCGGAATTGGGAGGAACGACAGTCCGAGAACATGATGACGGAAAGGATAGATCTGCCCGTTTCATCCGTGCTTATCACTGGCGGAAATGGAACTCTCGGCCGATCCATTGTTGATCTTCTACTCAAGACGGTACCATCACTGAAGCTAATTCGGCTTTTCGACATGAATCCCGAAGGCAGAGAATACTTCGAAAAACTTTTGGCGAAAGGTAAAGTCAGCTTCGTAATGTGATGATTTATTTTTCCGCGCCTATAACGGTACATGACACAACTGGCTCTTGAAGCGCTTAATCGGCTTAACGTGACTGACGCACTGACGCTATGAGATACAGGGAAGATATATAGCTTCGCGGTGACGTCATCTGTCGGGTGAGGTGGAACTTGTGCTGCAGTGAATCAGTGACTGCCACGTACTGATGTTATCCGTTTTCTTGCAGGCCATAAAACGAAAATCGAGTACGAAGTCGGGGACATCCAAGATCGTCAAGCGCTGCAGAAGATGCTTCAAGGCATCGAGGCCGTCTTCCATACCGCAGGCATCATGGATGTCACCATGTTCCCGAATGCCAGTTTGATGTGGTCAGTCAACTGTCGCGGTAAGAGGCCTTGCTCACACTCACAGTATCACATATCATCATATCATGTTTTTATATGTCTCCTTACTCCACCCGTTGCTTCCATCTCGGAGAAGGTAGTTTTTTGTTTTTGCAGGAACGCAAAATCTAATGGAAGAAAGCCTCAGCGCCAAAGTCAGGTATTTCATCCACACAAGCTCGGTTAACTCCGTCATCGGTAAAGAAGGTGGAGCCGACCTCGCAGAAAGCGACTGCACCAAACCTGACTCCTGGCACTGGCAGACCTATGGTGAAACCAAGTGGTTCGCCGAACAGATCGTCCTTGAAGCAGACAACCTCCCGCTCCCCAACGACCTTACCATCCGTACGCTCTGCCTTCGGCCAACCATGTTCTACGGCGAGAACGACCACATGAACATTCTCAAGATACTCCAGCTTGCTCGCGGATTCGGTGGGAAGCTCGTGCGCATCGGTACTGCCGAAGACATGACAGTTCAGCAGACTTATGTGGGAAATGTCGCTTGGGCCCATTTACTGGCGCTCAAGGCATTGACTGAAAGACCGGATGATTGTGCGGGAAGAGCCTACTTCGTGACAGACAACACACCCCTTGGAAACCTGTCCGACTTCGCGGAACCTTTCCTGAAAGATAGCGGCATGAAGTTAACGTCGTTCAGCATACCATTCAAGCTCGTGTACTTCATATCGTTGTTGTTGCTGTTCGCGGTGAATCTAGTTCGGAAGTTCATTCCGGAGTGGCGACCCAGCAAAAGCTGGGACGTTAGTATGATGCAACTAGTTTTCCCAACCATGAAATGCTCGTTCAGTCGGAAGGAAGCGGAAGAAAGGTTAGGATATTCTCCACTTTTCACATTCGAAGAATCGTCAGAGAGAAGCCGAGCTTATTACAGAAATAAGTTTTGACGTGGAATCATTTTCGTTCGATTTTTGCTGTACGTTTTGTTCCTGACAGTGACACTTTAGCACCGTAGTTGTAATAATGCTATGCTTCGTGGAACGTTTCGGGATGTAGGTGAGCACTTCGATTATGCGGTCCTAATCCAGAAAGTAGAGACTGCCTGGCGTGTCGATCTAAGCGGTCCGAAGTTTCGTTGCTCAAAAGGCTGAATGTATTCACGTTCTGTGAAATATATTGTGCTCAAAGTGTACCAGTATGCAACACATAATCGATATCAGTTTATCAAAAGACTATTGAAGTCGTTCTTCCTCATCCATTTCCGGTGGTGGAAGCGTTCGTATCGATTGCAACGGTTCCCGATCGTTCTTGACAAGTTGCTGCTCAAATATGCCAATTTTAGAAAGCAAATACCGGGTAAAAAGTGGAAAGAGTGGAATAAAAAAGGGAAAGAGCCCGAAAGGAGATCGTGGAGGCATCAAGAGAACATAGCCTATCGAAAGACCTCTTCGCGCTGCGTCGCGAAATAAGTGCACCGACACAGTTGTGAACAATTGTAACAGGTAAAGTGATCTTTGCGATATCGACTGGTGTTTCTTGTTGTTTGCGGAGTATGAAATGTCTACCATAGCTACGGCAAACATTAGGAATGGTAGGAGGGAGTCATGAAACGGCGGAGGGGAAACCATGTGCAAAGCGTCCTGCAAGTAGACTAATTATATTTCAATCAAGTCGACGCAGTGACGCCGCTGCGCCATGGAATTAACGTGCAATATCCATTCGTTCCATGACGGCACACACCTAACTGACAGGTAAACTTCTACTTCGACGAATGCTTACCTCAAGATGAAAAGACTTTGCTTTGATGAAATGGTCCATGTCTACCGCCACGGAGGAAAACACAGCGAAGAGAAGACCCAGACCAACGGTTCGGCCGAGTCCTAAGCCATACAGGACAGCAGTCCAGGAGATCAAACCAAGAAGTGCATGAACGGAAGAGTCGAAAAGCGCTTTGACTGTTAGCGGTGCATCGTTGTCGGATAGCCTGAACAGCAAGTAATCTCCGAGAATAGTCAGCGGTGGAAGCATCAGCAGAAGACCGAACACGGGGAAAGGAAGTAGCGTCCTTCTGCCGGCCATCACAATGCTTCGCCGCTACAAAGTTCTCCAGAAGTCACAGAAAGAGCCACGTCGAGTCGTCGATGTCGGAAGCGGATCACGTTGCGCCTTCCCGTAGTTTATACGTGTCATCCAGCAAGAGCCTGTCAACCATATTGGCATGCATTGACGGAATGATTATACTGTAGAGACCTCTAGATCACAACATATGGCAACGTACGAAGTGTCGCCGAGGCGGCTGCACGGTTCAGCTTCCACGTCGATTCTATCCATCACGCGAGCGAAGACGGAATGCACTGAAGGAAACGTACCCCGCCAGCAGGGTGTGATAAGACATATCCCTGTCCTCTCCGACACTCGGCTCAGCGTTGTGGGTTCGCGGATGCCTCTGCAGGTACCGACTCTTCGCGAATTTAGTTTCTCCCACTCTCAGGAGGCAACTGTTACTCATGCAAGGAACCAAAAACGAGAAACAGTTAGAGTATACTAAAGGACAGATATTACGGAAACTACCTTACTACAATTACCATAAATGGAACTTTCCACAAACCACAACAAAGATGACTGCACTCGATCAGCTGTTCGCCTTCAAGCCAGCAAAAGCACAGCAAAGCGTGCTATCAGGCGTTAATGCATCAAGATATGTTTCGCCTTAGGGTTGCAACTAAACTGCAACTTGATCCAGCTTGTTCCGCCTTCGTCTCGTGTCTATTAATTTCCGGCTTGGGTAATTCCATCTTGTCTCTCCTCTACTCGTTACGGATCACTGACCAGTGGCTATTCAGTTTTTCTAAGCTCGCTCATTTCTCGACGTACACTATGGAACCTATAACGAACGTTATCAGCCACCCCGTCGCCACGATGCAGAACCTTGTGGTAAATGTTGCTGACAAGATTCTCGGCCGTGTTCCCGTCAGTACCGATCCCAAGCCTCTCCGAAGCGACACCGTCATGATGAACGCTGTCACCTGGCACGGAAAAGGCGACGTCCACTACGAAAAACTCGGTAAGGGCTTTAACAAAATCTCTTGAAAGAATTGTCCCGCGTTATTCTGATTGTTTGTAGGTAAGCCTCTTCTCAGCGCCGAAGACGACATCATCCTCCGCGTGACGGCCGCTAGCATCTGCGGGACTGATCTCCACCCTTACAACGGCGATCTTCCAGGTTTCAAACGCAGCGACACCCTCGGCCATGAATTCATGGGACTCATCGAAGAAGTTGGTCCTGCTGTGCAGAATCTCCGCGTTGGAGATCGAGTCGTCGTCTCAGCCGCCATCATCTGCGGCAAGTGTCGTTACTGCTTGGCTGAACAGTACGATTGCTGTGACACTACCAACTCTAGTAAGCTGATGGAGCAAGCCTATGGTCATCGTAAGGGTGGACTGTTTGGTTGTGGCCATATGCTGGGTGACTACCCGGGTGGCTTGGCTGACTATGTTCGCGTTCCGCATGCCGACTTCAACTGTCTGCTGCTTCCACCGGATGTCCCTGATGATAAGGCGTTGTATCTGTCGGATGTCCTCTGCACTTCGTTGCATGCTTGCCGAGATGTTAAACCCGGCGACATCGTTGGAATTTGGGGATTAGGTAAGATCTGAAATTTATTTCGAGTTGCCGAACATCACTTTGATATGAGTTTTGCCGCAGGGACTGTTGGACTGTTTGCTGCCCGATGGTGTCAAATTATCGGAGCCAAGCGCATCATTGGAATTTCTGGTAAGTAAACTTTGTAAATAGAGCACCTTTTTCGGGTGGACGGGTATCGTAGGACTTTTTTCAAAAAGAAGCGAAATGCTAATAGTTGTGGGATGTTTCCAGGGACCGATTATCGGCTGAACTTGGCCTATGAGAAGCTGGGCATTGAGGTGATCAACTACCACGAAAAAGATCCCGTTCGAACTTTGAATGAGATGGTTCCTGACGGGATCGATGTGGCTATCGACGCAACGGGCTTTCGCTTTGCCAAGAGTATTGCCCACAAACTCCAACGAGCTCTGGTCATGGAAACGGACACTCCAGAAACCATCATCGAATGCATGCGCGCTCTGCGGAAATACGGCAAACTTACCCTCATCGCTTCGTAAGCATTCTTCAATTGGAACGTGGACAAATGAGCCGAAACAGATCTTTATCTGAAGTCGCGCACAGTTTCATTATTTCGATCTGAAGACCTGCGCCCCTTAGTAAAACGATCTGGCTCTGTTCATTTCTTCCGTCTCAGCTTTTTTATGGGATAAAATTTCTGTTCAGTTTGAAGTTGATATCTTTTTCATTCGTGTCTTTTCTAGGTACGCTGGCTGGGCCAATTTCTTCCCCATCGGGTTCATGTTTCTGAAGCAAATTACAATGACTTCCGGGGTGGTTCCCGTGCAGAAGTTGTGGAAGTACTGTTTGGAGAAGCTGCGGGATGGCTCCTTCGACCCTCGCTTCATCCTTAGCCATTACATGAAGCTGAGCGACGCACCGGCAGTCTACCACATGATGAACAACCACGAAGACCGGATGATCAAGTCCTTCTTGCGACCTGACGCCATCTTCTTCGGCCCTGACAACTACGAGAAGGGCTGCGCCATTCTTTCGCTCGCGGGTAGGCCGACAGGTAACGACCTGGGCAACAACAGCGGATCGTACGAAAGAACCACGTATACCCACGAACGCATCAGCTCATAAACAGACGTTCATGCCAGCGTCGGAATATTCCAGGTCATCTTTTTTCAAGTAGACTTGCCTTTCATACTGCATGCATGCTGTGTCCTCACCACATCATCTAAATTTTTTTAGTCAGTTTTCTTCCGATAGAGTATGTTTTTATTTCGTGCTGTGTTTTATATCGTTTCTGGTTTCTGTTTTATCTTCTTCCAAATTCCACATGCTCACGCTGGCGAAATACAGCCCGTTCGGGCCAACTTGCTAGTTGAAACGACGTGCTTCAATAATTCGGTTTGCGCGTTCTCACCCATTCCCTCCTACTTCATATACAACTTCTCAAGGTCTTTCGATTGAGATATAGCCTATTCACAAAGGCGGAGAAACAGTTCGGAAAGGTTGATCAGTGTGACTTCCGGTGGGGAAAACCTTTGTTCCCGATGGAAACGTCGTCTCTAAAATTCTGTGTTCTCACTGTACATGAGACTATCCAGACTGTTATGAAAAATCAGAAAGCATCGCACAAGTGTGTAGAAGGCTCGGCGAAGCTAAAATAAGCCGTTTTAGCCGTTCTTAGCCGTGGCTAAAACGGCTTGTTTTAGCTTCGCCGAGCCTTCTATCCACAAGTGCCGTGCTAACTTGGCAAACGAATTTGAACTGTCAAATTCGACATTCTTGCCGAGGAACCTTCTGGGCGAAAATTATAGCTCTTCTCCTGAGCGGCAGATTCATACTGTCAACCGTCGACATCTTTTCCTGTAGCCATGTCCCTGTTCGAACTATATTTAGCAAGGATACCGCAGAAACTCACGTAAAACTGAAAAACAAATTTTGGAAAACGGCCCTGAAAAACGCGAAAGTTGTTGTTTTTTGCTTTGCTCGCCCATTACGTTTTTGTCGATTTTGACTTCATGTGAGCGGATTTCTGGCCGATGATGTTCTTTGTGGTTACAGAAAGATTGATGAATCTAGGGAGATAGTGAAAGTAACCCATTCGCCACGAGCTTGATCTTTTAGGTGGTAGCAAGTTGGCCGAACGGGCTGTATCAGAAAATAAACTCGGTTTCTATACCCGCACCTCACATTACGACAGGCTGGTCCTCGGAATGTAACGGAAAACATACGAAGTTTCCGCCGATGCTGTAGAAATCATCGTGAGAAGCACCAATTTGCTTCTAAATTTCATCTTTAATTTTCAATATGGTCAGAGACTCTTGATTGAGTCGTAAGGGCTCTCCAGCAACCGTTTCGCATGCATGGGAGAACTTCACTTGCTTCGTATACCATTCCTTCACCCCTTTCGTACAGCATGCTGTATTCTATCTTGGGGAGCTCGTGCTGTTCTCGAGATCATTGTTCAGTCATTTTGGAAGCTAGAACAGGGACCCACATCTCTTCGTGATATAGCTCTAATCTCATTTCCGAAGCAGATACACACCCGGTCGGTACGAGTACTTGTGACGGAAGAAAAAAACACTCTAAAGACGTGCCACCGTCATCTTCAAAGGGGATACAGCGTAACTTTCGTTATCCAGTTTAGCCCCGGCTGCAGTCTGATCCGGCATATCACTCCCAAGGACCGCGGGAGAGAACTGAATGCGGTAGATTGCGAGGTCTCCTACAGCACCTCTGCCGAGCTCCTTCTTGACCAGTCTTAAAGAGCAGTTACGTCAGTTGCGCGCCTTTCCCATGAAGGCTTGAATCTCCCTGATTACACCCAGAGTAGGGACGAGCTCCCCATGACCGTGGTAGACCCGGAAGAAGTGAGACAGCACAGCCTGCAAAAAATAACAATTGGACTTCCGATTCAATTTAATCAAACATGGTTTACTCCACCATCACAGTAGCTGAGAGCCTCATTTTATTATACGTGTAACCTGCCTCTTGGAAACTACTGTTCCAGTGCAATCTGGAAGAGTTCCTTCCCTTGGCTGAGCAACAGAGTCATGGGTTTCTCGCACAGGATATGCTTGTTGTGCTTCATCAGCATCTTGACGATCTCGTGGTAGGTGCGGTTGATGGTACTGATTTATCCCATGTCTAAAAAAGAATTAAGTAACTCTGCGTTGATAAGAACTACGCGGAAGTCAGGATAGAGGGATATTCAAAGCTCACCAACTTTAGGGTTCCTTGGCCAGTTCCTCAGCGGACGGATATGCTTTGTGACCCTGGATCGAGCATTTAGACTTGTCAGAATATTCCTGTGCTCGGTTTGCATTCCTCGAAGCGGAAGCTACTGCCTCGAACTAAATGGCTCAGCATTATGAGATGATACGGGCGGGATAACCATCGTAATGGCAGATGGTGAACCAGGTGTCAAAGCTCCCATGCAACCATCCAGCAAGAACAACAGACATTGTTCCATACTTTATTAACTTGACACAGCTTATCTTGAAGATGGAGGTTGTGCCAGCATATGAGGAACAAACAGGAACCGCGAAATGGACTACAGTTCGAACCTATAACGTGAATACTTTGGTTGCTGGATCTAGAGGACCGCGGTTTTGCTTCCAGTGGAAACCACTTACGAGGCCTCAGGCGAGTACTACTGTAAATAGTTGGTCGGTACACGGAGAGCCTTCAGTAGTCCGCGACGACCGCCTGCAGGGCGAGGACTCACTTCCTGATACACATCTGTGGGAGTTTCCTGGGTGTGTTTTCAGATGTGTCTTCACGAAGCAATGAGGAAGTTCCTACCTGGGAGATAGTCGGATATAATACAGTAAGTTGGAGTCCCAAATATAGGCGTAGGAACTGTCGGTAGTATATTCTACCTCGAAAGTGCGCAGCATTCAGCTGCAGGAGTCAAAATTTATTGGGTTTTATTGCAGAGTGTACCGCTTGTTGGGTACGTCAGATCGATTAATTAGATTAAATACGTCTGTAGTGCGGTTCTTCCAGGTCGACGAGAGCCAGAGAACCCACTCGTCAGGTTCGTCAACCTACCTGACAGTGTAATACGAGGTCCGCGTCGCGAAAATCAATGTCGTGCAGACAGGCCCATAACGATGGCCAGACGACCGTGCTTAAGTGCGGCATTATCTGAAAACCTTACTGCTGCTTTGGAATTCACTAGAAATCGATCATGGGTGGATGTGGCGTCTTTCTCACGCCAGATAGTGACGGGGATTCAAACGCAACACCATTATCGTTGCTCCTTAATTCAGTCTATTAGCAGCAGGTGCTTTCCCTCATTTGCATTCTGCAGTTCGCCGGCTGGAAGTGCTTCCAGACCTGAACTGGGACACCTGTCCGCGTGAAAGTGCTCTCGTGGGTTCCTCTTTGTAGTCTGAGCCGACGATCCAGCTCGAAAATTTCTGCCTGTGCCTAATTTATATTTCTCATCATGTGAAGAAATTTTTCGAATTTCTGTACTGCTCGTGATACGGTTTGTGCCTTGAATCTCACAAATTTATCATTTATACCTGTACGGTGTTTGGTGGAATATGGGCGATCATGCCAAGGACGGCCAGCAGTCACTGGTTTCCTCCAAGACAGACTCACCGGCTTCGCAAGCATCCCGGAAGATATCGGACACTGCAATTGAGCCTACTCCTTCCAGCGGGTCGACGGGAAGCCCTTCGTCGGCCGCACTGACCCGCAAGAGATCAAGCGTTAAGCCAAGCCCGACAGCCCACCTGAAAAAACTCAGCACGTCATCGGGGGTAATCACCGGTGAAATTACAGGTAATGATATCGCTGCGCAAAAATCGATTCCTCCATCTCAAGACTCACCTCTGTCGCCTCCGTCGACACAGCCGGAGGAAATCTCTCCAGAAGGTCGCCGCTCTTCCTTCACCATGCCGCGCCGAAGATCCAGCAGTATGCGACGGGCGAAAAAGTCGAGTGGTCTGTCGGTTGTGGCTGTCAATGGACCTTTGCTAGAGTCTCCGTCTGCTCAAGAGCAGGAAAGCTCAAACACAGAAACGCCCCGACAGATATCTCGCTCGAATTCTCTGCAAAAAGAACAACGGAAAAATAGCATCGGTGGTGCAGCTAACAAACGGCCTAGTACAAGAAGGTCCGAATCGATAACGCTACCTGTCCTCCGTAAGATGTCCGAAGGGTCCACAGGAGAAGAGAAACGGTCCGCGGCTTCCTCGCCGGGTGTCCCGGTAGAAGCTTCAAAACTTCCACCTATCGAAACAAATACACCGGTAAGATCATATATTCTTGCTGCGGACCTGCTGTCATGTTCTGTAAAAGTGGATTCTAGTCAGCTAGGAGAAATCCGCTTACTTCCGATCTGTTACGAGCGAGCGTCCAGTGGTGAGTCAAGTCCTACTGCATCAGAGACCGAAAACGCTTGTTAGGACCAGATCCTACCAGATGCATCGAACGGTAACCGTATGACGAAGGCGACTGCACAATTGATTTGTTGAAACAGAGTCACAGTTGCTGGCTCGCGTAGTCGCCTTCGCTTCAGAATTCTTTTGCAGGACTTTAACCAGCTTCTCCGGCTGATTGACCCCAGCAAACCTCGCGACGGCGTGAGTGGTGAAGTTCTCAGGATGTGGAGCCATCTAAGCAAGGAGGATCTGGAAGAATCGACGAAGCAGTTACCTGCAACGAAACGGCAAGAAATTCTGAGCTTGATTGCAGAAATCCAACGCTGGAATCAGGTGAAAGACGAAGTCGACGCGGGGCCGAGCAAAACAGCTTACCTTCCTCCTGTCCAGATTGATCCCGGAGACGATCAGAGAGCCTCCAGAGCCAGTAGCCATCCGTACAATGTCGCCTTCGAGTCTGACGACGCATCCATTTCCGTCGATGGGAAGAAGTCGAGAAGAGACAACGCTGGTACAAACTTTACCGGCGTTCTAGCTGCACTCGTAGACCGGGAAGATTCTAATGACCTGCAGAAAATACTGGACGACTGGTATCGAGGATTACGACAGGCACTTCTGGTAAGAGCTCATCGAAAGTTTCTGAATTCGAAATAAAAATAACGGAGGCTTTTGTGTTGTTGTGGTATTCTTGATTGTTTTATTGGCTGGTTGCATCTCATTGGACGGACAGTGATCAACAAACCGGTTTTCGAAAACACAAAATGAAGCTTTCGGCTTCTTCGGTGTTTTGTTGATCGCAAGAGTTTTTTTTGCAGACCGCAAATGCAGCAGCCCATGAAAGGCTCATATCGGGATTGAATCGATCAATGCAAGATCTGATGAAAAGGTAGGCCGGGTTGCGATCCATCGATCCATCCTGACTCTCAAATATGCTCTGATTGCAGGGAACAGCAAGAGTCTGATCGTTTGCACTCGGATATCGATTCCCTTCACACCTTGTGCCGGTCGTATAGCAGAGCCATCCACCAGCGCGATCAAACGATCGCTAATTTGTCCCAAGCACTTGCTAGCCAGAAGGAACAAACAGTTCTTGCTCAGAACTTCAGCGCAATGAAGACGGAAGCAACGGATCGTCGACGAGAGGTACCCTGCACCATTTCCTTCATCGGTAACTCGTATTAAGTTCCCGATCCACCGAATACATCATTGTGTTCTGATAGGCTATCCAGGAGAGGCTCGCGACATCATTCTACCAGAAGAAGCTGGCACAAAAGATTTGGCTAGGATGGAGATCCGCGCAGAGGGAAGACTGGAAACAGCGAACCGAGAAAGCCTGTCAGCAGCGTGCCGAAGAAGTCTGCCACAAGATGGCGGATCAGTACGACTCCCGGATCGCCGAGGTAAGCAAGGCTTCATAGTTTTCGTCGTACCTTTGCATAAAGCTTTTTGTCCGCAGCTGGAAGAAATAATCAGGAAGTTACGAGAGGACAACAACCGCCTCCGTGAGGAACGCGATCGAGTTAATGTGAAAGCTCGAGGAGCTTTACTTCGCGGTGTTTCAGTGCTGAAAGATGAAGCGGAACAGTTTCCCGCTAACCGAATACCCAGTGAGGGTGAGTGGAGTTTGACAATTACGGTTTTGGGTCGTCATCGGTGAGAGTGCAACATGTCTCTTTGCAGGCGGAGGTTCTGGACCTGGTTCCAGAAAAGAAAGCAAGGATGCAGTGTCCGGAAGCGACGCCAGTGATCGGACCGTCCAGTCGCGCTCCGGCCAGGACAGCGACGATAGGGAAGAGGAAGCTAAGCCAGTGCGAAGTCGACATAGCAGTCAAGCCAGGAGTTCAGGTAGCCAGAACTCCCGTAAGCCGTCTAACTCATCCAACCGTCCTTCCTCAAAGAACGATAGTCCACGAGCCTCGTGATACAGTTTAGGTGTGATGGCCCTCAAGCAAGCCAAATCGACGCTTTTAAGTTTTGTGCTCAAATTGGTTTGATCTCTTTCGCCTTTATCTTTCCGTCTCAGCAGTCAACCTTCACTAATTTAATTGATTTTACATCTTGCCTTGTTCAGACTACTTTTAAACTGTTTTGTTGTTTCAAGTTCTTCTGTACTCGTACAACAGTAGCAATCTCGACTGACGATGAGAGGGTGCTGCATGCAGAACAAAGCATACCGGTCAAATTCCAAAGGTTTATTTGCCCGGCCCAACATGAGTAATTTACAGCCAGTGCCCGATGATCCAATTCGACGGTTTGAGAACCCTTTCATGGAGGGGAGAACGTTACATTTGTGTAGGCTTAGACTGCTTAGTATGTACTTACCATCTGGCGAAGTTCGACATGGACAACCTTGGTCACGGTTATCTCGCAACTATTATCTGTAAATTACATGACGTGTGTAAGCACATCATTCTAACGCAGGTTGCTGTTTACACATCCGTTTGGCCTGATAACGGTATCAACTTTCGATTTGGCGATTTCAGCAACAAGGCATAGGCTTCTAATATCCATCTCTGAAGCAGCTTCCGCTGGGTGATTTGTCCGTCACGCAAGTCTGGAGAAATTAGCTGGCTCTGTTTGGCCGTCTGCAGATCTCCAGAGCTTCTTCTAACGAACAAGGGCACAATGGCCACCACAGGGAAAGTAACCATGGGAGAACATCCACCTCCGTATCCACAACCCACGGGATCGCAATTCCATAATCCGGGCTACACTGTGGGACCACCTCAACCCATGGGATATCACGTGAGTGTCTACAGTTAGCTGTCGTGCTGGGCACTTCCGGCGGCGCCACTGGCGCTCGTCAATATTGTCGGAGTTCATTCCGATGTAATTTCAGCAGCCAGCTCCAACCACCGTGGTCATCAATCAGACTCCCCACCATCACCAGCCGCCGCACCATCATCACGCAACGACCGTCATCGTTCATAGGCAGTAAGTATAGCTCTTCGATGTGGACTAGTAGTTTTACAGTTTGCTATCCGGAATACTACCGCTTTGTGATGGGACTAATTGCCGATCTTACAGCGGTGTAAACCATCTGTTGCACTTCTGCATTTCGCTGTTCTTCTTCCCCTGGATATTCGTATGGATCTTCCGTAAGTACTATCAGCTTGTACTGGCACACGTGTCGGCTAGCAGTGAGTTCATTAATAGCGATGCCTGCGCAAGTTTTGAAGACCTTCGTTTTGTAGTTTGCATTGCGAATGGTTAGAGCTACAGTGCGAAAATTCCATGAACTTCCGGATTTCCACAGAGACTTACTATTCATCGTGCACATGTGCAAAATTTTTGTACATCCGTAAAACTTTGTATCCGCCGTATTCGTCTGGAAGATATGATCATTTAGCGAGTTCGTCAGATGGTCCCGTCTTTCTACTGTGAACTGCGCTAAGGTGAATAATTCGAAAATAAATACATTCACATCCATAGAGAAAAATAGAACGACGCCTTGCAGTATTTGAAGCCAGTCCATTTCATTGAAACTATGTCCTGTAAATATTCGCTCCGTCCGCCCACTACGTCATCGTACAAGTGACGTACAGCCCCGGTCCGGTTCCACGCATTGCGCAACCCCCTACGGAGGTGCATCGATATGTACGTGTACGTACTGCGCGGATGCAGCGAATATTTACGGTGTATTAATATTAACGGCGGAGAAAGACCTACGTATACTCTGGGAAATGCTCTAGTTGCCGAACAGACGATAGCGGTGCTCGTTCAACAGAGAATACTCTTTGAGATTCCAAAATCGGGCAATGGACATACAGTGCTTTGCGGTCTTCCAGTTATCGAAAACGAGGTGCTTCACCGCCCAATATTTCGCTGTGTCTCGCAGGAGGAAACCAGGTGCGCGTCCGAGCAGGTAGGCTACGAGGTAAACGACATAATTCGGGCATATCGATTTTCGCACCACATTTCGGGCAACGCGAAAAGTTTGAACATTGTCGTTCTCGAGGTTCTCAAAGAAAGTGGTTCTCGAGGATGACACGATGTTTGTCCTTCTTTTGTTCTAGCTGCAACCCTCGTGGTCGTTTCTGAAATTCCTGTTATGCAATATTTGAGCGAGCTGTGCTGATTACAAGGTAGAAGACGCCGGCCACCACGATTGTACTGAAGTACGACACAACGATGGATTCACGAGGTACGAGTACTAGTACTGTCAAATTAGAAGGGTAAATCATGAATTTATCCCAACTGTTCATAATCGACTCTTTCCGTTTTCGCCCGGGTGTTTTCACATGGGAGACCCAAACTTCAGAGTTTTTTGGTTTGCGGCCTTTTGCGGCACACTATGTTCGGATGCAGCCTTTTATCCTCTACAAGATATATGTTATAAGAAAAGCACTTTCCGAAATTTTGGTAATTTGACAGTACCCAATTTCACTATGACTTTCCATTGATAGTTTAACCTGCACACCAGGAAAACATATCACAGTCAGTAACAGACACGCTTGATCGAAACTGAATTAATTTTAGCAGTTACTTATATATTCAGACCTGACCGCTCGAAGCGACTGCGTGTAGAGATATCCAAGTGGGGAAAGATAATTATCTCCCAGAAGCCAGTTGTGGACGCCCTGGAAAGTCTCTTTTCGCATAGCGTTCAGTTCTTGAATTCCTTTGAGAGAAGCCAGGTTAATTCCACTTAAAGTCCAGAGGATTGTGGGAATTCCACAATCCTCTGGACTGTAATCTATCCCAGTGGGATAGTGGGATAATCCCACAGACCCACGACATTTGAAAGATGTCTTTTAGTAATGTCCCCGTGGATCTTGGTGACGATTCGGACGTCCCATCCTGCTTGCCAAGTCATTTTTTTCCTAACTGTGTGCACAGACCATTAGCAAAACGATCTGCACTACAGAGATCAGTCTTGATGAAGGACTCCGTCGCGTATCTTCTTCCAAGATGCAGTGACACTACACGAAATGAATTCACGCGCGAGAAATCTTGCCGAAATCGAACAAACGTGCTGTATTAGAAGAACACGGACATTGGGCACTCAAATCCAAGGCCGCATGGATTGATCACTGATGTCATGAGTAATGACATACTGTCGTAGTGAATGTGATGTCATAATAAACTCATAATAGAGTCATTAGACAGAGATTCACAGAGAATGAGTCAGATGACATTATCGGACGTCGTTGATTGACTGAGCCTGATGACGACAACTGGCGGAAGGAAAACGGCAGTCAGCAAGTTTTATCGCAACGTAAACTTTCCCCAAGTTTTCCTGCTGTGTCTCGTTCGTTACTCAAGCCTGCGGTACCTTCTTTGGAGGACTACTAGATCGTTCGAGGTTGCGAGGTTCGTCACAGTTCGGTTTAAGGACAGATCGGAAGCTCGGACGATCCAGGCAAGAGAATGACCGCTCCTCCTCCGTCTTACCAGCAGAGCTACGGCCCACCTGCCCCAGCAGGAATCTACCCACAAGCCTATCCACAGGAACAGTATGTCGCGCCCAACAACGCTGGGTACGATCCCCACATGCTTGGAGGGGTGAGTTTTACCGACAGAGATGTTTAGCGCTTTTACTCCACTCCGGTGACCGGAAGGACAGGACAAGATGGAAGCACAGTCAAGCACTCATCGATACGAGTAATTTGAACAATGGTTTGTACGTTTGATTGTTTTCTTCTGCAGCAAACCGTCGTGCATGTCGGGCCTCCTGCTGGACAAGTCCCCGTCGTCCACACCACTATCATCCAAGAAGAACGGTGAGTACAAGCGTCTGTTATGAAATGAAGCCTTCGGAAATCGAGGGATGCTTCGGGGATGGGTTTGAAGGTACTTGTTCGGGTTTATAGACGCGTGAACCATCTGTTGCACTTCTGTATCAGCTTGTTCTTCCCTCCTTGGATCTTCGTCTGGATTTGCCGTAAGTTTTACCCCCTACCGTCCCCTCAAAACTCTTCGTCGTAGTTTCCTATACGTGTTTTTCCCCTTTTCAGTGTGCCTTACGAACTGAGTGGTCTTGAGAAGCAGATCGAGAAAGAATGATGTACTCAGTATGCAGTTGGACAATGCCATTCCTTCCCGTCACATTAAATGAGGTTTTCTTTCTCCAAATTATCCACCGCATCTGAATAACGTTAGCTGTTTCAATGTGGTCTTTCTTTTCCTCAAAATGATTCTGTTTTTGTCTGTTAGAACCCCTTTATTACCGCCGTAGAGCCCCTTTATTCGCGCCAGAAGCTCTGATTCACCTGTTGCGTTTTGCGACATTCAGCCATTGACCATTCTTGTGTTATCCCTATGTGACACTCCTTTAACTTTTTTTAGATGTGATTTCGAACTAAGATGCACCGCGAGAAACAAAGCCAGAACAAAACTACCTACTTTAATAATGAGGCGGTAAAAGGACAAGAAAAACACAAAAAGCGAAAAACAGTGGATGAAAAAAGCTAAGATTTAGTAACAATGACGAAGACCATAACGAAAAGCACCTCGCCGATGAAAACAGCATGGAACCAATGCGGAAACAAGTCTCAGGTTTCAGATGAAGACACTGCCAACAAGAGAGGGAGTTATAGAAAAAAGATCAGAAGGAAGCACCTGGAGATAAATTAGCCAGTGCATAGAATATGGCTGTTGTTAGAAGACTAAAACAATATCTTTGCTCTCTGTCAACCAGATGAGGGATGAATGTCAAAAGGTGACAGGATCCAGGAAGAAAGGTTCTTCTTGCTTTTGCATCAACAACCAACGTTCAACAGTCGTTTTGCCATCTTCGTGCCCCTTCGAAGAGTGGAAAAACGCGATACAGGCACAGTTGACTTTCCACTGGCAGGAAACAGAAGAAGCGTAGAGGACATACAGGAGGAAAATCGAAGTAAAATTACTGTAATAACAGGAGTAGCAGCATAAAACGTGAAGTAACGATTGGGATAAAAGGGATTACATCGGTGAATAGTTAAAACTGGACACGTATACAACTCTGTCTTCGATAAAAACTCTAAAACCGTTCAATGTCAATCCACAGTTTTGCAGTGTAAGTGTGTACAGTACAGAGACCATTCTTGACTTCTTTTTTCGGGAACTGACTTTACATCTCGTTCCGGCATGGGAAGAGCTCATTGTGCAGCGGCGGAATCTGACGGTCGATCGATGGTGGCGCAGCTCGCTTGAAGTTGGTCAGCAGGTACAGGTGCTGCGTGCTGAGTTGACGGAGAGTTCCCAGCTTGGCAACGAGACGATCGAAGGTTCGCGTCTCGTAAGGCTTCGATCGCGACAGTTCGGTGCGAAGGGCCGTCACGACGTGGTTGAAGAGCTCGTTGACCAGCTGGACCTTCCGCAAACCGGCGCGATCTGCAAAAGAAACACACTTCCGGTCAGACTTTGAAGGCAATTAGACTGGAATCTCTCCATTCTTGGATAGAAAATAGGTAAACGATTCGAACCAGATCGTTTTCACAAGTGGCGTGCACTATTAGCCAATATCAACGGAAACGTGCGCCACTTGGGATAACGATCTGGTCCTATCCATTCTTGGTTTCTTCGGCTTGTTCTTATGGTTTGGATAAAACGGTTTACCTGGTGACATCAAGGCAGCCGCGCTGAACAAAGCCAGTTCCGACTCGGTTAGGTTCAGGTCGATGATGGACTTGGCGAACTCGAAGATGGAAGTGACGAACTGGAACTCGTCCGTTTCACCGGCTGAAACGAACAAAAGTCGCAAACTGTTCATCTCGAACTCGGCTCAGTCAAGCTAGTGTGCGAATTGGTAATGAATGGTTAGCGATCATTACTTTGCTCCTTTTTGACTAAATCTTCAGTCACGTTCACAGCACAAGACTCAAAATTGTTACTTGAGAACGCTTCGATGGGAACGAAGCGATCGCCATAGAGAACAATGTTAGCGGTAGGGTCGTAACACCGGCTGATGCGGATAACAGCAATCTCAAAGCTTCCTGCAAAGACAAGGGTCAATGCTGGTGAAGATTGAACAACGGTGTACAGAACCAGCATAAACAGAAAGAATCTCACGTACCCGACTTGAGAAGAGTGATCTGATCTTCCTGTTCCAGGTTCATGAAACCGGGTAGAAGCTTGGCGAACTCGATGACTTGCTGGAGAACGTCCGTCAGTTTCTTCGCACAGTCGATCCAGATGTCCGTCGAAGTCTATCATATAATAAGAAAAACCGTTCAGCTTTCTTGTGCATCAACGGACAAGTTTCTGAGGCAGAGATACAGTAAACTGAAATAAGACAATTTTCGAGTTTTCGTACCATCTCCTGGAATGCATGAAGTATCGCCTGACTCTCTTTCGGATCCCAATCCTGACGAAGTCCAATGACTTGATTATTGTTGTACATACAGGTCTTGATATGGGCTTCGAGGATGAACTGCGTCAGGATATCTGCAAAATAATACCAGAAATTAGAATTGATTTTCACAAACTATATTCTGAGTAGCCGAAAGTAGTGCTGCCCGTATCAACTCGCGCGCATCGTCTCTTAATGGTTGATGCCGTTCGAAGGGTCGAGAAAGCAAGAATACACCTGGTGGGTAGAAGGGTGAACCGACGTGAGACTCTGATGGGAAGCCAATGCTTCCGTGGGTGCTGCTGTTGACAATATCATGTTGTGGTGGCGAGTGACGGCGGTCGATGGGAGTGGTGCTGTCGACGTAGTTGCCTTGCATGTCGCTCATGCCGGTCAACTGCGCCAAACTGTGCAATTGCATCTGGTTGAAGGCCGAATTCAGGCTAGAACCGCTGGACATGCCGTACGGATGTGGCGTATACGGTGGAGGACTAGACGAGGAACCAGAGTACCTAAAACCACAAAAGCTAACTTTTGTATCGGCGAACTCGATTTACAGCTTACAAATCTCATTCTTCCGGCCTTTTTTCGCTCAATTATTTTTATCGAATTGTTTCTCTCTGACTAACAACTTCGGATTTAGTTTTGTGATACCATCGCAACTTATATCGAAAAGAGCCGCAGAGAACGGTTAATTTGCTGCTTGAATAAGTATCGAGATCAGGAACATCCTTGTTAAGACAAAAGACTTTCCGCTTGAATGGTTTTCCCTATTAACTGCTCAGATCGACTCGCGCAACTCCAGGAAAAACTGCGATTTCCGCGTATATCGAGAACCGCCATGCTCGAACAAAAGCTTCGTTGCGCGGCTTGTTCTGAGCAGTACGGTCGCTGTTGACGGGTTACAATTTGGAAGAGGACTTACCCAGAGATCGGTGTCGAACTAGTAGCAACCAAGTCGAAGCCCAGCGAGCTGTCCGGCATTTCCTGTCCATTGCAGGTACTGTTGACTTGTGAATGAACGCCATTGGCCATGGCCGCTGCTTGGGCCGCGTTGCGAACCGCCAAGCCACGATGATAGGTGACTTCGGCCTCGACCTTCTCCCGCTGCTTCTTGGACATTCTTCCAAACTTCACCGCTGTAGAGAAGAACCCCAAAAATATCATCCTCCGTTCCTTGAATATTCGGTATTCTTCTCTAGAAGAAAGACTATCCTTACCGTCTCTGGACATGCCCAGTCGAAGGCATTTCTGTAAACGACAGTACTGACAGCGATTCCGGTTGACGCGATCGACGATGCAGTTCCGGTTTCTCGGACACTGGTAGTTTACTATAACGAAAGGTGCTCGGATCATTACTTCGATTCCGATTTTATCGACCAGACAATCCTTCGGAAACAAAACTTACCGGTAGCTGACTGGCTGCGCCGGAAGAATCCCTGCAAGACAGAACGAATTGGAATTACTAACCCACATTCACCCTTATCAACTCGCGCACGTGTGTAATCCGGTTTATTTGGGTCGCCGAGCATGATTCAAAGAACTGAGTCGGTAGAACGTTGTGAATGTTTCAAATGACGAGAAATGTTTATAGAGCTCACACAATGATTTTAAAAAATATTTTGACCTGCGTTCAAGTTCTGGGATTTTCTCTACCTTGCAGCCTTCACAGGTAATTACGCCATAATGGACACCCGAGGACTTGTCTCCGCAGACTTTGCATGGGATGATCTCGATTTGCGCTGCAACGAAAGAAAACACTCGTTACTACTCTTACACATGAAATACGTAAACGATACTTGGAACGAATCAAGACAAGAGCAAGTTCGAGGTAAAAGTCTTTCAGTCTAGGTCAAAGTCGCCATAACGCAACGCTGATCAGACTCATCAGAGTACCGGAAAAGAAATTATTGCATAATAATGGGGAGTAAATTGACAGCTCAAAAAAGCGCCATGAGGGAAAGGAAAGCGTAGCCTACATTTCCAGCAAGAATTTTTCAACTGTTTCATATTGATGGATCCATGATGATCAGTGGGCCATTGCGGCATCAGAGCGCCAGGTGACAACATTATGTCATGATGGTATGACATATCCCCGTTCCCTTCCTCCTACTCCACACAGCATCCACACTCGGCCTTCCTCCTGCCCACAACAATCAGCAATCAACAGATGGCTCTTTCGTAAAATGGACGGACCTCCTGGAAGAAACCACAACTTCCGAAGAGTCTTAACCTCAAAAAGAAGATTGACTAGTTGTCATCGTTTATTCATGACCATCGAGCAGAAGACAAAGTGCCTTCAAGCTTCGCTCCAGACTACTGCAGAATGTGTGGTAATCGTCGCGCACACGGACACATCTTCTGACCTACAAAAGAATCCGCGTACAAGCCTTCTCTTGGCTCTCTGTCACTGACATTAGACGCCATACTATTTTGTATAGAAGCCCTAGTCTGTCGTTTTTTGCTGCGACTCCTCAAAATGGCCGATTGTGCAATTGGTCAAGCTTGAGCTGTATGGCGGCCAGCTAGACCGGATCTGCAACGGTTGCACGGCTCGCCACGCGCCTCCATCAACCTCAACGCATGACGCACGCATACTCGTCTGCCTTCCTCTCTCACTCACACTGACCACTGTACAGCAAGCGTGACGTCATCCACTCACCAAGCCTCCCAATCAACCGTCGCAGCGTGCAGTCAATCAAGCAACGTCAGTGTTTTCCTGACTGCATCCTGGTTCGCTTTTGTCTCGTTCCACTCAGTTCCCAGGTCTAACAATACTACCAATTACTATTCAGAACTGGAAGGACGTTTTATACTCCTGATCCTTCGAGAAAGTCCGAGAAACGAGAACTGAGCGACATAAGCTGTCGCATGTTACCAAGTTCCTTCGTGCATCGGTCAGTGCTGCACAGGCTAAACCCATCACATGACGTCATCGCGACCTGCGCGGTATACTGATCCCCGATGACGTCAGGTAAATCCTTTCTACATTTTCCTGTCATTCCGCACGAAAACGTTCCTTGTGCTTTTTGCAAGACTTCTGTTTGCGATGGAGCGAATTGCCGCAAAGATACATCATTCAACCACAAACCGAAGATTGTCAGCGATGGTATCTGTCGTTGTGCACTGAAGAGTGAAGATTACGACGGCGACCTAAATTTTGTGAAGCGTGCGCGAAGATGCTGCAATGATGAGATGCACCTATCTCATCACATTTCAATGTCCAAGCATCTTGAGCTAAGAAGATACCAGAGACTGAAGAGCATGTTCTGCACGATGTCTTCAGAAGAGAATCTTCTGTTGCATCAGAAGACCTGCTTTCTCAAACACGAACTTCAATCACGCTCATGAATAAATATCAATCATTTGTTTTCTGTCAAGGTCTTGGACAGATATCCGACCATCCGAAGACGCAAAGTAAAGCTTCACACTCTTGGATACGAAATCCGAAAAAAACCCCATTTCATTCATTACACCACAGAACCACATCATGCATCACTTGATATTCGGCAAGCGAAGTCACCCCGGTAAGCAGCCCAGAGTCGGCTTTTTTTCGACGAATTCAAGGACAGTCAATTACGACCATAAGTTGTAATACGTAAAACGGTATTATGATGCAAGGTACTATTCGGTAACAATAAATTTCGGCGAGACTCGTGGCCATGAAAATAGCTGCACTTCCTCGGAAAAGACCTCAACACAGCACTGTACTCTAAATTTACCTAACGTCAGTTTAATACTGTAGTTCTAAGAAGGACGATTTCTTGATTGCGTCTCGTCTTCTGAAGAATAGTCTAAAGTCAGCCGGCGAAAGAGTTGTTCCCGTGCAAAGTCCACAGTTCATCTGCGATAAAAGTTTTTATTACCCTTCCAAACATAACAGCTAACGGAAGCCTATTCTGATTTTATCGTAGAGCAATAAAAAAACCTTCGTACTTGAAACGCCTTCGTCACAACGCAACGCTGTCCACGCACGCTAACCAGGAGAACATTGTTCTCAGATGCTTCTGGAAACCTTCCAGAAAGCATCAAATTCCCGCTTCTCCCTTCCCGAAATCTCCAGGAAACCCTGTCTAAAACCTGACCTCAAAATCTGTGAAGAAAATCATTCCGCCGAACTGTTCCGATCAAATGACGTGGAGCACTTCCGTCGAGCCTCAACAACACTGACCCAGATGACGTCGCGCATACTCAGTGCGCCACTTCATGTGAAAACACTGACCCAAATGATTTCAGGCAATGGTGCGTGCGCCACTTCACCTGGGCAAGACTCCATCAGCATCGATTTTATTTCTGAATTCCTGCCTCCCACCCTGGCTTATTCTCTCACAACAGTTTCAGCATCTTGTCTCGGGACTCAAAGGATGCTTTTGACAGAGATTCAAAGCCAAGATTTGTATATGTGTCTGTCAAGGAGCGTGCTTGGTGAGCAAAGACGCCACTCTGGCTATTTTATCGATTATTCAGCTGGAGCCCAAGCATGCCTCTTCCTCAACGTGACGGCCACTTTGTGAAGTGCGGGAAAAGTGTGTAAAATCCATATCGCTCTTTGGTCGAGGGCATTGAACCCTGACGCAAGCACAAGGCTCCTTTTAGAGTAATCTCCAAACGGAAACCGTCGACGGCAGAAGGAAGGCATTTCAGCCGCCGCAGACGACAACCATGGCGGCAATTTTCTCTCGGCTAAACTGGCCACATGAACTCTACGTTGCAACGCGTCACAGTGTGGTGGATTTCTGCAATGCGAGCAGTTTTGATATCTTCGATGTTGACTTGAGTTGTAACTGGCGTGAAGGTTTGTTTGCTGAGCGAACGTGGAAGGGGATGGGGAAACGAAAGCACTTGCGTTACGCTTGCAACGGCCACTCAACTGCAACCCTGAATGAGTGACGCAGCACTTGCCCACCAAGGAAGCCAATCAACGCATGCAATGGCCGTCAATCAACCCTACAGACCGTACAGCGACTAGCCTATTAGACTTCCTTCAAATAAAAAATCTCTTCTCTCCACGAAACTAACTTTGAGAACAACTTCCCCTGACACACGCCTGTTTCCGGGTTTCCCAAGCTCGAAACCTTCTCCCGGAAGTTGATTTCTGGACTGACGAAGTCACCATGGTCGAACTTACCCAAGCTGTTTTCAGACCGTCAAAATTTCTGAAGCAACTTTCAAGAAGCTTTCGCTGTGCTCGAGGAAGTCCAGACGACTAGATTCAGCGTCTGGCCTAGTTCGAAAAATGAGAACGGCGGACTGGGGATTCTGCTCCTCCAGTCAGACATTAGGATTCTAGGGCCATCTGTCTGCCTTTTGTTCCACTTCGACTCATCACTCCCGTGCGCGCCACAACGGATCGCCGTCCCAGCCAACCTTCACAGGTTCAAGGCCAAGTGGAAAGTATGGCAAAGACTTCAGCCACATAGTACAGCCTACCAAGTACCGGAAGAAGCTTTGGATGAGAGTCAACGACCCGTTACCACCAGTCTAAATGTGTACGCAAAGTAATCTTCCTGTTTAAAATTAGGCTCTGTGTGTGTCGCGTGATCCCTCCCACTTTCATACATTTTAAAATCGAAGGCCAACGAACTTTGTGGCGGTCGCACGTGGAGCCTCAGAGTGCCAGTATAAAATTCTACAACAAGGTCCATGACCGCTTTGGTAAATAAACACAACGTTGTCTGCTAAACTTGGCGCACTTCCCAGATGGCGATCGCCACACCGTCTGCCAAGCCACCAGCATGGCCTTGATTGCGCAGTGGCCAATGACTGGTTGACTCATTCAGCCATTAACCACTGTACGTACGTATGTACGTCACTTCCGTACTTTCAGCGGACAACCGCTGGCCACTGATGAATGAGTGGACGTAGTCATTCATCATTGCAGGTTCAATGGGTGGCTGCGGGCACTCTGACGTTGGGGTTTCGGATAGTTTATGTGTATGATGGTGTTTGTGTTTATTTCTAGCAGCTAGCCAACAAGGACAACTCTGACCGTGACTCTCTTCTCGAGCTGTACGATGAGCGGTTAACGACCTTAAGGTTCTTCACCGCTCAACATGCAGTTCCCTGACGTCAGCTAGAGAAACCCTCACTTTTGTGCGCAAGTTCACAGTGGATGATCTTTCCATTCCGCAAATGTATCGCCCATTCATCATTCGAATCACACTTCTACACAATTGAATTTTACGATGAAGAAATGATGAAATAACGAAAATCAGAGGCATGCGAATATCAAAACCCGTCATAGTTTGGGAAAGTTCCAGAAAATCCGTCCGCGTCGATCAACTTTCGTGGGGTTTTCTCCCATAATATCTTGTGGTGTAGAACTTGTTACGTTAAAATGGCGCAAAATCAGAAGGTTCTGAGAAACACGCAACGAAGCGTTCAGGAAGCGATCTGGCGTTGCAGTTCGAGGTTTCAGGCAAAGTTCAAGGGTACGAACCAAGCCAATGCGCCGTCGCTATTACCGTGAACACCGAACAGCATTCTCGCCAGATTAAATCTCACTTTTAAGCAAAAAAATCCAGATGCACCAAAGGTTTCGTAAGTCATGAAGACTTGGGCGCTCTGGACCAAGAGAAGAGAGGTTTGTGGAAGAGTAGGAGCAGAACATACGATGAGTGGTCACTGGAGTGTTAGACCGTGGTGGGCGCACGGCCGACTGAACGTCTACGATGAAAACTGGCTGCAGTGACGTCAGCCTCACAGTTCATTCCTCCACTCAACCTTCGGTCGGGGCATTGACCTCCTACCACGTGCGCCACATCAAATAAATCGATACTTGCGCATTTACACCCTGTGCATCTTCTTCCTCTTCCCTCCTAACACCAGCTCTAATCTCGTCCATTCTCAACGACGAAAGGGAGAAGGAGTCCAGGAAACTACTAGACAGACCATAGTACATACACATCCGCAATGCGGAATTACAACCATCGACCTGACTGCAGATCAGTGCCTTGGACCCATACACTCGCACATGCGCAATCCTCCACACTATCTCCCTCGATTACGAAGCCTGGTCACATTTTACTACAAGGTCATTGACTCTACTCCCGACATATCGCACTTCTCTCTAGAGCATTATCTCAGGCCGGAACCGTTCATTCCCGGACCAGTTCGTGACATACCCCTCCTAGAGACTAACCGCAGCTAATTCTTTTCATCATGCACCTACGTACACCTTTTCAGAATTCTCGCTCAAATCCGTGTGAAATATTTTCTGTGAAAACCATGAATTAAAACACAGGACAGATATGCTTAACACTCTGCGTACGACCGTCCTCTTTGTGTATACAATCACTCAGTTTTGTTCACCTCCCAGGTTCAGCTTTTGGTCTTTCGGGTCTGGGTCTTTTTGTTTGCATGTACCTCGGTCTTCTCACCAAAGCAACACTAATAACCAGCGGTCAGCAAAGCCCCAGCACGCTGGAAATTTTTTTCTACGGTTTCGGGTGGTTTTGGTGAAATTTGGTGTTTCGTCTCTTCGCGCGAGACGCGTGCACGGTATTCGCTTAGAAAGAAACTGGAGCACTGGGGACAGTCTTATCTGTCGAAGCCGAGCCCGGGATAAATTTTGTAGTCAGTGCGGTCAAAAGAAAATCAAGACAACCAGTTCACTGAAGTTGGGGGATGATTATTCTGTGGGTTAATTGAGGAAACGACTCAAACGAGTGTGAAGATCAAGGTGCGCAAACGGTTGAACGGAACACTGCAGGCACGGCCCTGAGTGCGAGCACGGCCTTGTATAGCTGATTCACACGTGAGGGTGAATGAACTCTGCCGTTCGACTTCCCACAGCCACAAGACTACACCGTGTTGTGGCGCGCAAGTCGATGCTTTCTCTCCCTTTGGCTAATTTCCCCATTGTTTGGCGCACTTCATTGGGAAGAACCTTCGACACCTGAGCCCTCGCCATTCATTGAATTGACCGTAAAAGACGGAACGACTGACCATCATATCATCTCTATGTGGCATTACTGGGTCAGAACTGTGCAGAGATGCCGGCCATTAAAGGCTGCGTCTGTAACATTTACCGCAGCTGAGAAAAAACCGACTGTCACGGCGAAATTACACAGTGCATCCCTGCGGCTTTTCCAAAGCTCAGAGTCTTGTCTACATCGTGACCGAATGAAAAAGGCTATATCCGGTCCGGAAGAAAATATCGGGGAATTTCTTCTTAGAGCGACTTACCTTTAATATTGGTGGACATCACGGTGTGTAGCATCTGTAATCCAGCTGATTTTGGACGTCTTAATCCAAACAACCATTGTTTTCACGGCCACCGCACCAAACAGCCCAAGTCAAGAAGGTACATCCAAGAACTTCTTCAAAGAAGAGGCAGAAGAAGAAGAAGAGGAATCTATAATGAGAACAGAAAAGACCACTTCGTATAAAACATTAACTGTCGAAACTAACTTTTACACGAAGGAGCCAACCAATCAAGGGACAAAACCACAGTGACTCTCCTGTAGGTCTGACTTTGCCCCAGATTGCAACACGACTCTAGAAATCCAACTCTCCTAAATGATCAAGTGAAGCTGGACCAGCACCCGAACGTCGAGGTCGATATTGGAGATATTCGGCCGGACTCTCGGTGTACAAGGACAGGCTGTACTGCGCGGGTTGAGCCGGGTCACGCAGGCTGTACAGTGTACAGTCCAGCAATACGGTCAGGCGTCATTCCATCCAATGGTATCAAATGGACTTGCAATGGACTACGGCGCAATCTTGCTGCGCCAATGGACCAACACTCAGATGGAAATCAGGAAGACAAGTCAGTTGGCCATCAGCGTACTGTACAAGTACGCGCCACACTAGTGTCCGTAGCCTTCAATACAGAGCAGTCGGTTGATAGCTTTACCAACAAGAACGGCGCTTCGTACGCGTTGTATCAACGTCACGACCGCGCAATGGGTAATGGTGACCAGAAAAGGCAGTGGCTATTTGGCATTGCAGGCCACATATCATCACGTAGTACCCAATCGGGGCGCGATAGCCGAACCCATGCTGGCCGGTTTCTGTGCCCCCAAGCTCCACCCTCTAGCGGATCTACCTTTCATTTGCGGTCTTGGTGTCAGCAGCGTAGGTCCGCCTAAATAGCTCAAGCGCACTGATCGCTCACTGTGGCGGACCGGTAGCGGAAGCCAGCTAGTGCATGTATGTATGTGAAGGTTGGCTCGCTAGCTCAAACGTTCGTAGACCTTGTCGAGCTCTACAAGCAAACCCGGAAGCACGTCACTGCCAGCCCGCAGATCAAGATTTCCCTTGAGCCTTCTCTTGCCTCCGATTCCAACGAATTGATCGGTCGAACTGCAAATGCAAATTCAAGCTAGCAGTCGCCAGGCTTTGAGAGGAGAACGGATCAATAGACGGTAAAAATTTGTGTTCTCCTTTCCTCGTAATTTCAGTTGGAGCTGCATCTTAGTCAGGGTATTCCACAAGGGGAGAGCACGTGCGGGAGAAAGGAGAATTAATTTTGAGAATTTGGTAGACATGGGGGTGTGTACAGTCTGGGATTTCCGGGTCAATGACTTGCGTTACGTGACGGAGGACCGGTTTGTGCGGCGCTTTGCTGCCGTTCCGCCTTTGCGTGTCGAGACTTGCAGTGCCGACATCTACACTCTACTCAGAGAGATTAACTGTACCTCACGTCAGCCGGAAATAGACTTGGGTAGTTCGGTGTATAAAAGTGATAGACACATACGGCGAGCATGTACGTACTAAAGTGCTGTACATGGGAAACTGATAAACCGAACAGGTAGGTATACAGTAGGGGGTACTTGAAGCGTTACTTCCGTATATATTAAACGAATGCCTCAGCGATTGTGTGAAGCTTTTGTGCTAAAATTAGTCTGTCGAAAGATTTGACATACCGTGGATAACCAGTTGGTTCTGCCAAGTGCACAACCACAAATGTTCGCAAACCGGCTATTACAGAATGTAACAAGCTGGTATGATTCAAATGAATTTTTAGTCATTCGTTTGAGGGCGAGCCGCGGTGAGACGGATGTGCAGAAACGGTGAAACCAGCCGAATGATAACCATTTGCTATCATTCGGCTTTACAAGGTGGCCTTCCTGTGACGGCACTGCGGCGCCGTGACGTCACGCGTACATACGGCATTACCGCCAGGTGGGACCACTACACAGTGTGTATACATAGAGTCCAGAAAACCCAGGGCATAATATGGACGAACTACGAATTTTCTTGCAAGCGCCACGGTACTGAAATTGGGGTGCCGGCCAAATTAAAGATTTCACCCAAATCGTCGCCTCAAGTGGCGCACGTTTACTCTGTCACTGACCGAGAAGGTGCGCCACGTGAGAAGACGATCTGGGCGGAGTTATTCGCGGACGACATGGTGACCTCCAGGTAAGGGACGTACCTGTGCAAATTGGCGGGTTGGCGGGGGAGAAAGTCTGGCAAGCCACGATAATACCTTGGGCCAGTCATTGCGGTAAGAAGCCGACAGTTTCCCGACATTCTGCCACACCTGTAGTGTCTTCCGTAACCATGTCAAAAACCGCGCCATTTCTGGGTGATCCGGCTCGCGTTGCACGCGCTGGAACAGCCAGAGAGTCTGTAGGAACGTCTCCATCCATGCTTGGATCAAAGGCGGCAGCCTACAACGAAAAACGCAGTTGAAAAAAGCAAACACTTTCGTTGGGAGGAACATGGAACTCGTACAGTTGAATTAGAGAAAGGTAGTTCGACTCAGACTGCCGAGGTATACTGCCGTCCTTCACATAGGTACTGTGTCGAATACGAAGGAACTCTCCGATGTTGACCACTGACAAGTCTGCGTTATCGATGATCGAGTGTATCAGCTTTGTGACGGGACACTCCGACGCTGGGCGATACAGCGATTCGAAAGGACAATCTCTCAACGTGTTGCCCAGCATGGCGAACCAAGAAGATCCTGCTCCGTTGTCTACGGCACAGAAGGCTGCCGAAAACGCTTCTTCCGTCCGTATCGATCTGTAAAAGTTTAAACAGTTAAACACTGCATTCGACCATCATTCCATTTCTTCAATGATTTTCGTGGGAGTTTCTTCATACCTTGAGTAACCAGCGATCGTCGGCCAGGCTTCCAGAGTGCGAAGAGAGCTGAGAAAACTTTGGTACTTTCGCCGAAGCTCATCGACAGGATGAAACTGCGGCTCGTAATGCTGAATGATCCGATCCAGACTGCTAGATTGTTCATGAGAAGAAACCTTTGCCAGTACACCGATGACAGCGACAATAACTGCATTGATCAGGTAAATCGGACAGTGTTGCTCGTCTACTTCGCCATGGCTAATTCTATGACGAATCCGTGGACCCTTCGGGTAGATTAGGAGGTCCAGTAGAAAAATCTACGAGACATAATTCCCACATGAGTGACAAACGAAGTTTCCTCATAGGAAGTCAAATAGAAGTAGCGAGCCATCTTGTACCAAATATTTATCGCCTAATACACTTCGGATTCCGTTTTCTTCGCTACCAACGTTTACTGCCAGAATCTACAAGGTAAAAACAAGAAGACGTCACTCGGAAGTTGTTCAACAGCCCCCATGGTAGAGCGCATACTGTGAATATCCTGGCTGACCTCGTCAAACGTAGTGAAGAATTCATCTTGCTATAACCGAAAAGAAATCTGGCAACAGTTTCTCAAATTTTTCCACTGGAAGATTTATATCGTCTTCTTCGTAATATAATAGGTACACTAACCTCAGCCGTGAGAACCCGAAACTCCTGTTTGTTGACTCGCGCAAAGACTATCCGCAGAATAGTCTCGAACTGTGGCAGTAATAACTGAAGGGCCGTCCAGGAGCTTCTGTGCGAAGAACACGGTTGAAGGAGAATACTGTGAAATTAATCTTGGCATGGTTTATGAAAGGAATGTTACGCACTTATTGCTGACCATTTCTTCCGCTATTCTGGTCCAGACGGGTTTGCTTTGCACAGGAACAGGTGCGGTCTGAAAAGCCCGGAAAAGATCCTCTCCGAGCGATCTCATATCCAAGCCTGTAATGAATCATACGTAACAGCTGAATTGTCTATAGCGAGGTTTCTTACTAAAAGGCCACTAAAGAAATCGAAATACCATTCATATATAGCTGGAAATGTTGTGGATACATGTCAGCTTTATACTGTAAAGAGGAGCGAGGTTGCAGGATCTCCGAACCCAGTGAGCAAAGATCCGCGAATGGGCGGATGCTGCTCAACACTATCACGATAAAGACAACCCATCTGAAAGAGCAAGCAAACCATTTTGGACGAACGCACATGGACATTAAACACAAAGAACTTGCTCACTCTGGAACGATGTCTTCTGGAGAAAGAAATCCATGCCATGCAAGGTTGCGCAGGTTCAGGGAGCTTGGCGGACCCATCAAGGCAGTTAGCAAGGTAATCTGCAATAAGTTCAGCCCCATTTTTTATCTCTGAACACGATGTGGTGAAAGGCCGCATTAAAGGTCTTACAGGAACTTCGCCAAATACTTCCAGCAGCACAGGATGACCAAGGATGTCTTTCAGCAAGAAAGGGATTGAGCCAGCACCTGCACTCACTATCACCTAAAAGATGTAACATGAGACAAATACAAAGCAAAGCTGTGGTAGTTAGTCTCCTCAAGGACCCGATCAATGTTAAATGACTCAGGTACCTTCTTACATTTCCCAGAGCGCGTTCGACAGCGCATGTGGTCGTTTGGAGAGCCAAAAGTACGCTTACTTTGTCCGGAAGTGGAGAACAGCAAAGATCAAAGGCTTCGACCAGGACCTGCAACATCGAATCATCAAAGCTCGCATCTCAAAATTTCTACTTATATGCTGATAAGGAGCGTACATCAGCTCGTTCAGTCCAAATCAAACGAGGAGCAATAATAGCGGCAGAGGTGTTCTTTGCGCAGTGAAAGACTTCCCGTACTAAAGGTCCAATAATCGAATGAAGCCGCTTGAAGTATCCAAACGAGGAATATTTCGATGCCGGATTGTTGAAACTGCCTGAAATTTCGTCTATGTCCGAGCTGATCATATTTGGCAAATCTGCAAAGATCGGCAGACTGAATGCTGATACGGTATGGAAGACCCTCTCATTCCGCGGCACCAACATGCGCCGTTCCCCACATGCGCATGACGTCATGGCGTCACCGAACATACGCAGCGAGAAGAACGCAGCATGAAGTTAGATCATGCGCGCTCTCCCTGGTAAAAGGTAATCCAGCAAATTAAAGCGCACAGGTGCGCTTTGATAACACGGCTTACCTCCTCGCAGCATCTTCGCCATCTTGGTGAAGTCCAGTCCGATGCTTCCATCAGGGTCACGGATCACGACTCGCTGAGCGAAGCCAGGGTTGTTCGATGCGCGGCATGCCGAGATGGCCGTGACGAAAAGATCCTTCACAGCCGACGACAAGAACGAGTCCACCCCCACAGCCGACGAAGCATCCGTTACGGATGTGTCTCCCATGATAATCTTACCTAGACAGCTGGAGCTGGTCTACAACATAACAAACAGGACGGTAGGTCGTTTCAAGAGCGAGCAAAGACCGAAGGAATAGCAAAATTTCCTGCAAACGTAGTTTCCCGTTGCGCAAACCTAAATAATTAATATAGTTCGTGTTATGTAAGTCGTGTCAACAAGCAAGTTTGGTGTCATGTCATATCGCGTCAATCGTCGAATTAATGTGTAACGATTTGCCGGATCCCGCATTCTGATTCCCAACTTACATCTTGTTGGTCGTTCTGCCTATTTTGAGAACCGGATTCTTGGATCCATCCTCCATTGTGGCAAACCTTCTGGTAGATATTGGGTGCGTAGGAAAATGCTGGCCCAGCCGCCCATGGATGTGACTTTCGGAATAGAATCCGGCTCAACAGCGGCAAGAAGCCAAGAACCGACATGTTATGGCACGAAACATAAGAGCTGTGGAAACGAAGTGCCTTTTTGCTGGACAATGATTAGATCGTCCCACATAATATTTGCTTCCGCGTTGGATTAGCCGACGCAAAATTCGCAGGTGTGGGTATTTATTGACTCAAGTAAGTTCGCGCAGTCTCTACGTTGGTGTTGACTTTGATAATTTACGCGGAAGTTCGGTGTCCACCTTCCCCATGAAGTCCCCAATTGATCAGGTTACCTGTAACAACCATATTGCTTGTCTCTCTGACCAAAATCAGAAAGCACAGAAGTTCTTACGCGGCTAATTACACATGGAGCTCGGGACCTCGAGTGGTAACATCAAGATGTCAAAGTGTAACCAAGATCGCTCAAGGTGGACGGAGAAAAGCTAAAAAAGGAATAACTTAACAGAAAAGCTGCATGCAAAAGAGAGAAATTGAAGAGTGGGAAACAATCAAAGCTTCGCGCAAACGTCAAAAAAATACATCGAATGTTCGAAGAACTTGTCTACTAAATTCAAAAACCTTTGGGAGACTGTATCTCGTAAGACTCTGTTGCCGGGTTCTTCGAGACACCAGGGTACAACGGTACACTCCATACACTCGACGAGACTCACGAACCGTCCACAAAACTTCAAGAGGGACTTTCCTTCGAAACAATTTCGATCGATTCTTGGGAAGAATGTGAAGAAGTGGCAGCCATCTTTTCTTTTCGCTTCTGTTCGATGGCTTCTCGAATGCTCGACTTGCTCCGTTCAGTGGCGCCAGCTGTCGCCTTCGGCTTCGCGTTGATATTCAGCGGCTAAAAACATTTGCACCCATCATTCAAACATAATGTTGACTGAGATTACTGGTACTGTATTGTACGCGGATCGTCGAAGATGTCAGGATGAGGAGAGGATTTACCTTCAGGACTTTCTTGGCGGGAACGGCACTTGCCTTCCCAACAATTGAGCACTTTGAAGGCACTTCCGGTCTCCACTTATTCGCCGCGAGTGCTTCCACTTTGTCGAACCGGGCATGGATATCCACCACCTGTCAAACACAGCGTCATCGTCTTCCAGAGAAGATATTCTACTGATGCCCTACGTTCATGAAAAAACCGATCGCAAATTCCAGGAAAACTATTTGATGATTTAATAATTCGAATATTGCAATTTTGCTATATTTTTTGAGATATGTTACCCGCTTTTCATTTTTGGCTTCTTTCTTTTGAAGACGTACTGTTACACGAGAGGGTATCAATAAAAGAAACAAATTTTTTTCTATCTACGATCGATTTCGCCTCAGATTTCATACATCCGCCGTCGGCTGGGTAATGTGGATCAATTTACCTGCATATCGATCATTTCCCAAAAGCCAGCCAAATCCATGGGTGAGGTTTCGCGTTCGCCTCGATGGAACTCGCAGTCATCCACCAATCCCACAAACTGTTGGAGTTTTTTCGACAGAAAGAGACGCGACTGTCCTACGGCCAAGCGTATCAACTCCACGCCTAGACGAACGAACAGCCAAACACATTGACGTTAGAAACGCCCAGCTGTAACAAGTCAAATCCAATGTAAATTTACCTACCTTCTTCGCTGACGTGAGCGACGCTCGACGGATTATTCAGGACATGCTCCCATTTGTCAGCCATGGTGGACATGTGCAGCGTCGTGTCGTCAATGAGATCACGGAAGTATTTGATCTGATCTTTCCTCGATCGATCAGGATTGAACGAACCACGAGCTGTAAGACAGCGTGAGACAGATTAAATATACTCAAGGAGTGGATGCAACAGATGCTGACGCGCGCCGAGAAGGCTGAAACTTACGGGGTCTTTTCGGTAGAGCCGCTCCATCGACCGCGACGGGCTTCGCAGGCGCTTTGGAGTCTATTTCCGTCACGGCAGGTATCAAAGGCTTTTCCGAGCGTGAGGAGGAAACAGCCGGGTTGACAAGTGACTTTATCGAGCGCGAACTGACCAGAGCGGTTTGGGAACGAGTCTGAGGTCTTGAAGAACCGGGAACCGGAAGTCGACTAGTACTATCTCCTAAAAAACGATCAAAAAGCTGGTTCATAAATCGAGCGAATGTTTTCCTGATTTTAAATATGACCAAGAAAAGGATGCTGAGACTAAGCAATGCGAAAACAAGCTCACGAATTTTGCGAAACAGAAACAAAATGAGTAGAGGTGTACCTGTATCTGGGCGTGAACTTGACGATAACGTTGGCGGCTTCACCGGTTTTTCGGGCTTGATTTTATCGTGGCCATTTATGGCACGAGAAGCCGTTTCTGCGGTTGAACATAAAAGAGGCGTAAAGTAAAGATGTAAAGATGTTATTGCGGTTAGCGAACGTCATATCATCGCATGGAACGTGGTGTATCGGATCAAGATGCGCATAATTATCAACTTTTTGCTCGAAACTGACGCTTTGGGTACGTACCATAAGTTTGAACAGATATTAATCCCGGCGCTTTTTCTACCATCCTCGCGCTTCTTGAACGATCCATATTCATCTGGAAAGAGAGCAAGATAATATGCAGCGCTTAACTCTTGATAGCGGGAGATTGATGTGGACAGAAATTATAGAGTTTTCAGTGGATAATATTCCCCGTGTCAAAATGACACGAAAACAACCCCATTAAACGCTCAATAATAAATACCAGGCTATCATCGATCTCTCGTCTAGGATGACACAAACTACTGGTTCAGTATAGAGTACCACGAGCATTTACCTGAAACAAAAATCGATGTGTCCGAATCGATGTGACCGTTGAGTACGCTATGAAATTCCGCAACCGTCCTTGAAATCAAAGAGATGGAGATATTAGCAACGAGCAACACCCGTCAATGATCCACTTGGGATTTTCGTGAGTACCTGTAGAAAACACAATGAAGGGTAAACAGACGAATTGTTTGGAGAAACTACCGATCACGATGGAACTTGAAGCCAGTGTCGAGTGTCGGCGCTTTCAGGTTTCAAACTACGAGCTCGTTACCGCTTGAACGGTCAGATAGCGCATTACTCCACTCAAACATCGACCTCGGAATTCCTAATGAGCTACTAGCAGTGCGGAGATAACGGGCGTCATCGAGATAAATGCTGAAGACGTCGAGAGATAGTAGTTAACTGTAGTTAACTTAGGATGGTTCACCTGGCACCAAAATAGGCGCTCATCAGCTGAAGAACGTCAACCTCGATAACTGCTCAATCAAGCAACGCAAACAGTGCAATCCCAATTATCACTAAGCACAATCACCCACTGAACCACGGTGCCACCCATGCCCATTGTATGAAGCACGCAGACTGCAGACGGACGCCAGTAAGTGCGGGTTCTGGGCGTCCTGGAAGACTGGGCCGGTCTTAATAAGCACAGTGCACAGATGCGCACTGAGCCTGCGCAGAGTAAACTGCTGCGCACAACCTTAACTTGCAGCAAAAACAAACGCTTTTTCCATCTTCATTCTTTCTAGTCCTACCACTCGCCAAAATTAACTACCCAAATTGTTTACCCATTTGCAGGTAAGAAAAAGGTTAAACAGTCCACTTACGTTTGGGGAGAAGCGTGGAAAAAAAGAAATCCGAAAAGAAGTCAACTGCATAGACCGAATGGCGTCAGATTGCAGAAGATGTTGACGGAGCAGTGGAGCAGAACGCAGAGATCAGCACGGTTGTCATCGCATGAATGCGGCCAGGTTGTGGATCACCATATCACTTTTACGACGCAGTAAGACGGCGGAACTCCTCAATAATACCTGCTGGCAAAGCCGCGGAGGCACGGAAGAAGTTGAACAACAATAACGTAAGTCCGAGGAATGTAGAGTTGAGTGCGAGTGGGAAGTTTCGATTTTCCACGTCCTATGACTAATACGTACAGTAAGTCTTTTATCGATGGTCGATGCGAATGTTTTTCGGGATTTTTGTAAAAGTGACTAAATAACCCCGTGGCGTGGAGGCACGCCTTGGGTTGGCCCAAAGGGCATTCGAGCAGGCTGCGCTAACTCGTGCCCTAAGCCCCGGAAGCGTGTGTCAGCTCCTGGGTCGCTGAATTTAAACGAGGGGCCAGTCATCTCCCGAGAAATTTGTTGCCTTTTCTGGATTTCCATCCGTCAAAGTTTGCGTCTCTTTTGAGAGCGTGTCAGCGAATGCCGGAAGCGACGGAACAAAGACGTGAAACGCGAAGTTAGAAGTATTCCATCATATCAATAGGTGATAGCTGTTATATGACAATTTGGTCAGGAACGGCTTTGCATTTCCCTTCCGTCAAGTATTCCTCGTTCCGATTCGACAGGCAAGGGATACAGGAACCTTCCTTGTTCTCTCTCCGATAGTTCCAAGGTTCTTGCAGGGTCTGGAAAGAGCAAATGGAGGAAGAAACATGGCAACGAAGGCTCTGTGCATGGCAACCTTTGACATCACTCTTCGAAGCCTGCCAGACCATGAAGCGTTCTAAATTACCTTCCTAGTAGTACTTAGTACCTCTCGTCAGCCATGGGCACCCCTGATGCGAGAAAGTTTTACGACCCAACCTGGATCAGGGACTCATTCCAGCGCAATGCCGACAAAATCTTAGATACACCGCAGAAAAAGCACAATGCCAAAATTGCTGTTGGCGTTATTGGAGGGGGATTGGGATTGTTTGTCAGTTATAAATTATATCGTTGTATAAGAGAGCATTATACTGCCGACGTTCAAACTTTGAAAGGTATCGATACTCCTGTCAAAGTCAAACTTATTTCGAAGAAAGCCGTGACTGCCGATACTCGTCGACTACGCTTTGCTCTACCCACACCGCATCACACTGTGGGTGTGCCGCCTGGGAACTTCCTGGCTGTTACCGCTGATATCAACGGAAAAACAGAAACACGGTTTTACACGCCTATTGATGGAGAACACGATGATAGAGGTCAGCTTGAAGATAACCCTTCTCTTGAATGGGTTTGCTTGCATTTTGCTAATCATGTTTCCAAATGGAACCTGCGAGCCGAAAGTTGGCTCGCAGTACCATTGAGTAGCTTATGGTTGTTGTTTTAGGTCATATGGATTTGCTTGTCAAAATCTACCCTCCGACACCTGAGTTTCCTGGAGGTGGTGCCATGTCTCAGTACCTTGAGCATCTCAAAATAGGCGATGAGATATCGATAAGCGGACCAGCTGGTCTGATTATGTATATGGGAAACGGTATTTTCGATATCAAGGCAAATCCGAAGTCGAGTCCTATATCGAAGACCGTCAGAAGAATAGGTAACATCTGCTCGATCTATTTCCCCGTTTTGAACATTATTGTGGCGTTTCATCACGAAAAATTTTAAACTTTGTATCGGTTTGGTGTGTGTTTTCAGGGATGGTCGCTGGTGGTTCGGGTGTGAGCGCCATGATCCCTATTCTTCATAAAATGCTCAACGAAAAGTCAGAAACGCCCAAATGTTCTCTGTTGTCAACAAACAAGACAGAGAAAGACATAATATTAGGGGACGAACTCACGAAAATGGCCTCCAAACACAGGCATCGGCTAAGAGTATGGTATACCGTTGATCAACCCATTTGCAAAGACTGGAAGTACGGCGTGGGCATGGTTGGCGCGGAGCTCTTGAGGGACTGGATGCCCAAGCCGGAAGGATCAGTACTAAGTACGTCTCTTCGTTGTTCAAGTCTTGGTGACTGTTTAACAAAGTTACAATGTCCGCCTTCTTTTCTTAGTATTGCTCTGTGGACCCAAAGCTATGGTTGACGCCTGTAAAGCAGATCTTCGCTCTCTCCACTACACGGAAGACATGATATTCGCCTTCTAGAGAATGACTATGTCTCTTGTCCTCGAACCCGTGTCTCTACTGACAAGTCGATCCCAGATTCTGGCATAATTCTGCGATGTGGTCTTTCCATGTCGGCACTGTACTGCTAATCTTCTTGCCGTAGCTTATTTTGTCGTTTTATCCTTCGGACTTCCTGGGCTGCCGTTGACTTAGTCGTTACTCTTGGTTCCCCATTGCACAGCATACCAGCTCGAATTGGTATTTTATCGTTTTATCACGAACAAGAAGTTGCTGTTGTACAAAGCTGCGCTAATTTTCAAGGAACAGTCAAACAGATAAGTGCAAAAGGGAAAACACACAAGTAGAAAACAAAACAAATAGAAAAAATCCACTTGAGGTCCAGATACGAGGGAAAATAAATAACAACCTGCGAGGAAAATAAGGCCGATTCTAGAGGCACTCTTACCAGTTAGTGAATGGTCAACGAAAAATAATACCGTCTGCAGGCAGAAAAATAAATACAAATAGATACAAAACGGAGGCGTTTAGCAGTTTGCCCTGAAAAATAAATACAATAGATACAAAACGGATAGCAGTTTGCCCTGGTCCCAATACGAAAAATAAAGTTAAAAAAGAACGACTCGGTCCACCTTACTGCTTCTTTCGCTGTTGAGCCACCTGCAGCTGTCTTCGTTTTCTTCGAAGGGGGTACGTCAGAATTTCGATGGGCTCGTACTCAGTCGCTAGTTCGTTCGAAATGTCTTTGATCGCCAGAGCCTTCGCCGCAGCTGGGCGCTCCTTCTCATCCTCGACGACGTCTTTGTCGTCGTAGATGTCTTCAGCAGCCACCTTGAACGATCCGGCACGCTCTTCCGCCAAGTCGGAGTCCAAGACGGGCTCGCCAAAGTCGATAGCAGTTAGCCCCTGTCTCCTCAGATTCTTGTTGAGGAACATCCACGGGCTGTCTATCCGCGCTGCGGCTTCCATATCCATATCCGCTACTACGGACTTCGGCACATTTCTGGCCATAAGGCGCCTGTACAGTGCGGCGAGACGGAGCGTCACCGTGTGGCTGAGGGGATCCTCGTAGAACATCTTGCACTGTGAAAAGGGCAAACATTGGAATATTTGAGACATCAGCAAGTGATTTCATGCAGACCGCTGTTTCAAGTGGCGCACACTTTCATTGTTGTCAGCTGGAAGCGTGCGCCACTTGAGTAATAAACCTGGGTAAAATACCCAGGTTTATTTCTCAGATTTCCAGTTGTCGAAACTGAAATTTTCATTAGATATATTTCCAGTTGCTCCTTACACAGTCCATGCGGAGACGAATGCCAGCTTGTGCGACGTGGATCCAGCTCGGTGTCAGAAGGTTCGTCGCTTGAGAAAATCCGTAGCCCCAGTTGACCACTTCGTGGGCCACACAACCTTCCACTACGATCAAGTCACCGGGTCGTTGTACAAGGTAGTACACGGGGATGCCTTCTTTGAGAAGAGCCTTGTAAGTTGGGGCGAAGGACTTGTGTTGGAAGTGATGGTAGCAGTTGCCATTCTTCATGTTCCTCCCCATACCTGAAAGAATATATTCAGCTGACGAAAAGAACTGCTAAGGTACTTTCCAAAATGCTTACGAGCATAATATTCTTGGAGCTGCTTGAAATAAGACCGCGGGACAAAGTACCACAGTTTCGTCCCAGGTCCGAGGTTCAGGTTGACCGATGTCAGGAAAGCGTCTTCCACATGGAGCAGTGTCCCGCTCCAAGGGCCGAATACATATGTCCAGAGGCTGGAGATGCCGCTGGCTGCGACGTAGTTGTGAAGAAGAATTTGGAAGCGCAGACAGAGGTGGAGGATGTTCAGCGGAAGGGACAGATCGCCAACTTTCTTCTCTGCTCTTGGTAGCTGTACCGGACTTTCGTTCAATAGGCCTCCATACATCTCCCCGTATTGCACGTTCCTACCCTTGACGATATCTTGCATATTTTCGGCAGCGTAGTAATCCCTTTCTTCCAGCTTTTTACCGATCGCCAAGTTCTCTTCTGTGTTCCTACAAATCAAAGCAAGCTTTAACGAAATCACGCAAAGAAATTAACTCGTTCCTCCAAAAGTGGGTCGCTTCTTCTTATTGCGTCCATACCAGGCGCGATAACAAGTCAAGAAATTCTGCTTGGCTTAATAGTTGCAAAAATTTACGGACCGGAAACTGTGAACCGCACTGAATCAACTTATCCAGCTGGATACGATAAAGCCGCATGAGGTCACCACGCTGTATTATATTCAGCAAGCGCACCAGTCTTTCTTCAGCTGCTGATATCAACGTTACAACAACATTTATTGTATATCCAAATTTCAGCAGAGTTTCGCCTTACCATTCATCTCGAAACTTTGCAAACAGTTTCTTCATCGTCCCCTTCAAGAGGTTTCTGTAATGATCCGGCTCATGAGATTCTCGCCAGTCTGGATGCACCTGGCTTTCGTGGACGGTGAACCGAGACATGTTGTGTGCGCCATATTCGATATTTCCAAACTCGCCGCTCTCGACCGGCTCTTTCACATATTTGTCGAAAAAGGTGTCGTTCCAGCCCTTCGTCACTACCTAAAAAATATCTCAGCGTTTAGATAACACTTGCAGCGAACAAACTTACTTTGCAAAATCCCAGTTCCTTCGTTTTTTTCGCGCCAATCTTCTCGTTGACGAGCGTGACGATGTCCACATTCTTCTCCCAGATAGTCGGCGAGACGCAAACGGAAGGTCCTTCTCGGAGTTCGGGCATGCTTGTTGCGTGGACAATACACTGTGCAACGCCACCGGAAACGTGGCTGTTGTCGACGATGAATTCCTCAGGCCGGAGTCTGAGTCTGAGAGAAGTCGCTGCTCAACTTGAAAACGATCAAAGTTTATACCGAAATTGAAATTTGAACTCAGACAGGTCCACTGATGTGCTGCTGAAGCGCACGTTGCTGGAAGGAAGGACGCCGTAAACTATCCTTGACGTCATGCGTCAAAGCATAATGCGGGGCAGACTTTAGTTAAGACGTAACCATTATGTGACGTACCAGATTGTTAATCTGACCGGAAAGTAATATCATTCAATCAACCTTCACCGCAGCTTGGGTATGAAAAAGAAACAAAACCACACTCCGATTGATTGACTGCACCTGTTAGATCGATATTTGAAAAAGCACCTCTACCGGGATTCGATGCCAAGGTTTCTTATATACGAGACCTGGCTCCGGTATATTTATGGCATACCATTTTAATTTTGCACGTTTTAGCTTGCCATGCTCCGACAGACGCGCGCTTCAGCAGCACATCAGTGGACAGGTAGGCCAGCAACTTTTACCGTCCCGCTCCGCTCAGAATCTTCGTGGTCCTACTGGTCTCATCCAAGCAGGTAGGACTTAAGACCTGCCTGGCTATAACAATAAAAGAATGGATTGTCGCATCGCTCGGCCCAAGGCGATTTTGCAATACTGACCAAGCGAACGAGCGGAACGGCTGGTGACAAGCGCCCAGGGCGCCGTTCGCCTTTTGTTTCGATCCATTCGATTTTCAAGTGTTTTCTCATTTCGATGGCATTTTAAACGCGAACGAGCACTTCAAAGATGGTCCCATGCCTAAGCTCTTTGGTGAGGACATTAAGACAGTCGAACTTCTACCAGTGAGAAGATAAGTCTCTGTCATGTCTATCTATCGCAATTCATGATTCGTGAAGAGTATCGGCGGTAGGTTGGATTGATTACGGTTGGAAGATAGCTTTATTCGCTTTCTCCTCTCCGATTAGTGTGTTTCTGACGGACACATCGGGTTTCGATCGACATCGACGTGTATTTGAATTACTTCTGTCAAGACGTCCTCCTGTGTAGTTCGAAATAAAAGTCTTCAACTGACAAGACAATAAAGAGAGTCTGGGCAAAGTTCCTCAGAAGTCTGGGGTCACGGCGTACGAGGCATAGTCGAGGAAATTTGGCAGGGGGCAGGGTAGCCCAATGGTAGGGGTCGGGGCTTGCCATGTGAAGCCAGTGGAGGCCGAGAATTTTCAAGAAAACCCCGAAACCTTCTTTTGCCCTTCTCAAATTCCATCAGCTGTGCCTCTACGCTATGACCCCAGACTTTCGAGGAACCTTGACCACAGCCAAAAGTTCAGTAAATTCCCGACGAGCTAAACCTGGAAGGCACCTCGCGGCACCAGCAAGAAAAGCGTACATAATCAGATTTCTAGGAAGCTTTTACAAGGTATGGTGGCAAACGTCCGGGAAACAAGCAACGGAAAAACGAACGAAGCATCGGCGCAGACCTGCAAAAGCAGTGTTTTACAGTATTCAAGAGGCGCACTTCAGGCTAGGGGGAAAGAAGACATTTACATACCTTCACTGGGGTTGCTTCGATCTTGATTTTGCCCCAAGAGACAGCTTCGTCCGGTCGAGCTCCAGAGTCACTACCGTCGAACTCGTGCGCAGTGTTGACAAACACAGAAAAATCGGCACCGTTTCTCTGCAGACAACCAACAAACTAATTTCCGCATTACGCAGTCCAAAGTAGAAGGAATCATAAGCCACGTACCATCAAATTCGCGTTGCAAATGTGGTGCTTTATCAATCCTCCACCCAAAATGATCATTCCGGAATTGACTGCATACGTGGCAAGAAGATTCAACTCCCTCACATCTACCGACAACAAATACCCACGCGTTCAACAGTCTAAATGTGGTAAATGCCACTCAGAGTAGACGGGAGGAGCTCTAGTGTACCTTGTATAATGTCCAGCACGAGTCCGGGTTCCTTGTAGGAATGAAAATACAGCATATCACCGATACCTCCGTCTGTCAAGGCCGGACTGAAGACTGGAATGTCGTTCTGCAGATTTCAGCGTATTACAAAACCTCTCCGAAGGTATCAAAGAAGAAAAAGGACATTGTGGGTACTTCACCTTCCACGCCCAGTAATATACGCTCTCAGGGTTGTTGATTTCTTTTCCCAGACGATTGATCAACCGGCTTGGTGTCCACAGCACACCCTTGATGAGAGAAAAGCTTAGTGAAATAAGATCCAACAAGGCCCAACATTGGCAAGAAACTGAGATGTGCTCTACCTTACTTGTTCCTTTTGCTCCTTCAACATTTGACTTAAAATCGGCATGATCCAGTCTTCCAGCTGGCAGTAGTTCTTGGTTGGTATGCAGAGATTCCCTATCCTATTGATCTGCTTTCTCCTTAGCTCGGCTCCGGATGCGCCGAAAGAACTAAGGTATGTAGGCGAGAAACACTTCATGAAGTCCTCTTCGATACCGCCAGCAGTGGTAACGATGCAGTCAACCTGCAAGAAAGCAAAACCATGAACTTCCCGTGGAATACAGGTCGGTGATGTTCGTCCATGAAAAGCGTGGCTGGCAAATCAATCAGGCCAGGAAAACATGTACACGACGTCATGCGTGATTTCACAATCACACTATTATTGTTTTCATCTTACCATTTTGTGCTTCACGAGGAATCGGATCGTCTCCCGGACACCACAGGATATCATATTAGAGGTATAGCCTAGGAATATCGTACAGTTGGTCTTGGCGAGGGTTTTGTCTGCAGGCTTGGGACAAAGTTTGCAGGTAATCTGAGAGAGGACAAGGTGAGCGGAGCAACGTACAAAACAGCTGACGGAAATTTGGAGTTACAAGCATACCATCTTGTTGATCTCATCCACTGCCTGGGCGAAGAATGTCGCTTGGAATCCTGTGGTGTGAAAACCGGTGAACAGTTTATCGTAATCCACCTTGTCGTCCGAAAAGTCGTATCCCTTAACAATCGCTCGTCCCGCGTAGTTTTCTTCACCGGAAGTGGCCCCTTTGCTCGCTGCCGTGTACGATTCCGCTGCATCTTCCACATTATTTCTCGACCCAGAATCACCCATGGATAAATGTCAGAGCTCCTGCAGATCACAGTGAACGGTATCTAGTAGCTTTTTTCAGCTGGACAGCGAGAAATCAGCAGAAATCATGAGAAAGTGAGTGCAGCAAGTGAGGTTGTGGGTTTGATTGGTTTACTGTGCCCATCGTTCACTTTAACCTGTTGCGTGAAAAGTCTGCCGACTTGCAGAGGTCGAAAAATCGTCGACAATACTGGAATGTTATGCACCTCAGACGTATGCCTCGTGGTCGGAAGCTCACTTCCCAGAAGAAAGTATCTTGAGACATAGCAGCGTAAAATCCTCGCCAACCACGAGGAAATGCGCGTGAACGAAAGCCGCGAGTTTTTATAACGTCGTAGGCTCGTAGCTCTGGAAAACCAAAAGCCTCGATCATGGAGCTCGACACTAAACCATGTAGATGACGCTGTATATCAATATAATAGAAACAGCTGAAGAAAAACCAAAAACCCTTTGCATAAAAATCTCGAACCACATGATATACGCCGTTAGAAGTAAAATTCTACCGTAGTATCAAAGCAAACTTCGCTTCCGGTTGGTACTAGGACGAGTGTCGTTCCGAATCATGACCAAGCGTATCTTGAGTTCTATCCATAAAATCCAGGCATGAAGCCTTCTTCCTTCGGCGACTATATTTACAAAAAACAAAAAAACGACGTCAAGTGCTTACATGATAAATTGATCATAACTTTATTGGATAATGCAAGAAATGCGCACCTTGACTTGAACATCGGCTCGCATCAAAGTAGAGCGTAGCAGGCAGAAGTGAAGGTTATTCTGAAGGACACTGAGATCATGCTGAATTTTGGACGCCGTCTCCAGGAACGTGTTCGGTGTGTCGCGGTTCAGTACTTGCTGCAGCGAGTCAATGCGAGCCGGCAGCTGGTTCCCGAGGATCATCTTGACCAGTTCCTCTTGCAGTTCCGCTACGGTGTAACGAAACTCTTGGGCCATTTCAGCAAGAGTGACACTGGCATAGCAGCGAAAGTACTCAACGATGCCACGTTGTCGAATCAGCCGAAAGACTGGCTCAACGTGCGAGGCGAACAACAGGTCCAGAAGAAGGGTATTCTATCAAAACACCGATTTTCAAACCCAACGTTGAAACTTTATCCGAGATCGCTTTCGAACCAACAGAATGCGTTTTGCAATCTTACGCGTTGCTCTTCGAAAGCTTGGAGGAACTGTCGAAACTTAGACTTATGGAAATTTTCGATCAAGTTTCGGATTTCCGGAGCATTTTCCAGGAAGCTTTTGAAGTTTCTACAACGAAAACAACCCATCCCGTCTCATCCCATCCGAAACCCACCGGAAGGAAAATCAGGCTTGACTTACTTGTTATTGATAACCTTGTCTTTGAGGGTCTGACGATCGTAGGCAGCCAAGGCGCACAAGGTTCCGTAAACTGCAATGTCTCGTCCAACGATCACCTACAGAACTACTCATGACAGTACATAATCACTTTCGGTCGAACACAAAGACTTTATGATTATACGATCAAACAATACCATAGGGAAATCACACGCTTCTGGAACCAGTGAAGTGAACAAGTCAGCAGCATCCTTGTAGCTGCCAGATGACATTCGGTAGACGGCCATACAGGCTCGCACCAAGTTCCACGACTGCTCCAGTCCTTTGTCGGTCGCCACGACGGCGTTAGCGATGAAAACGTTGCCGTTATTTTCCTTGTCTTTCGCTTTTGCTTCCTTCACCGCTGCGGCATTCTACAAAGGCAACACACTACATCACCAAAGAAACTAATAGCGTTTTGGTAAATATTCTCTACGAATTACGGCTCGTTCCAGTGATGATTCCAACTCGCGCATCTGATCAGTCAGTTGGATGGGGTTCTGAAAGTGCTGCATGTACACACAAGCCTGCGGCAAAAAAGCAGACAGACTTGGGATACAGCAGTTGTAACATCTGGATAGAGACCAATGGAATTAATATTCTAATACTCTATATCGGCTAATGTAATCGTGAAACAGTTACGTACTCGGAGACGGTTCGCCAGGAGCTGCGCTTGTTCCTTCGGACCTTCGGCATAGTCTCGCGAATTGTTGAAGGATCGGAGAGCGCTGGCTGCATCGCCTCCTGCTAGGTAGTGGTAGGCAATCTCGTCATGTCCTCGTCTGAAGAGAGGAGAGAAATCGCAAGAATTACGCATATACCGGCGAGGGCGAATGTAAGACACCCAAATGGAGTCTTACCGAATGCTTTCCTTGATCGAGTTAGCTTTGTAGTTCTTTAGGTCATGCTCCAGCTTTTCCATCTTGGCATCGTGGTTGCGCTTGGTTTCTTTCACCCAGGTTTCGTCGAAAGGAGGAAGCGTCGCATCGCCATCTTCTCCTTTCAAGCCAGACCTGTTAAGAGACGGAGTTCCTGACGTTCATTTCACGCATCACACATTCATGTAATGTGGTAGACTTTCTTGCTTACTGTATGGCAGCGCTCAGTTCCTCGTAAAGCTTCGTGTACATTCCGGTCGCCTGCGATGCAGCCACAATGTTCTTGAGGGCAATCTTCAGTGCCTCCACGCGAAGCTGTGGACAGTGCTTTGCGATGTGCTGAAGACGCAGGGTCTTGATCATGCCCGTGTATGGACTAATGAAAGCGTCTAGGTCCTACAAATACAAAGCACCAAGTCGTTCAACAAAGGTATAAAGCAACGGTAAAGCTAGGATGCTCATTTAGACTTTAGCGGAGCCACACGACATAAGAACAACTGAACAAGCGATAATTAAGATTTGACAAATTGCTAGCTTGCCCACTACGTCATCAACGTACAGTTGACAAACAGCCTCGACCTAAACTAACCACAGTAGAAAATTGATTACGTCACGAGCAACTCTGCAAGGACCGGGAACCAGTCAATATAACTGAGGTTGATTGGAGTCACCGATGATCTGTCAGTATCGAAAGCGCACCATCTTCTCGCCCGCCAATGCGAACATATTCCGACTTACCAAGTTCGGGTTGTCCACCGTGAAAGACAGCTGGGCAGGAGTAGCCACCGCTAAAGAGTCAGCCAGAGATTCCTTGAAGAGGCCCGCGGCAGCTCCCAAGTCTGGCAAGCTGGGCCTGTCATGCATGTGCGACCAGCCAGCCATCTCGTCGCCAGCGTTCTGGAAGGTGTCATCGTCCATATACTCCTCGCCATCCCAGTCTTGTCCATTTCCGTCGTAACCCATCTCCATATCGATGGGGATGACATTGTGGTGTCCGGGTTGGCCACCGCTTGGACCAGCTGATCCGGATCCTTCCTCCTCCTCGATACCTTCGTCCGCTGCATTGCCCGACATCTTCTTGAGAAAACCAAGTGCCTGGTTGAACATTGAACCTTCAGTCCTTTAGAGAATCCTTTAGAGAATCCTACTAATGAGAGCATCCGATCGATCCAGCACAGCGGTATAGGACCAGAAATGCAAACAGCAAAATCGAAAAAAAGAAATCAAAATAATTATTTGAAGCCTAACTGGAGTAATTCCGTGACTTCCGCTTCGACGGATCTTTCCATCAAACCGAAATCCGGAACGGATGCTCGTACACGCTCGTGGGAGCCCTGCGGATTGCTGTACGATGGCGTCATGCTTCCGCGCTTTTCTCCGTTCCGCTGCAGGGCAAGTCCAGTAAAGTTCTTTGTTTTGGTTTTGCCGTTTTGGGACAAGTTTTGCTATCAGGCTGGCATGTGTACCGGTAAATTATTTGCATCTGCCTCCCAAATTTTCCCTCCGCAGTGTGTTTGTCAAGCCGTTCCATGTTTCCTACCGGTACATCGATATCCATGGTAGCCTGCTTGCTGTTTATTTCACCCGATTTTGCGAACGATTGCTTCTACAAGTTTTCGACTGTAAAACCCTCCTTTAGGATATCATTTCTTCAGATGTGAAAGTAGTGAAAGAAGCCTACCGTTCAACGGAAGTTACAGGACCCATTACGTGGGCCAACCTGCGTGGGATGATGCCAGGGACTTTACTGGCGTTGAAGAACGGGGGGCATCGACGCTTTCGCAAGACGCACCGGCTGGAAGACTGCTAGGGTAGCGACACCCATTCCTGTTTCTTGATCCCGTCTGCTAATATGTGTGTCTACGGTGAGATGAAAACACAAGATGAGCCACGGATGCAATCCCCTTGGTTGGTTTGTCTACTCGAGGTCCTTTAACCCTTACGTCCTCAGGGATAAGCAGAATCCAGCACTTAAGCCACTATAATCCCCTTGATATCCTCCTTGAGTATTCGTAGTAATAATCAGGACTACTGGCGTAGTCCTGATAACAACAGTTTCGATCTAACTGGGAGGACCATTAGCGCCGCTGATTCACACTGATCCCTTACGAAAGTACGTACTTTCACCCCCTGTCTATGGTTTTCAAAGACGCCGAATATTTCTTCTTGACAGGTCTCTGACAAATTGAGCTTGTCGTCTCAAGGCTGAAGCTTGATGAAACATCCCCGAGATGGAACAGAGCGTGACACTGATGTCAGTGACATCGTGGAATTCGCACGTTGAATCCTTTCCCTTCACTGTCGCTACGGATGATGCTCGCGTGCCAACGCTGGCTGTGACGAGCTGTATGGGTTCGCCGTGAGGCTTCCTCCTGTTCGAAGGAACGACCCTAGTGTGCGATTTATGTGTCATGTCAGTGCGTGTCGCCGGGAAGATTGAGGCGGAGATAAAGCGGGAATACCTTGCCGATTGAACGACACTGGCTGCGGCTGTCTTGTTGGTATTTCGCTTGCACAGCACACTTGCCATGCCGTAGGACATACCAGCTTACTTTGTAATTCAACGACGTTTGGATGGGCCAGTTTACGCAGACCAACGACTTGATATCAGTCGATTTTATTGTCGGGTGATACAGTATGATACGACAGCAAGCATTATACGCCTGTGTTGAGATCTCCGCTTAGCGTTTCGTGTCTTTGCAGAAGTCGGTCGACCACGATGTGCTTGGAATTCTAGCTCATTTGGAAGCGAAAAGCGAGGATCGTTCACCTGAAGAAAGATGAGCGATCTGTTTTTGGGACTGGACCTGAGTACGCAGCAGCTGAAGGCGACTATCATCGGAGAACAGCTGGAAGTCGTCAAAGAGGAATTCGTTCACTTTGATAATGAACTTCCGGAATTCCAGTAAGGCACAAAGAGCGCATAGGTGATCTTTACCGTCTCGGAAATCACTCAGTGGAAAACATTTGTTGTGAGGAAGGAAGCACAAAAATATTGTATGCATATGTAACTGGGACGGCGGCAAATAATCTCACCGAAATGGTTATCTGTTAACGGCTGAGCGCGTGCGCCACTTGGGTGCCGACCTGGGCGAAGTCATTTGCTGACGCGCCAATTATGGCGCACCTTTGAGAGTACTTACCATCCGAACCAAGGTTTGATGGATTTTATCCCTCAGCATAAGACAACCTGATTACGATAACACAAACGTCTGACAAGCCGTGAACAGATCGATAGAGCGTCTGTTGTTGTCATATTCTTGTCGGGTGATCAATATAATTTGGCACTCAACCACCGGAAGCTAATTTGAAAGGACATGTCCTTTATTCTTGACCTCTCAACTCGCGCTTTCTGTAGTCATGATTTTCATTTTAGTACACGTGGAGGGGTCATAATTGACGCCGAAGGAAAGGGTGAACAGCGCGTTACGGCACCCACGTTGATGTGGGTGAAAGCCCTCGACCTCCTGCTACAAAAGCTCCAGCGCATCGATATTCCATTAGAAAAAATTAGGGCCATCTCGGGAAGTGGGCAACAACATGGGAGTGTCTACTGGCACAAAGGAGCTGAAGCTGCATTTGAAACCATGAACCCCTTCAAACCACTCCACGAGCAATTCGACGCCATGCTTTCGATTACACAATCTCCCGTATGGATGGACTCGAGTACCGGTAAGCACATAACGAACTCTTTACGAATGCTCGTGCAACCGGAAATACGGTTTCGCAGAATAGGAAAAGTATTCTACTGAAAGACACTATCGAAGCGGGGGAATTGGTTTGGGCGCTGAGCTAATTCCGCCTTTTGTCCACGAGGAAATAACTGTGAGATTTGTGCCGGGCACGGTCTTGTCCAGCTTTTTCCCGTAGAAAAGGGCGAGACTGACTGCTGCGCTATAGGATGAGTTTCCAAGGCTCGTTCGAAGTTCAAATTTTATTGTGCTTTAGGTAAGCAATGCCGGAAGTTGGAGAAGGCCGTAGGAGGTCCCGAGGTTCTGGCCAGTGTAACCGGAAGTAGTGCCTACGAGCGTTTTACCGGTCCGCAGATTGCAGCAGTGTATGAACGCCATCCGGAGACCTATGAGAACACTGAAAGGATATCGCTGATTAGCAGTTTCATGGCGAGCCTGCTTTTGGGCAGGTACGCGGCCATTGACTGGGCCGATGGAAGTGGCATGAATCTCTTGGATATCCGGCGGAAGCACTGGGACTTGAACTGTCTAGCCGCATGTGGGCCCGACCTGAAACGAAGACTGCAGCAGCCCTGTCCTTCCTGGACTGTGTTGGGGAAAATCTCAAGATACTTCTGTGAGCGGTATGGGTTCACTGGGAACTGTGATATCGTGGCCTTTACTGGAGACAACCCTGGTAAGAAATTTACTTCAAACTGATTGCTGAAATTTTCCTGTTCGTGTTTGGTTGATGAATATACGCCGAATATGTCGATCGTCGATTGGTTTTACAGCGTCATTTGCTGGGATGAACCTGTGCGCAGGAGATCTTTGCGTAAGCTTAGGAACGTCGGACACGATCTTCGCCGTAGTGAACAACCCGAAGCCGGCGCTGGAAGGCCATGTGATGTGCAGTCCGGTGAAGGAGGACGAGTTCATGACGATGGTTTGCTTCAAGAACGGGTCCTTGATTCGCGAGAAGGTCCTAGCTCAATGTACAGATGGAACCTGGCCGGACTTTGAACAGAAGCTCAACGCCACCGAATGCGGAAACAACGGAAAGATGGGACTTTACTTCGACCAAATAGAAATTGTGCCTCGTGCTCACGGCATTCATCGGTTCGATTCCGAGAACAAACCACTGAAAAAGTAGGCGTTCTTAATTTATTCGCAGAAGGTTGATTTTCCTGTTCGATGCAACGGTCACATTAATTTCGGCATTCCTCTATGGAAATCCTTGATTGGCCGAGCTCGGCACAGACATGCATTCTCGTAGAAAAACGGTAAAGGGTTCCGTTGGTCAAAAGGGGAGCTCAGCGACCAAACTGGAAAAGATAGCCTTCCCAAGTGGCGCACGTTCCAGCGCTACTGCCTGATAGCGTGTGCCACTTGGATTGTTGATCTTGTCAAGTTTTGTTTCCGTATTTTCATAATTCCAATTGACTGTTTTCCAGCTGGGTGAACCACCATGAGTTCCGTCCTGAGAAAAACCTGCTTCTTTTTTACAGGTTGAGACCCGAAGAAGAGATCCGCGCCTTGGTGGAATTCCAGTCCCTCGCCAAGCGACACCACATCGAGAAGCTCGGCTTCCGCGTCCGTCCTCATACCCGAATCTTCGTGACAGGTGGTGGCAGCAAGAACACAACCTTACTGCAAGTGATTGCCAATGTCTTCCAAGGGGATGTGTACACTCAAGGGATGACCAACTCGGCGGCCTACGGAGCTGCTTGTCGAGCCTTGCACGCCTTGAAAGGCGGTAGCTATTCCGACATGATTCGTAGCTCCATCGGGTTCCCGAAGACCACCATCGCCGTGCGTCACGACCCAAAGCTCAAAAACGTCTACGACAATCTCCTTGTACGATATTCAAAACTGATTGCTCTTGTTTCTAATCCTGATAAAAAGAACGGTTTGTCCAATGGTACACATGTGTGACATTGATAATGTTTTACTGGAATCAGACTGGAAATTATTTTCCTGTCTAATATCGATGTTTTTTCCGGTGTGCAGTATTGCTTTCTTGGAAGATGCATCATTTGAAACCTTTGCTCATTCAGATTTTAATCATTCCGTCGATGAAATCGATAGCGATTAACTTCAAGAATTATCGTCAAGTCCGTGACTTGAGCGAGGGAAAACCCTACTGGGAATTTGAAGTCTGTCTTGCCGAACTTTGGTGATTAGCTTCAGCCTTCAAGGTGGAACCTTTATCGGTTTATGTCTGTTACTTTCGTAATTGGAGATTTCGACTGAGAAATGATGGCTCGAGGTTTATTGTTGTGCTTGGTGGCGCTCGTGATGTGCTTGGTGACTATGGAAAGGAGCGTGGAAGGAATGCTTCGTGGTGGTAACTCGCGACGTGGCTCGGTCGCCGGAAGTTCCTGCACACTAACGCACCGAGTAGCTCCCGGTCACAGCTGCGACGAGATTGCCGAGACCTACAAGCTGGCTACGACTACCCTGAAGGAGTTCAACCCTGATGTTGACTGCAAGCATTTGCTGGTCGGCACCAAACTTTGTCTGAATTAATCATCGATAGATTGTAGTTCACCGAATGGAATTTTAACGGATAGATTCAGTCTCATTCAGTAACCTCTGTTTTTGCCGCAAGACAACTTTCATCCACTCAAAACAGTGTGAGGAAAACAAAAATGGTATCAGAACTGAACGATAATTTACGTTGCGAGAGAGGATCTGGATCGGCATCAAACTCGGAAAACAAATAAGGTCGTTGATTGATAATGTCGAATTCGAAGCTTGCAGAACTGTACGATAGCGAAACAAATCTTCCTCGTCCTGAAGATTTTTTTGTTTCCCAATATCACAATTGATTGATGCACGGCGATCCAAACAGTCAAGTCTGTTGATGCAATCTAAGGGCCTTCGAAGACCTTCCCAATAGTTACACCGTGACCACAACTCGCAGCTTGCTCGGAAAATCTCGTCTCTGGCGGATTTGCTTTTATTTTATATGTTCTTGTTCACGAAAGTTAATACAAGTGGGCTGCTTTCTTGATATTCCAGACAAAGTGTGCCGGGCGTTGCCTACAGAGAGTTCTTGATCTCCATATGCTTGCGCTCCTCCTGAAGTGACCGAGGCGCTCGATTCGGTAACCCCAAGGAGGCAAGGATGAAGATCCACATTCCCTTATCATCTAAACAGCCAGCTCTTCAGGCTTTCGCTCAGGTAAGATTTCTGCTCGTACCGTGGATTGGTCCGCAGCTAGCTGTTCTGGCGTGAGACGAGCAAAGCGAAGATGCTGTACAACTCCATCGAGTCTTCGGCGTCATCCCGTGTGTGGCGAGTAGTCTTCGAACGAGCCTGACTCACTTGCAGCCTCCTCGCCATTCGCTCCGTCTACGGCAGACTTTCTAGCTCTCTTCCGAACCGTAGCCAGTGCGCATGTCTTTTCCCGTAAAGAACGCATGAAAATCCGTCGAACAAGGTTTTCCCATAGATGGTTCACGGCGCGCTTTAAGCTCAGGCTTTGTTTTGGTTTGATTCTTGAATCTTGACCAGAGCAGAGCGTAAGCCTAGTATGTAATGTCATGACATCGTATGACATGACATAACACGACGTGACAAGACAAGGTCGACATAGATCACACAAGTATATTGGCAAACAAGTTCGAAGTCGACGTTACTGTGGCAGTCAGGAGTACCGGGGCATACAACTATCGCTGCTAACGGACTGGAATTCGTGAAGATGACGGAGAGTATGCCGGAAGATGCGGATTGCCGGACGCCAGTCAGTGGAGCGAAGAGGCTGAAAGAGTCTCACAGCGGGATGTCGTTTGATGGATCTATCCTCACCGTCTATGCAAAGAATCTGCGAGACGACTTCGGCCAGGATACCGAAAGTCAGCTACCTCTAGAAGAAGCCATACAATTCCTGAAAGACATTGCCCCGAACGTCACGGAGGTATTCGTGTACGGCAAAGAAGCTGACGTCGAAATTCACTTCGGGAAGATCAGCCGTGATTATCGTGCTGCTCTGAAGACCAGCGTGGACGATACCGTTGACGAGTATCTGCTGTATGAACTGGAGGACTCTCCGCTAACCAAGCTTACTTTACAGCATGTCAGCTTTCTGAATCCAGTCTCCATCAATGGACTTATGGACAAGTGTGCGAAGAGGAATATCGAGCTGATTGTGGACAACATTCAGATCAACACGGATCAGAGCATCTTTCTTAAAGAAGCAGCTGATATATACGGGGACGAAGGATACGTTCTGGAGATTACGGGAAGGGAGACCCTGATGAAGGCTACTTTGGACAATAAAACGAATGGGAGCGGAGATAGTACGGGAAAGAACGACGACAAGTATGCTCAAATTGTCGAAATGGCTGGAAAATATGCACCGGAAGTACCTGCAGAGAAGCGGGAAGAGCTCACAAAGCAGCTTGTGAAGTTGCAGAAAGATGAAGAGATGGAAGAGGAAGTGGAGAATTTCGTCAAGGCCCTCTTGAAACAGTAAGCTGGTTTACTGTCCGAACCTGTTTGGGATGACATGATCGTTATCTGAAGCGGCGCACGTTTGCAGTGGTGTCGGCTAAAAGTGCGCGTCATTTGGGAAAACGATCATATTTAAATCATTTTCGTCCCATCTAGCTTGTCGAAATCAGTTTAGTGGCCCACGTTGGTGTACCAGCTTTTGTGCTAGGTATGCTCCGGACTTGTTGGAAGACGAAGAAAAGGTAGACGTTAGCAACTTGAATCTTTCGAAGTTGGACACATTGCCGCTTCGTCTGGTGTGGTGGTGGGTTTCTACTTGGGCTGACCCGAACGGGGACTCGCTAAGGGAGGACGGCCATGCTAACGGAGCGAATGGCACGCAGAAAGACGAATTTACCGAAGATTCAGTGGACGATGACAGAAAGATATCCATGGTGCATCGAGGAAAGAAACGACCTGGAACTCTGGAGTAGAGCCGTGGATCAAACTGTCAAAGAAGCAAGACCGGTACGTACCATTACCGGCTTGATCGTATTGTGTTTCGTTCGTACGTTTGCAATTACTTACCGTTTTACCGTTTTACTTCAGCGATTGTGGCCTCTTGCCCGAAAAGTATGTGGTCTCTGTGTCACTATCTCAGTAGTGTAATAATCTCGGGGTTTTGGACAATCGAGTTGCTCTTTCCTCTAGAGGCTCTTATACACCACGCACATATTTTATTTTCGTTTTGTGGTTTTCTCGATTTTTTTGTATTCCCCACGATCGGTTTTCGACGGAGTTTGAAGTTTTGAGGTTCTCGTCAGACGGACATCTGGGTCGCTGCGAACTGAAGGCAGCACAATCATCGACGACCGATTACGCACCTATTCATAATCCACCATCGCAGGTTGATGCAGTACACAGTGACTGCTAAGCGATTTCGTGTGGTGCTTACCTCGATCTGTGGGATACGTAAATGCAAATCACTCTTTGTTTACCTCCGTAGTATTGTCGCATGACATGGTGGGTTATTATTACGTTGCAGATATCGCCGGTCGTCTCCAGATAATGTATCAACGAAGATCGATAAGCGTAGACTTTCGGTCAAAAAGACCGGTGATGCCATGCTCAGTGATCACAAGTCTTTGGAAAGTGCTTCTGAATTAACCAGTTTCTAAACGCCGGTTTGGGAATTTTCACTGAGCTCAGTAGTATTAACTCAAAATGGTACGTAAGATACCCGGAAAGTCCAAGGACTTCCAAGAAGGTACTTCGATGAGTTCCATCAGACTTGCGAGGCTCGTGGCAATCATATGCTTGCATTGTCTCTTCCAGGTTCTGCTTTGCCAAAGATCAACGACAATGGAGTCACGGTGTACAGTATGCGATTTTGCCCGTATGCCGAACGCGTCCGGTTGATGCTTAACACCAAGCATGTTCCGTAAGTCCACGCCCCTATCGCGCCATCTATAACAGGATCTCAGTCCAATCTTCTACAGTGAGAGGTATACTGTACCTTGATCACTTTTAGCAAGCGATGGACGTTGCAGGTATGAAGTGATCAACATTGACCTCAAGAGCAAGCCCGAATGGTTCCTGGAGCGTAATCCCCTTGGCAAGGTACCGGCTATCGAAGAACCCGGCAAGAAGCCACTCTTCGAGTCCTTGGTCGTCGCAGAGTACATCGACGAGCAGTTCAAGGGCAACCGTGAAGTTCTTCCCAGTGACCCGTACGAAAAGGCTCGACAGAAGGTCATTGCACAAAACGTACGAGTTCGTTCCACTACACATGACCATAATACAAAATTGCATGCTCGAGCTGTCACCGATTTTATCATCCAATTGTTGCAGATCACCACTCCGTTCTACGGGGTCTTGTTCAAGAACGAAAGTGGGGATGCTATATTGAAAGGTCTGGAAGATGTGGAAAAGATGCTGACCAGCGAATATTTCGCCGGTATGCTTATGTTTGGGAACCGGAAGTTGGGATACGGTTATATCTAACATGCAAGATTGCAGGTTCTTCGCAAGGGTTCGTCGATCTGATGGTATGGCCGTGGTTCGAGCGTCTCGCTTCCCTCGCGGATGCTCGGCCCGGGGCTCTCCAGATCGACTTCTCTTGCTATCCTAAAATCAAGCTGTGGATGGAACGAAAGCTGAATGATCCCGATGTCAAAGATACCGCTTACTCACAGGAAACCTTCACCACCTTTCTGAAAGCGCGATGGAGGGGAAACAGGACGCGAACATTGGTCTTTGACTCCACGGAAGACTTGGCACAAGGGTTCTAGGCATCTTTCAGACGGCAGATCCCGCCATCCTCCTTACAGGTTTTCATGTACTGTAAACGTGAATTATTTCATCCAGAATGATTTGCGATGCCTCTCGAGGCTTCTTTTTATCCCGAAAGTTTGTAATCTTCTGCATTTCACTAAGACAACTTCTGGCCAGGCAGAAAGTTTCGAGTTGAACCCTTAGTTTTTGTAGTAATAAACACGGAAAGCGTTACCACGTACCGTACGTCTCAGTTTTGAATATGGATCCTCGAGAGCCAGGTCACTTTAAGCCCTTCATCTGTTGTCTAATACTGTATGTATGACATGGTGTAAGTATTGTCATGTCATGGTCTGTTGGATCTCAATGACAAGATGACTTCCAAATTGCCACTTACCTCGTATGCATACCGGTATTTGCAAGTCACTCGAAATCTCTGATAGTCAGTCGCAGTTTGAACTTCCGGCGTGAGGAAACCATCATCTTCTCCCTGCTTCAGGCTGCGTTCCTATCAAACATCAAAATTCTGGTAAGTAGATAACTCTATAAGCGCTACCAACTGCTACACCGGAAGTTTCACGAGGGCGTGTTTTTCGCCATGCCAAGATATCCTTCCTTGCAGATTCAACAGGTCTTATTTAACTCATCGACGTCTCGCTCGGCATTCAGGATGGTGGGACAGATCCCAGGAGAGTCGAAAGACTTCAAAGCAGGCGAGAAAATGCTTGCAGACCGTGGGATGGATGTGTTCTTAACTGTATGGTGAAGTGCGTAATGTACATTTTTAGGCTCCGAGATGCCGAAAATCAACGAAAACGCTTTGACCGTGTACAGCATGCGCTTCTGTCCCTACGCCGAACGAGCACGACTCGTCCTGAACGTGAAGCATGTTCCGTAAGCGAAATCATTAGTTATCGTTTCTGTCTCGGAAGATGGGTTGGAACTTGGAGCTTTGGCAGCTGCGCCTGTCAGTGTTAATTACGATCCATATTGCAGGTACGATGTCATTAACATCGATTTGAAAAGCAAGCCCGAATGGTTCCTGAAGCGCAATCCCCTTGGCAAAGTTCCGACCATTGAGGAGCCAGGAAAGAGGCCGCTGTTTGAGTCCTTGATCGTGGCGGAGTATCTTGACGATCAGTACAAGGGTGACAAGAAGATACTTCCGGCTGATCATCACGAGCGAGCTCTGCAGAAAGTCATGATCGAACTCGTCACGCAGAAGGTATATCAATGTGACCAAATGTCTGCCAATGTGTCTGAGATTTCTGCGGACGACACCAAACACTTGATGATGTCGTTTGCATGTAGAAGTTGACTTTATAGCCTATCAGATAAAATTTCGTTCTGATATTCGGGATTTTCTTCGATTGTTCAATCGTTTGCTGTAACTTGACATTGCTGCATGGTTTTTTTGGCAGGTCAATACACCTTTGATGGCCATGGTCTACAAGAACGAAAGCGCGGACAAGCTGCTGAAGGGTTTGGAGGAAGTGGATCAGATGTTGACTGGTGACTTCTTCGCTGGTACAGTACGGCTGACATTTACATGATCGTACTGCACTTCCTGTACTGCATAGCATCAAGTCTCTCAAAAGGAAATTTAAGTTTTGGAAGTTTACTCTGTTTCGTTATGCAGGTAAAACCATGGGATTTGTGGACTTGATGGTCTGGCCCTGGTTCGAACGACTTGAGTCGATCGCCGAAGGAAGCTCGGAAGCCTTCAAGTTCGAGGAAAGCAGATACCCAAAGATCAAGGCTTGGATGGATCGTATGCTAGCAGATCCCGATGTCAAGGCTACCACGTATTCCAAGGACGACTTCGTGGCTTTCTCTAAGAGCGTCAAGGAAGGAAAGCAGAACGGAAACATTGGACTGGAATAAAAGAGGTACTGCATCTAGTTGAGTTGTTGCCACTTCCGGTGCTTTCATAGCCTAACATTCTTTATTCGCGTATTGAAACTTCACTAAAACAATACTCATCGCAAAGTACGGCTGACTTTAGAGGTTTTTATCACGACAATCAATGGGCTTTAAAAAAATATTATATTGTCGACACTTGGGATCATCTTGTCTTTTGCTACAAAGCCGGCCCATCATCTCTTAATGCATGCGCCTTTTCCACTACAGTCACCTAGACTACTAGCGGTACTGTTCACACTGAGAAAAAGTTCCACTGCCATCTTCGTTTGAACACTTTCTCGTTCGCACTAACCACTAGAAGTTCAGGTGATTCTGGGTTGTCGATTAGGCTAAGCTTTGTGGCATGATGGATTCTGCGGAAGAGCCGATCGAACAAAAAGCGCCAGAACCAGTGGAACCTGTTCCAGTCAACGACAGTCCGATAGAGCCTGGAGTGGAAGTGCGTCGTGACACAGTTACCAATGATGCGGTGGAATTACCACCACCGGAAGATACACCTGTGCAACTAGATGGAACACTGCCGGAAGTATTACCGGAAGTTACAGACGCTCCGGTCGAAAAGGGAGAAGAAAATACCCTTGAACAGGCAGAAGCACCACAGGCAGATCGGCCATCGCTGAATCCACCTGAATCACCTGTGCCAGACGAGAAGACAGAAAAGCGAGGGAAGAAGGCTAAGGAAGGTAGAGGAAAGGGTAAGAAGAAGGAAGAAGTGGAGATGGAGAACCCGAATAATGTCGGGCAGCAAGTGGACTTTGATGGTCCGCGGAAGGACCCTCGACATAGCCACAGTGACATGACCACTAACGACCTGAAAGTGGCGCTGCAGTTTTATGGAACGTTAGATCGAGAGTTTTTGCATGATTTGCTACTGAAACACTTTGAAGATCGGGAGTTGGAGAATCTGTTTTGTGATGTGCTGGACACGGAAGGGGAGGACGTGTATGCGACCAGCCAGTGTGTGAAGAAAGGAACGCTGAACTTTGACGAACTGAATCAGCGGTTCATTGGGATCCCGGCTGCCTGCGCGAGTGAGACACCGTACGAACAACAACAAGGAAAAAAATATTTTCTGTAACTTAATCAGTTCGCTGTTAATCTTTTTGCTATTTTTCCGATGACTGTGCTGTACGTGAAATTTGTCTTCGATTACAGATGTGTATCCTAAGGAGACCTTTAAGACGGATCGTTTCCCGTTCAAGCTTCGGAAGAAGTCTTCACATCAACTTGGTGGCGAATTCGGTCAGCAGGATCACCCTGTTGATGGTTCGAAGCTCTTCGAACACCACAAGATTAACGTTCAAAGCTCCACATCCACTCCCAAGTACATCCGCATCGGGGACGTTGACGAATGTCCACCGCACCTCCTCCACCCTCAGGAGCCCACAAGCGTCCTTCACCGAAGAGCTGAAACTCCTCCAGTTGTACAAGAACGCGAACCGGAAGTAGGAACTGAAGCAATGTTAAACGCTACCGTCCTGCCTGACATCAAAGCACCGAAAGAAAGTTTTCAAGTTAACTCTTCGTTGCTGATCCATCCTAGTGTCAAGACCAGGTTCGATCCCGCGGAACCTAGAGACAAGGTGGAACTGGAAGAAGGTGCCGAGGAAGGGGCGGAAAACGCCGGTGGCGATCCGGGCTATACGGAAGAAGAGAAGAGCGAAGCGATGGTAGGGACTTTTCCTGAATCTTCGGACTTTTCAATCATCTACGACTACGCTCAGAACTACGGGAAGGCCATATGGGCGGAGGAGACTTCGGTGTACTCGACGGACCATGGACGAGACACTCTACGCAAGATGGGACCATCAGGTACGCCTTTGCTTCCGTCTTGCACGAACCTGCATGCTCTGCTGTTACAGTATGTGTGCAGCGTAGGCTGTGTAGGTGCCTGAAACATTCCATATTATCTTGTTTCTTCGGTGCTCCGTCTTTATTTCGTTCTTTGTGGTCTGGTAGGTGCATCAACGATAATCCGTCTAGTCCAGAAGTTTCCTGCTCTCGAAGCCGTGAAAATTGGCAAGGCTCTCCTGCGGAACCACATCGATCACGATCTGCGCTACGCTATCATGACGAACAGCGATCGTGACTCGAACATCCGACACCTGATGGCCATACCTCTGCGTGACTCGGACGATGTAATCAGAGGAGCCGTAGAGTTCACCCGGACATGGAACTTTTCAGCGCCGTTCCCGGAAGATCTCTTCATTGGAACAGTGGAGGACATCACGTTCTTCGCTAACATGGTCTGGCGTGGAGCGGACTGCCGGAGAGAAGTGAACACATACAGAATACTTGGCGCAAGATTCCAGGAGCTATACGTCAGACCGGCCAACTGGGATAACGTCCTGTACAAGTTCATGGTGCTGATCAAGAGTCAGATGAACGCGGACAGGGTGCATCTGTTCAGGATGAACCACCACGACAATATCGCAGTGGCTTCCGTTTACGATACCGGTAACAAACAAATTTAGAATATCTGCGGCGTTGACGATCTTAATTCACCCACATCGGTTTTTTTCAAGTGGCGCACGATCTTCGTTACTATTAACAGACATGTGCGCCGCTTGAGACAAAAATCAGGGTGGAATCGTTTCCCGACGTTTCGTTTTGCGTTGTTTGTTGCAACCGATTTTGTTGTACAGGGAAGTTTTCCAAGCAAGGTTACCATTACGACTACTCTAAAGAAGTGACGCTTCCCATTAAGGAGACTTTCTTCCGGAACATTCAGTATCTCGACGACTCTATCAACGTCCGACATTCCTCTCACGCCTGGATCGCACAGATGGGCCTAGACAACAAGCTTCCGGGTCCGCCGGTGTGTAACTTCCTCGCGATGGCCTTCAACGAAGACTGGGAAGGCAGAGCCTGTGAAGTCCTTCTGCTCGTCAACTCGGCCGGAAAGGATGGTTTCACCCAGTGTGAAGAGAACGTGTTGAGGTCGCTGATGTCGTTCTGCTATTCCGCGATGGGCACCCACTACTTCCGGCACCGCATGTCCGTCACTTCGAGACCTCTCAAAGTAGATAAGAAATCCGTTTGCTTTTAATCTGTACACCGTCTGTTTCTGCATCCTTGATAGATGGTTGTGGTATTGTTTACAGCTGGAGGAAGAACTGTTCTTCAAGCTGTGTAACGAGAACAGGGCGGATTCCGTTGCTCTGGGAAAGCTGTGTGATGAGAGCTTCCAGCCGCCGGAAGACTTCTTCACGTACGACTTCTACTGTGCGAAGTACCTGGTGGATGACTTTGCGTTGCCGGGGATGCTGGTATTCATGCTGGATACGCTCTTTGGACCGGATGGGTTCCACAGGGAGAAACTCATGTCTTTCGTTCTTGCTGTACGGGAAGGCTACCGGAATATTCGGTACCACACTTGGCCCCATGGCTTCCACGTCAGTACCGTACTTGTATTCGAACCATCCTTTACCGTAGATCCAAATGAGAGCTTCAGTAGAGAAACGGCGAGTCTGATTTCTCTATACGTGTATTTGGTTCACGTTGTGTCAATGCATTATCATTTCGCAACCATACGAGTAAATCCTCCAGAATGGCGCAGAACGAAAACGGTTTTGGTTACGATTACAAAATGGTATGTTTTGCACAAGTCAGCATAGTCTGTTTTTTTTAAGGTGGCGCATTGCTTGTTCGTGATACTTTACACGAACGCGAATTTCCTCAACATTCTGGAGCGGAAAGCCCTGATGATCGCCGGCGTCTGTCACGACCTTGACCACTTCGGTTACAACAACAGCTTCACAAAACGGTTCTCCACAGCCTTCGACACGCTCTACACAGCATCCCACATGGAGCACCACCACATTCGCGAGACCTTCCGCCTCATGTCGTCCACCGAGAACGACATCCTCTCCGGCTGGTCTGACGGTGACAAGAGTCAGTTCGCTTTCCTAGTCAAACAAGCCATTCTAGCCACGGATCAAATGACATACTTTGCCGAAAAGAATACCCTCGAACACATCCTCCACACAAAATTAGACATTGACAATGCTGACCATCGTCAACGTGTCATGAACTTGATGATGTCTTCCTCGGACTTGGTGGTCTCTGCCAAGCCGTGGGAAATCCATCGGGCCAGCACAGAAGACTTGTACTATGAGTTCCACCAACAAGGTGACACTGAGCGACTGTACGGTGATCAGCCGATGCCGATGATGGACAGGGACAACTATCCCAATATGCCCAAAGATCAAATAGGCTATCTGAAACACATTGTCTTACCCATGTTTACACTTTTGGCCACAGCTATCCCCAACACGGCTGAGCTGGTTCACGGGTGTGTCAGAAATATAACGGCTTGGGAGGAAGAGGTGGCCAGGAGGGAACGACGACCAGAAGAAGCAGCGGGCGCGAATAAGGAAGTGCAACCGTCGGTCCAACTGACCAAGCCAGGCAAGCCTAAAAGACTTCGTCGACAACGAAAGAAGGGAAATGGCGGGGAGCAAGGCGATGAAACGCCCGTTCAAAGCGAGGAGGAAAGTGGTGGAGAGACAAGCTGAAGTCAGGCAACGCGAAGGCTTTCCGAAGCTGACCGAAAGAAACGCCAAGAATCGAAAAATGTTGTTTATCTCGCACCCTATTTTCTATACTTAGGTGCCAATTCTTCTTGAGTTTGCAATTGATTAAAGCGGGTTTCCCTGGTACGGAATGTTGATCACCTCCTAGCGATCTCAGTACTGTGGGCCGCGATCACATTTTGGCAAGAAAAGAGTAAGCGGCAATCTCGTTGTACTCCTGCGAATCTGAAGAATTGAAGGCAGTTTTGATGCCAAATCTGGCTCTGTTCCTCGACAGGAAAGAAAAACCTAAGTAAACACTTTCTCTGTCGAGGAGCCGCTGATAGTCTCACTCGGATCATAGGGACACAACCGTCTTCGATAAAGAGTGAGAACTGAAACTGATCATGAGGAACCTGTATGCTGTGGAAACGAGGTGTGATACGAAGAGCCCAAGGGTCTAACCGTTTAGTCATATCCAGTCCATAAAAGGTTTGTAGACGGCCAAGAGGAAGTCAATTCAATGGTCCGAGTGGCCTTCAGGGAAGTTTATGAAAAGAAGATGGCTGCAAGGCTGTGTTACTTTTCCTCGGGCTCATTGTAGGTCAAGTTACTCGTTGTGGAAATTTGTGAACGATGTGTAACATTGCTTTCCTTTTGATTACAGAGCGGGTAGAGTAGCCGTAATGGCCGTATCATCAGTAACAGCTCTCTGTTGATGAGGGCTTCCTGCTCCATCTCCATTGGGTTGGTAGTACTTGTCGCGTTTAATGGCTTTCACAACGGCTGGCCTATGGCCAGTTGCAGTCAAGCATCGCTCATCGAGCGGGCGCACTGTTTTCTTTATGACTGCTGCTGACCGAGATATTATGCCGAGAGTAGCTTCGTTTTGCAAAGGGTGGTGTGCAGCGATCGGAGATTCATCATCATCACGGAAATGACGGAATGACGGTGCTTGTTGGATATTCCACCCAGCATCGCGCACACTCTACCCAAAGGCTCGATCTGTGTATCGGATTTCTCTCAAAAGCTTAAAGACAAATTCTCAGGCACTTGCATCCTTGATCGACACGAGCACATCGCACATGGTACACACAGGAGAAACCTTCCTTTTTCCACCCTGCTCGCTCACATCCACAACATCCTCCCAACGAGCAGCAAGAGGGAAGTGAAGCTAAAGCCAAAAGCAAGCAGCCTCTCCGGGCCAAGCACGAACAAAGACTCCTTCAGCAGGCTCAACTCTCTCTCTTTCCGCTCAACACATCGATTGCCTCTTGCTCCATCTCCAACTGCCTACTTATCTCTTCAGCCAGAATAGGCCCAAAAATTTAAAAAAAAACCGGTAAATGCAGGCGGACGAGGAAATGAACGGAAGGGAGTTGTTTTGGTCATGTGAGGGTTTCTACTGAAGGTATTTCGTTTTCACAAAAATTAAAGATTGGAATTGGCTGTATAAGTTGGTCATACGCGTTCAAAGAAATAATTGACGTTGGGGAGATCGTGGAAGAAGTCCTGAACATAAAATGAAGCAAAACAACGGCCAACGGAAACGGAACAAGACGGAAAACGGAGATATACCAACAGCAAACTTCAATCAAACGCGCTTCACTGGAAAAAATAACAACAGAGAACTTACTGCTGTAAAAGTTAAGGCGACATAAACAGGGAAGGAATCAGGAATGCAAAATTGTACTGTCTACAAAGGACAAACTCTGCTTTCGTAAATTCCCGTAAAATACTTTCTTCGTCTTGGTTCATTCGTTCATCATCCACAGAAGTCTCCCGTTTACTTCTTGCTCTTGGATCCTCGACCTCCCTTGCTCTTACTTGCCGATCCTCCTGCTTTGGCAGTCGATCCCTTCTTGGCGGAAGCTCCTGAAGGAGAAACTCAAGCTGAAGCTTAATATTGACTCGATCGAATAACGCAGTTTCAACAATTTGATCAATCAAAAATCTAAACTATAAACTGAGCTTTCTTACCTTTTCCTTTGCTCTTGGATGCGCTGCCGCCGGCTGCCTTTTTCTTCTGGACTCCCGTTCCCTTCTTGGCGGAACCTCCAGCCTTAGCGGTGGCTTTCCTCTTGGTCTGCTTGGAGTCTCCTCCAGCTCCGCCAGTCTTTTTGGCGGGGGAAGATTTGGCTGGTGAGGCTTTCTTGGCTGCTGCTCCTCCGGTCGCTTTCTTGGGTCTTCCCACACTCTTCTTGCCGCCTGCTTTGCCTCCAGTGCTGGAGCTGGTAGCTGCGGTGGATCCGGTAGCGTTATCCATCTTGAGACTGAGCTAAAAGTTCAGATGTAAAGAGTATACACAAAAAGGCAACGACGTGAATTTGGTCAGGCACTTTTCCTGGCAGAGGAACTACTGGCTTCGCGCTTGGAAACAATGGAAGGTTACGCAACGTAAAGGTTACAAAACCAGTGGTGCAGAGCAAGGACTAGTACTGCAGTCAATGGGGAATGGCAGAGAAAGGACGGAGAAGACGACGGTTGCAATTGCAAATAAAATATCGAGGACGACCGAGTATCAAATGCGCGCACTGAAAGGATGGCTTCCTTCCACCATCGTGTGCGAAAATCGAATCGACGCGGGAAAACCAGCCAAGCCGGCCGTACCGTACACACCGATGCACATCCACAAAGTCAGCAAGCGCAGTTTTCACGGGCCTGATGGCTTGCCAGGGCTCACTTGAATTTGAAGGCGAGCCATTCCGCACCCGCCGGCAACGCCCATTCAAGTCCGAATTCTACCCCAAATGGCCAATCCTATTCTGTTTGTCTTCCTTTATTCTTGCCAGAATTTCGATCTGGACCTCACTAAAATCTGGAAACATCGCTCGATGACGATGTATAAATTATGATGTTTGTGAGCTGGCACTGAGAAATTTATCGCAGCGGCTACTTCAGAGTTTAGGCCGCATCGACAGAGGAGAATTAATAACACAAGAGCGATCCATTCAAGCATAACCGAGCGAACTTTCGGAAATCTGCACACGACTCCGCGATACGCAGTTGCCGAAGGTTCAGTGGTAATGTGTTTAGATAACAGCTTCTTTGTGAGCACTACTGATAAGTGAAAAAGCTACTCGCTTTAAGAGATGAATAATAAATTCTCTTCGGTCGCGAGGAGCACCTCATGACTTCGCTGATGACATCACACACGTCGAACCTGCTACCTGGCCTCCCTTTACTCTTCCGAATTTCGAGCCACTCCTGAAAAGGTGGAGAGAATTTCAGAAGCGACAACTCCGGAGATATCTCGACTGCACCTAGCCTCTACGAGTAGCTTTCCC
>BDGG01000002.1:3896447-3972842 GCA_001949185.1 Ramazzottius varieornatus | reverse complement strand
GAGACATTGCCTGACTACATATGCATCTATCAATAATGGTACCAACTGTTGGGTCGCAGGGTGGGAGAAAAGGAGCCGACGGGCAGGTCTGAGCGCAGGTTATCGGTGGTGTTGTCTGGCCGAAACCATTGAAGGTGCAAGTTGGGTCGGGTCTTAGGCCAGCCGCAATGCACGCCTCTATTTGAGCTTGTAGGGCTATCGTGGGATCGATGGTAGTGGTGGCTGTCACCGTCGTAATTGTCGTGGTAGCAGGGGATGCGGTGACGGATGCGGACGTGGTAGCGGTAGTGGGGGTTTGCGTAACAGGTTGATCGCAGACCAGCAAGCAGAACAAGACGTTTCCGGTCACCGGATCAATTAGTGCTTGATATCTGCAGCCGATGGGAGCCGCACCTGGACAGGTTGTGTTTCCGGGAGCGATTGTGGTCGCTCCTGTGGATGACGCGGTCGGCGCAGCCGTAGTGTAGTAGCTGCCACCATTTCCGTAACCGCCCGAGCTTCCTCCATATCCGCCGCCGGAATTTCCATAACCCGACGGGAAACCACCGAAAGCACTGAACATCATTGAGCCATAACCACTGGAACCACTGCCCGGATTACTGGAACCACCGTACGGGTAACTGCTCTGCGCTGGACTCGCACCATAGCCTGAGCCGGCGCTTGAGCCTGTGGATAATAAAGACTGCGGTGAGAGCTTCAAATCTTCGGCTTTCGCAAAAGATCTTGATAAATTATTGTAGTGATTATCGCATTACGAACCACTGAAGAACTTATTTACCCATATTTCCACCACCAGAAGAGCCTGAACCGTAGCCCAAAGAGCCGGACGACCCTGGTCCGTAACCGGACGACCCAGAAGAGCCTGAACCGTATCCGCTGGAGCCGACATTACCACCGGAAGATCCACCAGGGCTTGACCCATAGCCCAAACCTCCGTATTGCGCTCTGGTGGCTGTCAAACACGAGCAAGCGATTAAAACATATCGAGCTAATGCCATCTTAAAAATTAACCTGTAACACTCGATCTCAACCCCGAAGTGATATCGCAGATGTAAGAGAATGGCTTATGATGTGTTTTTATTGACCGCCGGCGTGAGGTGCAGATATAATCAATGGCAGGCTCTCCAGCTCTCTTGACGAACAAAATTAATTACGATTCTTTTCTTCCCGAACAGAGAAAGTCTACCTTGAGCTTCTTCCTTTCAGTAGAGAGCGTTAATGGGAACTTTGCTCTACTTTTGGCCTGAGATTTGATTGTGCCTGCCTTGTACGGACACGATCTCTCCGTTGTGATCGAGTCAATTAGTTCATTTTTAGGTTAAAATGGACGCAGCTAGTGCTATCAAATTTGATATCTTTTCATGACATATGGTAGCAAACAATGAGAAAGAAAAAGCGCAAAGTGCCGCAAATGACCAACTTGAAAGTACCGGGCGGTTCGCCGCCCAACTTCGAACGCGTGGACCTATTGTCTCTTCGGTGTTCGAGCGAACAAACTCTCTGATCTGCGCCTCTCCAATAATCGACCTTCTCTGCGAAAAGCGAGAACGTTGTTTCTTCGCCTAATGGACTAGTCAATTCGGGATCCCACCAGAAAATTCCCGGCATGCGCGTCGCTAAATCATGTGCAATAAGGTTGTCAATGGTCCGTGGACTTCCGCTGATAGAAAACTGCTGCCAAGGTCTTGTTCTGGGTGGCAGCACCCACCCACAAGCCATAGAGCAAACGAAATTAATTTATTGGATCGGTACCTTTATGATTAGTCGGCAGATTGGACAGCGTTGATTGTGGTTTCTTACTAATCGAGCGACGCGATGTTTCGTTTGAACCAAATGGTCTTAGTGCAGCAAAGAATGAAAAAATCGCTGAACGTTGCCCAATAAGATGTTCGCTCCATTTTGACAAGTACGCGAATTGCGATGGAAGCTCCCATGTAGCGGCGGACTGTAGGTCTTCGCTGATAAGAACCAAGCTGACAGTATCAAACCAAAATTCTGTTGGCAAGCGCAGTGGATGATCAATCAAGCTGGGCAATCAACTCACCGCGCGAGTTGAACGAATTTCAACTCGAAAAGCAATTTCATTTTCTTCGATTTAACGGTCGCTTTATCTCGCTCCTTTGAAGTAATCCTTCCAGAACGTTTCAGCTTTTGCATATCCATGTGGTTCTGTGCTCATGTTGATGGGCAGGTTTACTGGCCTGTTTGCTAATGGAGAGGAATCCAGCTGGGAGAGCGTTGTTAGTGAAGCGTGTTCTGGATTCACCTAAGGTAAGTCTACAACGGCCGGCCATTCTTCTTTCGACATTGAAGCTGCCAGCTGAACGTCTGCCGTTTCAGGTTCTGCATCGTCACTGCAGGTGAGAGGGGAGTTCCCTTTCCGCATCTTTTGGGCGTTCTATGTCGGTGGAGTTAGCCGAACCCAGGTAGGAAGGAAATCTTTCCGCTGCGGCAACGGCTTTGATCAACTCGCCGAACTCGCGCAAAATGGACAGTCTCAACATGGGCTGGTGCGTCACCTAGCATTTTTCTCTTGCAGGCCTTGAGGAAGTGATACGTGGTTTACTACCCACCACAAAGCTCTGTTCCTGCCTCCTGGTCATCCTTAATCGGGCAACTCTCACAAGCTCCCGGTGAACCGTAATTAGGAGTGGGAGGAAGAGGTGAGATCTGCTTTATGTCTTTTCGTAAATTTCGTTTGGCTGATTGTTGATTGTCTAGAGTGATCAACAGCGGCACGGCCTTGGCCGCACACATTTGTGCAGGACAAGGTTGTGCCCAGTTCAACACAGCCTGTCAACCCGACAAAGCTTCGACCCGGATCGTTTTCTTAATTGAACGTGGCAGTCTATCCTGTTTGTCTTGTTAACAGCTAAACCGTTTCGTCTTTGTTTCTACAGGGTGCTTTGGGGATGGATGGAGGATGTGTCGAAAACCGGAAAGGGAACTCCCAACCTGACTCACGGGTAAGTTAATGCCTGATGCTCCCAGTCCCCTGATGATAAGACGATCTTCGCTCAACGACAGGCTTGTTCTAGGTCGCGTATTCGGCACATGGGAGCATCTAATAAAGACTGGAACACCGTCAGCGTCGTCGGAGCCAACGAGTATCCCTTCGCTGAACTGCAGAACGTTCCCGTGTTTTCTTTAGTGTTTCTTTTGTCGACGCGACACTGTTTCCCTGGACGTCTGGTATCCTTTGAGCTTGATTTTGGTTTGCTGATTTCAGTGTCCTGTTTTGAAATTGCTGTGTTCTATTTTTCCAGAAACTAGGGTTGCTTTCGCTTGGATTTTTTTCGAAACCGAAACTTTTTTACGCTGTTGTCTAAGCAGAATTTCGCCTCAGCTTCGGCTGGCAGCTGTTCGGAAGCTTCGTCTGGGCTCTGAATAAAACAACGACTGAACTTCGACTGAGTTTCGACAAAGCTTCGTATCAGCTCCGGCTGAGTCGTTAAAAGCCCCCCGCGAATGTAGGAGCTGAGGCGAAGTATAAAATGGAAAATACTTCGCCTCAGTACGACACACCGCTGGGAATTTCTGGATAGGGTCTACTGAGGCTGCTCGTACGTTGAAAACTCACTGTCCATCCCTTGCTCGCTGACATTGGTGGCCGAAAAGGTGTACACACTTTACTTTTTTCCAAAGTACCCAGCCCAAAGGTTCGACAAACCCATACAAATTCTCGTTCTCAAACATTTACTAAATCACATTTTCTAATAGACGACGCTCCTCGGAGCATGGTAAGAAGGAGCAAGAGCATCGTACGATGGAACGGCATTGTCGTATGAGGGAGCCGGCTCGCTGTAGGTCGGGGCACTGTAAGCAGGTGCCGGCGCACGGTACACCGGTTTAGGTGCGCGGTAGACGGGAGCTGGAGCGTGATAGACGGGAGCCGGTGATGGGGCACGGTACACTGGTGCGGCAGCCGGAGCAGAGTAATCGTCGTTGTACGAAGGAGCAGGTGGCGGAGCGTACTTCCGGTACGTGTTCTTGACCACGTACGGAGCTGGAGTGGGGACCGGTGGTCGGTACTGGTTATAGGCAAGTGCGGAAGCCGGTGCATTGTAGGCGTCGTCATCGTTGTTGTCGTCGTCTTGGTAAGAGCTGGAGGGGACAGGAGCTTCGTGAACGTCCTCGACCGGCCGACGGTACTGTTGGGGTTTAGGTTGGTATGCTGGTGCTTGATGGTAGGCGGGAGCGGCGGGTACTTGGTAGCTGTCATCGCTGGAGTCATCTTGGTTGTCCGAATAAGATGGCCCAGCTTGGTAGTTGGACGGGTACTTCTTCTGGTTGTAAGGTCCCTTCCCGAAACTCACTTGTCCGTAATTGGAGCCGGAATCGTACGAGTCGCTGTTGTAGCGCTGCTGGCGATCTCCGTAGCTGGGCTGACCGTAGCCATTGTGGTAGGCGTTATGGCCGGCATCTACTACGCAAACGAAGAAAGCAATTACCAGGAATTGTTTTACCATGTTTAAAACTGTAGATTCCGAAGAGTAGAAAAGTTACTCCTGAGAAGGGTCGCCGAACAGAGCGAAGTAGTTCTTCGATAATACGCCTTGAACTAAGGAATGATTCGGCTGTTTCTCCTTATATGCGTGCGTTTAATTTGACCGGTTACCAGGTGGGGTCTTATGTCTGAGATATATTCTAACATGAAAGTCTGTGTAGGTGGCTCGATAATTTTGTTGGGAAAAACAGAGAACAGGCGCTATAGAAGTTATCGCCAGAACGTGCCTCATAATGGATAGAAAAACCAAATTACAGTTGTTCTCTCAGTTTCTATTCTACGGTGCACCTGTTGAGCTTGCTGTGGTATAGAAGTTACCAGCAAGCAGCTAGAGACGCATGATTACGGCGATAAGACGAGTTTTTCCCTAATTAATGGCTGCTGTTCTTTTACCTGCTCAGTCGCTGCGGTGTAAACGCCATATCGATGACTTATCTGCGCTCGTGCCAAATTCCGTCGGAACTTTGGAAAGTCACCGCATGATTGAGCCTTCACTGCTATGCAGAAGGCTCCACGTTCTCCGTTCGAAAGCCTGCTGTCTGTAGGTGGGATGCGGAGGTCGCGACGATATAAGGTCCGCGTATAAGGAAGCGACGCCTCTTCCGTCCTTCCTCCCAGTTCCGATCGCGGTCACGGTACCCAGCAGTGCCCTAGCAAAAACCTACACGAAATCACGGTACTTAAAGTCCCAGCTATCGCCCAAGAGCCAGAGACAGTCACGCCCTTTGGTCCCACAAAGAACCGGAAATGAAAATTGCAGTATTAAGATTGCGATAACAACCAGCGACAATGGTTCGAGCTATTCGAGTTGATTGAAACATGAGTTGATTTGCAGCCGGGAAAGAACTCACAAATTTCTAAAATTTGATTTTTATTTCATATTGGTAGAAGCTTTCGGTATTAATAAAACCTTTGAAGTTTGAATCAAAATCTATACGGTGGCTAGCCATAACCATGTTCAGGGATTCGGAGTATCCAGCGGAGCCGGAGGGCGAGGATGACAGCAGCGCAAACGCGACGAAGACGAACGATCGCGAGTTTTATATTCCTAAAATCAAGAATACCAGGCCACGACCGCAACGATGGGGCGTGGAGGACGAAATGCTACTGATCAAATGGATGGGAAAGGACGGCAATTACAGCCGTTACAGGCTGGATAATTGGCTGCCCGATGGCCGGAGAAAGTTGGGTGCGATGCAGACCTTTAGCGAAGAAGCCGTCGTCTTTCTGAAATCCGAGGGGATTATTCGGACAGCTGATCAGGTGATGTACAAAATTGCTCACCTTGTCAGGACTTGGCAGGAAGCGGACCGACTAATGCAGGAGTTCAATGCTGTGCATTCCTCGATCTTCTCGCCGGAAAACGAACTGCAAGATGTCATGGAGGACGGAACGAGAGGTAATCAAAAATTTAACCCAAATTGAACGTGAAGAAGTAAATTCAAGCTGCTGCTGGTTATGATGAGCTGTGCTGCTACAACTGATGACGTCATCATGACTCTCACGTTTTGATTCCACGGTCGCGTAGCGTGCAAACTTGTTCAAGTTGATTGGGTTGACCACTGGCTTTCTACTTCGCACTATGTGTACTGTGGCAACAATGGCCCGCCATGCGGGAACAGCAGTCAGTGCCTTCTTCTTCTTCCGCAGAGAATATTCTTCATGTCTGCCGACATTGGGATCTCCTGGATCCTGTCCTCCGGCCAGTACACGAGAAGGCGAAGCGTGCGGCTCTTATCGCAGATGCAAGCGCTGCCATCATGGCCGAGAACCACCGTGCTGAGGCAGCCGAAGTTGCGGAGAGGCGAGATATGGAATGCCTGGATATGGCCTACGCCTGCGGTATGTTTTCAAAGCGGTGCTTAACCTGAGGAAGTTTCAGTTTGAAAGTAATATTGTCAATAGGTACACCGATTGCTCCCAAAGTAAACCTCGGTCGTCTAACAGTCACACTGATGGTCCGACCCGATGGTACTCCAGTGCAGCAGATACTGCTGATTCCACAGCCAACCTCCACTGAACTCAGTAAGTCATATTCCTACTCGCACTAAAGGTATTTCCGTCCTTCTGATCATTATTAGCACAATGATACAAATAGAGATTATGCAAATAAGTTTTTCATTGATGGCAGAACGATTAGCGACTTGGGTGTTTTGCAGAGTGTGCAGTGTGTGGAAGTTTGACGGATGGACCTTGTGTCCTGCATACAAGGGGAATTCAAGATGAAGAATTCCGGCCTCGAGCGTATGCCACTCTCCCTGCAGACTTTACCATCTCGAATTTTGATCGTAATAGGCCTCTCGTCGCGTTTTTGTATGCACGTTGTGTAATGCAAACGTTTTCCGAAGTGATGTTTCATGAGGCTTCTTTGCAGGTGATCGCGTGATTAGTACAGTAGACATTCTAGAACCCACCGTCTTTGGTCCTCTAGTTGGGACACTGGTGGACCATAAAGAGGACCTACAGTCAGACCTCAGCTATGTACTGTCGGTACCGGAAGACAAGGCTGTCGTGACGAAGTTCTTCTGTCTCAAGTCGGATGACAGCAGCAACTGGTTGAAGTTTGTCCGGCTAGTTCAGCAGGTATCGGAAGCTAACTTGATGGTCTTCCAGCAGCAAGGTGGCATCTACTTCTCGTCTTTCAAGCCCGTCCACGCAGGCGAGGAGCTGGTCGGCGTCTACTCCGCACAGTACGCCAAGATCGTTGAAGAGGCGAGCAGGAAATCTCTTGCTGCGTCTGTTCGTCGCTCTTCTGCGTTCTATACGCCATTCCCGCGCACATGTGCTACGCAGTCTCCACCACTGAAGAAGACCCCGACGACTAGTACGTTTTTAGCGAAGACCTCCGCATTGCCAAACTTCCTTCCCGGTGACGAAGGTAATGTAGAATGTGTCATGTCGAGTACGAGTGAGCTGTGCGAACGAAATGAACCAGATCGTTTTCCCAACTGGCGCAGGCTTCTAGCTAAGTAGCAACCAGAACGTGCGGCACTTGAGGTGACGATTTGACTAGACTCATTTGCTCAGCTCCCATATTTCTGGACTTTCGAATTTGCGATCTTTCTTGGGTTTCAGCAATACTAATTATTTTTGTTCCAAATAGAAACCGAAGCCTCGGTCCTGGCCGGCTTTCTCTCAACACCGCTCGCCCCGAGAAACGTGATGTCGAAAGGCATCCCTAAACAACGCCCAGTGCACGCGAAGAACGAGGCACTCATAGCCAAAGAGAAGCCTGTCTTACGAAGATCCACGCGAAACTCTGACAAAACCAAAACATCGACTGCTGCCTTTGTGTTGAGCGGTACTGAAGACCACCATGATAGCCTCCCGGAAGCGAATTACGAAGACGTACACGATTCGGGAAGTGACTGGGCACCGGAAGAAGAAAAGACAAAGACCAGAGAGTCTTCCGAAGAACAGAGCGACGCGGAACTGCCTCGGCCATTCCTCGAGAAGGTTCCTGGAAGGAAACCGCACCGGAAACGAACAACAAAAAATCTCGAAGAAATGGCGCTGCGCAAGGTGGAACGCGCAGCTGCGAACGGTCAGTTTTCAGATTACCAGGAAGAGCTGGATAGACTCGGACGGAAGAGAATCAACAACCAAGAACGATACCGAGCGTTGAAGTATGGCGAGTTTGTGCCACTTCCGGTCACACTGGACATGTTAGAAAATGACCCGAAAGACAGAATGCGGACTGTGCAAGAAATCATGTCGATTGAACATCTGGTTAAGCAGTTGGACGAAGCGGAACATGATGAGAAAGACAAGAGTCTGCTCAGCGTGGCAAAGGATTGTCTGGAAAGAGAACGAGCGAGAAGTACCGGCATCAACCGAAGAAGGTTCACTCGAAGAAGCGATCTTGGTAAAAATTTGAAGAAAGTGGAACATGAAGGTGAAACAGAGGCAGGAACAGACAGTGTGGTGGAAGAGCCGAAGAAGAAGGTAAAGAGAAAGAAGGTGTCGAAAAAACCAAAGAAACCCAAGGTTAAGAAGACATTTGTGCCTGGTACTAGCATTATAGACCGTACGCGAGAACGAGCCAAACAGCGAACCGGGAAGTTTTCTCAGAGTTATCGTTTCGCGACGTTTGCTTGTGATGAATGTGAGGCGGGTTTTCGATTGCAAGCCTTATTAGATTTGCATAGTATTTCTCACGGGAAGACACTTGATAGTCCGCCGAGTTTGACATGTCCGAGCTGCGACTTGGTATCGGAAAGTATGGACGAGCTGCTCAACCACGTGAAGAAGCATCAACGACGGTGGCCACTGAAACTGACAAAAGTGACGGACTTCCAGTGCGAGATCTGCAAGCAGTGCTACAATACGCAGTCCTTCCTGAAGAGGCACATGAGCAGAGTGCATCCTCCCGGAGGGAAGAGGCTGGTGACGTATGATGAGCCCAAGTTTCCGTGTGCGCAGTGTGATAAAGTGTTCCTCACTGCTCCTGCCTTGGGATCCCATGAACGGGTAAGCCAGACTTATTCTAGTTCATTCCGAGAATAATCTTTGTAAAAAAGAAAATGTTTCAAGCATGAAAACTAATTGTAATACTAATATCATGAGAAAGATTCAAAAGACAGTTGAGACCTATCTCGGCAAACAAACCCGGCACGACCGTTTCTCTATGTGGCGCACGTTTTCAGTGTTATTAGCTGGAAGAGTGCGCCACTTAGCAAAACGATATTGTCGACGTCCGTTGCCCACGTCCCGGTCAGAGAATTTCAAATGAACCATGTCCACGAGAAACAGGAATCAGTTTTGTTGATCTTTTGGGCTTGTAGCTTCACAAAGGAAGGTTCGCGGAGTGCATCATCTGCCTCGAACATCTGAAGAACTCTGTGGACCTTTACCAGCACGTCACGGAGAAGCATCAGGTGAACGGGGTCTTCCGCTGTCGTCTCTGCGAGCGGACTTATCCGGAATACAACTACCTAAAGCACCACATGAAGACCTACCATCGTCCTAGGAACATCTGCTGTGACAAGTGTCCGAAGATGTTTAAGAACAAGAAGCACTTGACAATACACTACGTGTGTCACCAGAATGAATTTCCCTTCGTGTGTGACACCTGTGGCCGGAAGTTCAAGAGGAAGAAGAACTACGACGGACACGTGGCGAGACTCCACAAAGCCGATCGGGACTACAGGATGAAAGAGCGATCGGAAAAGATCGCTAGCGCTTTTTCGAACGCTGTCGTTTGTAAGGATTATAGCGCCAAACTTCTTGTTTATGTGCATATTGTTATGAAGCTTTTGCCGTAGGTGAATACTGCACAAGGCAGTACCAGAATGGAAAACGCCTTCTCATCCACCAGCGTGAGAAACATCTGGAGCTTTTGCCGCATAAGCTTCGGGTGGGAGATGCGGACGACGAAGGGGATTCAAGAAGTTTGTCGGAAGGATCTGAAGAGTTTCGATAGATTAAGAACTTTGTTTGATAAGTCTGATTTCTGCGCGTAGAAATTTTCGAGCACGCGGAAAGCTGCGGAACACAGTTCGAGAAAACTTCGCTTGACATAGTTTTATCCTGTGTGTTTCGGAACTTCTATGTGGATAAATCACACTTCCTTATCACATGTGAGTTTATTTTACATAAAAATGTCGTTATCATCATAACGGAAAACGGGAATCATCTCGATTCATCCGTTATGCAATATTCGTCGCAGTCGAGGTTAGAATAATTTTCTTTGGAAAGTTTACTCCCTCTTGACGCTGTTTATTTGTTGCCCACTTCGTGAAGTTATCAGCGACATCCCCGAACCGTCCGAAGGCGATCCCGTGTTGGGTTTCAAGCTGTCAGCAGGTCTGTCGAGGTCCTCCGAATCTGTAGCGTAGAAATACCTTGTACGCATCAGCTTTCTTCCAGAACGGTTCTTAGGGCAGTGTTCGTCCGCGACCATCACGCCTAAAAACAGACAGATCTGAAGTTTAGCATTCCTTCATCCATAGAAAATGTCCAGAGAGATGTTTGTTCAGACAAGGCTTTCAATCGCTGCGATACTTTCAACGATTTCTGGTGACTGCTTGAACGCAATGTCCATTCTTTGGAGCGTTTACCCTTCAAAGACGATCTATTTTCTCAAGTCGAGCCAAATCAAGGGACATCTTGGCCATTTCGCCGGGAGGCGGACAACCTTCCAGATTACCCGTATTTCTTTTTCAGCTGAACCAGCTCTTCTTAGGCGATTGGCAGCTGCGGATTCGCCTTCCCCAAACGCTCCTCCGGTTCTCCCCGATGATCCGCGGCTGCTTCCGAAGTGTTCAACTTTGTGGCTTGTTTGGCTACTTTTTCCGCCAAGCTTTTGTTCTCCAGCTTACATAACTCCAGCAGTTCTTTCTACGCCTTTGATGAAGTGACCTCTTGACTGTCCTCCTTCCGGGCCGAATGTCGCCTTGCTTTGGATCTCTGTCCCGCTAGCGACTGCTGCTGTGATCATTTTCGATCTCGACTCCCGGACCTTATCTTGAACTACTGCAAGCTTCCCTGAAAGAGAAAGAATCATTGATGGAACCTGTGATTTCAACAAGGGATTTGCAAAAAACAAGAACAAGAATCCGGAGTTCGGATACCCGATGTGACACCCTCCCCCCGACCGAGGTCCGACCGTCCGAGCAGGGGTGGGCTAAGGGTCTGACTTTTCCTGGGATGTGATTCCGTAATTCCAAAATTTACTAAAATAAATACTCCAATAACTAGTAAATAGTATTTTTCATCCTTTCAAAGATCATACTTTCGAGTGAGTACAGGCCGAAGTCCATCTGTTTAGAGAACCATGTCCTCGCGTAAATCCCAGCCGAAAAAATTGGTTGGTAACAAGATAAGTGAGTGCAAGGAGCTGGTCTCACAATTCTGAAGCCTTATAACAATACTGATACACTGATAATCGAGAAGCAGAGCGAAACCTTCACAGCTGACGACGTCAAAGAGACAAACAGTGCCGGCCGGAGGCCGGCGAGCTTTTTAAATTTTCTTAGTCAAACACATATGAAACGCTCTTTCTGATTGGCCGTAGGAAGACTGACGGTAGAAAGGTTCTGAACGATTGCACCACTCATGAAACAGGCTAGGCAAAGCAGCCGTAACTTCATGGAAGGTTTACTTCCCGTGGCGAAACCGGGACTTCTCAATGGTACGGAGGTCTAATGTTCAAAATCTTCGCGCAATGACATGACGTTGCCGAAAAGGTTAATGGTCTGCCTTTAGCATAAAAGACTGGCTCAATCTGTTCAGCTAAAACGAGTAGACAGAGATTATTTTCGGTCACCAGTCTGTCCGGGGGCTCGTTTAGCAAAAATAAACGACCTCTTTTATCTGAACGTCAGGTTTGAGTTGTCCTAATGGGGTGTCCAGTGCGGATGTGTCCTTTTTTGCACAGAAACAGCCGTACTGTAATGGGAAGCTCTGATGTGTCTTAAGCACGCTTGGACTGTGCAGTCACCATCAACAATCAGTGCAACAAACGTCCTCATATTACGAGCCATGAATACCCCACACGACTTTCCAGTTTAAGACTGTACAGTTCGGGAATGCAAGTCATGATAACAAACGCAGCTTCAAGACCAAACAGCTACTTTCGAAGCTTGGAAGTCGGTGTATCGAGACCTGATTCGCCAAACATTTTTTGATATTTCAGTGATATTATTAATCATAATTCCCACCCCAATTATCATTCTCGGTCTTCCCAGGCAAACGTTCCCGGTCCTGTTTTTTGGGTGGGGTTTGGGGGGGGGGAATATTCCCGCCATTCCCGGCCTTAGTCTAAACGTGCGTCCGAGGGCCGACAACGTCACGGACTGTAGTTGTATCACGTTATGTGATGTCATGTAATGCCAGGAATCAGCTGACTTTGTCCGTCTGATAGAAATCAGTCAATCAGTTTTCCATTGGGCCATCGCTCGCTGTCAGTCGCCGTTCTTCCCTGCATTTATGCAGAATCCAGATTCCGGACAACCTTCCTCCTGTTTCTACGTTGCTGGTATGACCTGCAGTATCTCTTCAGGTGTTCGGATATGATCTGAAAAACCCGCTTCTGAAAGCCTCTGCTCACGTCGCAGGGTGGATCGAAAGAACGGTGGAGACGGGAAGACTGCTTCGTCCAAGAGTTGCTCCTTCTGCGCAGGAAAAGGCTGTCCTCGGTGCACCCACGCCGATTTTGGGAGCGAAGAAGCCATTATGCTACCAAGATCAATCTCTCGAGGGCCCAGTAGTTCCTCAATAAACATCCCGGAGAAGTCGTACACACTCAATCCCTTCGCCTCTCCCCTCGACCGCAGAATGGTCGAGGTGGGCGATAAGGTATCCGTCCCTAATGTCATTGTGATGGTTGGTCTACCCGCTCGAGGCAAGACCTATATCGCCAAGAAGCTAACGAGGTATCTGAACTGGATTGGCATCAAGGCGAAGACGTTCAACGTTGGTGAGACACGTTCAAGTTCACTTCCGTTTGAGTAAGTTATTACATTATGGTCTTGTCTGCAACAGGTGAGTACCGGCGACAAGCAGTTCATGGCTATCAGAACCATGACTTCTTCCGTATGGATAACGAGGAAGCCATGAAGATTCGGGAGCAGGTGGCGAAGGACGCTTTGGACGACGCATTTCGATGGTTTGAGGACGACGACGGCGAAGTTGCGCGTAAGAAGCAGTATCTAGCATAATTCCTTAAATTTAGCTTTCTGGGTTGATTTTGCAGTGTACGATGCGACTAACACGACACGCCTAAGGAGAAACATGATTCGAAGTCGCTGTATCGAGAAAGGTTACAATGTCTTCTACGTGGAGAGTGTCTGTAACGACGAAAGCATCGTCAGCAACAACATCAACGACGTCAAGTTGAATGGACCAGACTACAAGCAGTTCGGCCATCAATCGGAACAAGCTTTGAAAGATTTCCTCCTTAGAATCAAGCACTACGAGGAAACATACGAACCTCTGGACGAGACCCTGGACTCCGGTACGAAATAGATAGATCACTCTAGTCCATCATCTAGCTGCGTACATGGAACCCGTCGGAGTATCGTAGCGTACAGTACCTGTATGCAAGTCCGCGCAGAATACTGTATCATAAATCTGTACTCGTTGCCTTCTTTACAGACTTGTCTTTCATTCGGATTTGTGATGCGGGAAAGAAGTACCTGGTTAATCGTCCCGGTGGCCACATTCAGAGTAGAGTCATCTACTTCCTGATGAATATTCACATCACACCAAGAGCCATCTATATCACGAGACATGGCGAAAGTAAACATAACTTGAAGCAACTTCTGGGTGGCGATTCGGAACTCTCCGATAGTGGAGTGGAGTATGCGAAGAGGCTGGCGGACTTTATTCAGGCCGAAGGCATTCGTGGACTGCACGTCTGGACCAGCCAGATGCAGCGAACTATCCAGACGGCGCAGTACATCGATGCGCCGAAAGAAAAATGGAAGTGCCTCAACGAAATTAACGCGGGTAAATTCCCCGAAAAACTCAACACCGACAATGTGATATTACTTGGTGATTTTCGAACTCATCTTTATGGTTTTTGTTTAGGCATCTGTGAAGAAATGACGTACGCGGAAATCCAGGAACTGTATCCGGTGAGTACTCCCATGGCAGAATAGTGCAACGTTGCTTTGAGATTGGGTTGAATATTCTTCCGTTTTGTTTGAAAATCGGAACCAGTCATCTTCATATGTGTGTGGTTGTTTATTGGAGGTGGAGTTCGCCAAGCGGGACCAGGATAAGTATCGATACCGATATCCCGGAGGAGAGTCGTACGAGGACGTGGTGGCCAGGTTGGAACCAGCCATTATTGAGCTCGAGCGGCAGAACAACATCCTGGTGATAGGACATCAAGCGGTCCTTCGTTGTCTTCTCGGCTACTTCATGAACAAACCACCTGAAGAACTTCCCTACCAAGACATTCCTCTGCACACCGTCCTCAAATTAGTACCTAAAGCCTACGGATGTGAAATCACCAAGACCAAACTGTTAGAAGGCGCTGTTGACACGTAAGATGACACTATTATCCGAGGTTTGGCCTTATGGAAGGCTCTACCACAAGAGCCACGCCGTAGAAAATCTGCAAAAATTAACGGACTATCTGCGATTTGGGCGAATGATTTGGACCAGATCGTTTTCCCAAGTGGCGCGCACTTCCAGTCAACAACCTTGAAAAGTGCGCCACTGGCGATGACAGTCTGGCTTGCTTAGTTTACCCACGTCCCATATGCCAGTTTTAAGTGGAATAATCGCCGAAGGAAGGTTAACAAGTGTGGTCTGCATGGATAACATTACAGTAATACTTTTTGCAGCTTTCGGCCGCAGCCGAAGAACGTCGATCCTAATCGTTCGAAAGAAGATGCGCTGTTAGGGACGCCGCTTGCTGTGCCGCAGCAAGTCTTTTTCGCTGGTGTGTTGCTCTGCTTTTACCGCTTCTTATCATAACCATGCTTTACAAAAGTCCTCTTTCAGCTGGAGACACTGACCACCTGACTCTACAGTAGTATCGAAGGGCTCAACCTTTCGGAAACGAAAGGACGGAGCACGGGACCGCTGTTTAAGAAGAAAACGTCATTTTTATTCATTATACTTTCATCTTGGCTTCACTTAGAGTTCGAAATTTTAGCATATCTGTTATAGTTTTATTCACATCTGTTTCTTTTACCCACAGTAATATATCAGTAAGTTCCTGTCTGATTGCCGATCTCCGACATTCAGTCTGTGTCCCAACTGGGCTCGATGCACTTGATTAGCCTTGATTTGGCAGAGTTCACCAGTTGGCCCCTAAATCTAGCGGAAGCATCGCAGAAGGGTGTCTGATGCAAATGCGGACGAACGGACTGATCTGACGTTTGTTCTGCATGAATAATGAGGAAGAAGCGTCCAATTAGCGGTCTTAGGGTAGAAATATTTCTAACTATTCTCTTCCGAGTGGATGTTAGGACAGAAATTACTTTGTGCGAACATTAAGCCATCGTCCAGCTCATTGGTGTCCACGGGTTCACATGTTCCTCACGTTGTGCGGTGATGATTAGCGCGTTGGGGATCTCCGAGGCTTGAGCCAGTCGACTGTTGCAGTTGTCTTGCGGCTCACGTCCAAGATGCAGGAACGGCGGTACTAAAAGTCAAACGAAACCTTTTATCATGTCATTGGGTGTAAACTTGCTGTCAGTCACTTACAGGTCGCACTGGAATGCGCGGTATGGTACTCCGGCAACTGGCTGGTTAAATTCATTGGTCCGATAGCCCAACCAACAAGCACCGGTGCGTCTAGTGGAATGTCCTTTCCCAAAATGTCTTGTGCTAGAGTAGCGCATACTATCTTAACCCACGTCGTCAGTATGATCAATGAGAGAACGTGAACATAGCGCATACCTTCTAATGGACGTCTGTAAGAAAAGCTAACTTTCCCGTCCGCGCTCAGACCTCCATCACCAACCAACCGCGAGGCTTGCTTCCCACCAACCAGCACTCGCGGACAGAAGGCGTTCACCGCTGGCCTGCTCGGATCACACTAAAACTCCCAAACGAAATTACGACAAACAACACTCCAGAAGAACGAATCAATAAGGAACTGCTTGTACCAAGACATTTCCGCCCAATACCATATCGACCAATGTAATTCCATCGGGGGCTAAATAGCCCAGAGTAACCTGAAAACCAAGAAAAGCGTTCTTCAGCCGACAATTGGTTTGAAACATTCGTTTCACACTTACATCGCTACCGATCATCTGTGACTTAGTCTTGGGTCCTCCAAACCCGACTGCAATGTATGACGCGACCCTGTCTGGTAGGGCGCTCACCGGTACGGACAAAGAGACAAGGAGAAACTTCCCCTGTATCTTCCACTGGAGAGTGAGGATGTCATCCAGAACCTCACAGTTCCACTCGTCGCTGGACGAGAGTTGCCGGTTCGGCGAAGGCGGAGCTGGATGGAACTCTGAGAAAGGGGTCCACTCACTGCGCTTCCGTATTTGATGGACCGGTTGAGTACCAGCGTGTTTAGCTTCATCGCCTTGCATGTTTGACATGCCGTCTGTGAGAGACAAACGTATGCGGGGCGACAGAAGTGGCGAACGCGGTACGGAAGTCAGCGGACCGGCTTGGATGTCGTTGTCCACTCCAATCTGATAGTTTAACTGGAGAAAAGAGGGCTGACTAAGTCTCCGATTATCCAAGAACCAAAAGCGACTTTACGGTGTCATTCATCCAAAAGAAAAGTGAGTAAAGTCAGTAGCTCTTAACGAGCTCATTCTTTTTCATTTAACAAATGGATTTTACCTCTCGTACTAAAGCCGCTGCTTTGTCCGAGATCCTTTGAATCGTCAAGTCGTCCAAAGCCGGAGGAACCTTTCCTTGAAGACTTGTTCCATCAAAGGGAGCATCTGCAAAGGAAGAACCCGGTTTGTCCAGTCCCATATAACTATCGACGCGTTCGAAATTTTCTATACTAACCGCCATACACAGTACCATGCACCGGATCGTAAATCGCGATGCTTTTGAGGTCGAAGACTACGACGGACTGAACGTTGCCGGTAAGAGCGCGAAAGGCTTTGCGCAGATCCAGTATCACATTGTACGGCCTATCATCAGTTGGTGGCAACCTTCTCAGGGCTGCTGGCGGGTTCCTGCGATTGATAATTATTTTGACTGGATGTAACAACAAGCATGTGAATGTGAAGAAGCACTGGGAATTAAATTTACTCTTCATTGTTGGGAGGGATCTTCCAGCCGGTCAAGGATGGCTGTGGCTTCCTGTCGACCCAGAAGAAGGCTTCCTGACCAGAGCCATCGTATGTCACACGTTCTATGAATATCCGCCGAGAGTCCTGAACGATAATTTTGCCGGAAGAAACTTGTCCGGTGGAGAGGGTATGTCCGAGCGAGGTTCGCAGAATCTGAGCTTCTGGTGGCGTGAAACCCGCCGGTATCTTCAGTGTCGCGAGCCTTTCTTTCAGCTTTGGAAACTAGACATAAACGAGATAACTTCAGTACGCTGTAAAGCTGGTACTCAGACATAATATTGTACGTAGGAAACTTACCAACACCGTTGTATCTCGTGTTCCAATGGCGAATTTCGTGACTGCTGTGAGAGAGATGTTTCGAGGCAGAGCAAGCAGCAAGCTCTCTTCCCAGATTGCCGGTAATGTTGCACAAGACGCAGCTGCTACACTGGAAGGAGATAACTCGGGTGAGCAATCGTATCAACGGAAAAAACATGGTGCTGAATACTGATAATTCTAGGTGTATCTTACCAGTCGTTGACAAGAGGAATGATGAAGACGTCATTCTTCTTTGATCGTTCATCAGTTGATATTCCCCACAGATAGACCTCTGCAATAAGTGGAAAAGATGTTACGGTCATGTGCAGAAGAATATGATGCAAATCTGCAAATGTTCAGCATGACTTTAGACCTTCGGTGGCGGGATCTAATGAGAGTATTACCGGAAATGCCTCCATCGTAGGTGAACTTGTCGATATACAAAAGTTTATCGTCAACGGCATAGAGACTACCAGAGACTTTGAAAGCAGCGCCCACAGTTGGAGAGGGATCCGCATTGTCTTTCTTGACTTCTCGGAACTTCCCTATAAGGCGACCCTTATATGGCCGATCCGTGACTGCAGACTTGGAAGGAGCTCCGAGCTTCACGTTTACTCCGGCCTCTGGGTGGAGCTGTGCGATACATGCTGTAAATAGATGAAAACAGAATAGTGGTACCATTCACGCACAGACGACGGATCACACTTACTGTTAAGAAGGACCAGTGCGCAGTAACAGCAAAAGAACCACCCGTTGATATTCCCTTCCGCCATGTTGCCGGGACGTTCTGTCCACGGTTACTCAGTGTACAGGCGTGATTGTCACCTGATCCAACGACAAACCAATTCGAAACCTGAAAAAAAAGGTTGACTCGCTCTCCTTGGTCCTCCCAAACAAACAGGCAAAGTCCAGCTGGTCTCATTTACGCTCAACCACGAAACAGTGGGTGATCGTGATAAGGTGCCCGGGTCAACTTCAGCTGCGTGTTGTTGTCGTTCCGACTTGGCCTACAGATCGTAATCATAACAGTATGGGGAAACCTTCATCTACTACACACAGTTGTGGAGTTAATGTTTTATTCACAACCCTATTGAGAAATGCTACGAGTTTGCCATGCTGGATGGCGGAAGTACCTTATTGTTTGGAGGATCTCTAGCACATGAGGTTCTCGGACAGCGCGATCTCGTTCAGAAAGCCAACCGGACACCCACAGCATCGCTGGAATGTTTGTGCGACCGTTCAGTTGGTGCCTTGTCTGTCGGACACCGCGTACGTACTGCACTTCGGCAGCAGTGACTGCATGCCAAACCGAGCCTCGTGGGACCGGAAGTGAAGTGTCTTCGGCTGCTGTTGAACGTTGTGGTTTTCCATACGCCCCTCTCTGCAATAATCGACATAGAATAACTGATCAGTGCCAGTAACAAGTCAGCTAGCTGGACACACTCCACATACCTTAGAACCAACTATCTTGACGAGCGATTAGCCATGAAAACATTCGTCAGAATACAATCTGTCCGAACTTTGACCGTCTTCCTTCCAGCTTTGTGTGATTGTGCAGTCATGCGCGTCAGACGGCAGCCGAAATCTTCATAGTGCTATGATCGACTGTCACATGTTTCCGAGACGGTTCGGAGAGAAGATGAAGATGCCCAACTTGACGGGAATGAATGGGAGCATGGCTAACGAGTCGATGAGTATCCATCAGCATGTCGCGAACGCATCTGTCTTTCCCTTTTTCGACTGGCGTTTCATGTTCTATCTGATCCACCCCAGTGAGATACCTGAAACCGAAGATGTCAAGCAAATCCCATCTTACACCAACCAGGTAAGAAGATAGATCAACGTACCGTCGCGACTTGAGAGCTGATGCCTGATGATGCTCTCTTCAGGTAATCCCAGTCTTCATCCTTATGCTGCTGATCGAGCTCGCGGCGAAGTACTACCACACTGGATCTGGCTTCCGGATAAACGATACCGTTACTTCCATTGGCGCTGGACTGGCTTCACAGACCATAAAGTAAGATTGTGTGACTCCTGGGCCGCCTAGAAGGAGTTCAAAGTCTCAAAGAAGTGAGATTTTGATTTTCAAAGAAAGATTCTGGCGGAGTTTGTTGTGGACTAATCAGCTGTTCAGCCCAATCAGCGATACGGTGCCGAACGATGTTCGCAATATAGCTATACGAGATCGTACTGCACTATACCGGATGCACGGCCCTGCTGTGAACAGCCGGCGTTTTTGACAATACGTACATGAACATAGCGGGCGAGTCACCGATGACTCACCATAGCCGTAAAGTACTGTCGGCCGTAGCGCTCACCAACGCCGGAGCTACATGGTTGTATTGTCAGTCTGTGCGGTATAAAGTTAGGTGTGCGGCTTGATTGCGCAAGCCTAAATGTGGGCATCATCGTGCACTTGGTATGGTCTGTCCATAGTGCGAGCGCGTTGCTCCGCCCCCCGTTTCGAAAAAGACGCAATGTAAATCCTTTTTACAAAATTCTGGCGTTTTTCTGACTCAATTCCGAGCGGAAGTGTCACTGAAGTGAATGGAAGTCAGACTCGGACTCTGACATGTTCCATGGGTTTTGTTTGTACCGATTCGGCCATAGCTGATAACTGTAACGTTGAAGTGCCTTGTCCTGTAGGTTCATCACAAGAAGCCTGGACGTCATTGTATACATCTGGATCTACGACAACTGCCGCCTATGGACAATTCCTTTACGCAGCTGGACAGGGTGGATACTTGCGCTTTTGGCGGCGGACCTGGCGTACTACTGGCTACATCGGATGAACCACGGTCGGCAGCTGAACGAAAAGCAGCCTGAAGAACTGAACTCGTATGTTAAACTAGCATCTCGTTCTCGGTTACAGAAGTTAGCATATTATGGGCGAGTCACCAAACCCACCACAGCTCGGAAGTGAGTCTTTGTCGGTTCCTCGAACGCACCACGTTCTAGTGCCTACTGTGGCTGATAGGCATTTTGCACGTCGCAGGAATACAACCTGAGCACCGCGCTACGGCAAAGCATGATCGGTGGAATCTACAACTGGATCGTTTACCTTCCGATGGCCTTCTTCGGCTTCACACCTGTTGCTTATGTCGTTCACGCACAACTTAACCTTCTGTAAGCTGGGCTTCCTGAGCAGTTCGTCATGCTCTTTCCATGGGTTCTACCTATGTTTTGCTCTTCTGCAGATATCAGTTCTGGATCCACACAGCCATGATTAAAAGCTGTGGGATTTTCGAGTCTTTTTTGAACACACCATCGCACCACAGAGTCCATCATGGTCGCAATCCCTACTGCATTGACAAGAACTACGCGGGAGTCTTGATCATCTGGTAACTAACCGATCGAAAACTTTATCTGAAAGCCAATAATTGACAGCTGGATATGTAATGCAATTTTGAGATAAGAGTACATTTTGGTTGCAGGGACAAGATGTTCGGGACGTTCGAACCCGAGCATCCCGATGAGGAAGTTGTTTATGGCATCCTCTCCCCAGTGTCCAGTTTCAACGGTGTATGGGTCCAGACCTGCTATTACTTCGACGCTGTCTCCCGCCTAGCCACCTTCCCAAACCTCCGTGACAAGATTAACTCGCTGATAATGGGACCAGGCTGGTCACCTGGTACGCAACGACTCGGGAACCCCGAACATATCCCAGCCATCCAGCATCCCGTCAAAGTCTACGACGTCCAGATCGCCCCATGGAAGTCCGCGTACGTCATCGTCCATTTCGTTCTTCTAATTCTATTCTTCCACCACACGGCAGAACGCTTTGAGGGGTGGTCGCATACACAGGTATGGTTAGCTAGTCTGGGGTTGATGGCTTCGTTGGGGAACCTCGGGTCGCTGCTGGACGACAAGGCGTGGGTACCTTATGGCGAGTTCGTACGATGCTTAGATGTTCTGTTCTTCTCTCGGGTATTTGACTTTGAGTTATCGAACTTGACTGCGAGCCTAATCACATGGATCTTCGCTTTTTCGGCGGGAGTTTGGTGGTTCGTGGTCTTCGGCCGAATGGTTTTGCAGCAAACGAAGCACAGACCGAAGAGTCAAGCAAACAAAGCAAGAAAAACTCGTTGACGAGATTTTCTGCCCTTCTTCCACCAGTATCCCAGACTAGAATGTCATGGTGGTTCTTCGGCGTAAAGTTAACGGTTTGAAAATTCGTGGCTTGGTTTTCGCCTTCGAGAGACGTAGCGATATTTCAACGCGTGCCAGGTTTTTTCCCCCACGATAGTCTGTTACTTATCGGTGAAAGTGGTGGATCGATAAAATGAAGACTGTTGGCCTCGAGAAGCGAAATCATTCCTTGATAGAGATATCGAATTCAGCACAGGTCAGATTGTCTAATAAGTACAATTAAGTTCGGTTGGATGTAGTACACCTTGTTGAGTGTTATCTCGTGGAGAAGGAGAACTAGTTCTGGGAAGACAGCTAGCTTGATACGATGGACCGCAAGTACTCAAACTTCACTTCTGGGTAAAATAATTATCTTCGTTGGCTCGAGAGTCGAGATTAATTGTATGATGCATGATTCTGTGAATAACGTCCACTTTATTTCTCTTCGGGCAGGTAAAGCTCCAGCCACAGCTGGCGACTTCGAAGGCCATCGGCAAAAGTACGGAGTGTAGTTTTCACGCCAATCGTAACGACTTCGACATGGATGCCCTAGATGGGATGTCGTCCAGAAAAACCACACGCCCAACGTGCGAGCAGTAAGTCAACATACTCCATTAAATTTTTGGATATGGATAACAGATACTTCACTTGTCTTTTTATTGCGATGTGTCCAGATTCCGACACTCATTTGAGGAATACGATCACATCGTGAATGTCTTGCGGGCGAGTACCGGGCACCGCCCATCGCTAGCCATTGTAAGTACTCTTACCGGTATTTCGTCCGTAGAAGCAGGCTTTTCCCGGGTGGAGACGAAATTTTCATCCTTGACGGCCTTGACTTCAATCAAAGCGTTTCTCCGTTTCAGATATGTGGCTCCGGGTTGGGAGGGCTGGCGGATCTACTCAGTACGTCATCTTCTACCAAGGGACGCGGGCAAACGATTTGAACTAGATCGTTTCGCCAAGTGGCGCACACTTCTGGCCAACAGCAATGCATTCGTGCGCCACTTGAGATCACGATCTGGTTCAATTAATCGCCCAAGTCCCACCTCTGCATTCGTATATTTGGTTCTTAGTTTTGCGATGTACGTTTCCTATGGTAAGTTTGCTATCTATTGCAGCTGATACTGACTCCATTGAATATGATGTAATACTCTGGTACCGGAATCAGTCCTACATCGCTTGCCTACATCCGGCATAATCGTATCGTTTCATGTCGCAATTGTCTTGTTGACATTCTTTTAGGATATTCCGTTCTTCCCTATTAGCACAGGTGGGTTCAAATTAGAATATCGTCTTCATTTATGAAAAGATTTCACTCTAAGTCTCTTATTTGCAGTGCATGGCCATGTGGGACGCTTGGTCTTCGGAATGCTCAACGAAGTCTCCGTTGTCTGCATGCAAGGCCGATTCCATTTTTACGAAGGATGGGCAATGCAAAACGTAAAACTCTGGCTCTACATCATCTTTCCACTTTGATGGGGTCCAAGCACTGAATATTCTGTTTGCAGATTGCAATCCCAGTCCGTGTATTCAAGCTCCTCGGTGTACAGACTATCATCGTCACAAACGCTTCCGGGTGAGGAAATCGATACGGTTAACCTAGGTCGCCACCTTGGCGCACCTGTCAGGCGCACCTATCCATGTGGGAAAAAGGTTAGTAAAAATAACCTGTCTTTCCTCTTAATATCATAGGGCTGTTAATCCGGATTACAAGGTCGGCGACATCATGTTGATTAAAGACCACATTAACCTTCCCGGAATGATTGGCGCTAATCCTCTGATGGGACTGAACGACGCAAGGTGCCCGTTCTTCTAGATAGCTTCTCACGGGAGAGGTTGAAAGTGAAGGGTCTTTCTGCAGATGGGGCCCTCGTTTCCCCGCACTCAGTCTAGCTTACGACCGTCAACTCCTCCAGTTGGCCCGGAAGGTGGCATTAGGGATCGGTTTTGGAGAGGACTTGCGCGAGGGCGTGTACATGATGGTCAGCGGACCCACGTTTGAGACGGTGGCCGAAGCGAGAGCTGGGCGGATTTTGGGAGCGGATTGTATGGGTAAGGTGTTGAATATTATCCTTTGGAGGCAAGCGGAGAGAGTGGTTAACCAGCTAAATCAAATCTGATGACGATTAGGATTATTTACTCACGATATGATACTGTCCAGGCATGTCAACAGCGCCAGAAGTGATAGTGGCGAAGCACTGTGGAATGCGCGTGCTTGGAATATCCCTGATTACCAACATTATCATCCAGCAATACGACAGGTAAATCCTCGAATTTTGACCCATCAAAGCTCAACTTGACTTCACGTTTAACTGGGCGTCGGCAAATGAATTTAACATGATCGTTATCACAAGTGGCACACGTTTGCATTGCTTTTGGCTGAGAAAGTGCGTCACTTGGGAAAACAGTCAAAAACAACTACGAGGTCTCAGTTGAAATACGACTTTTGCTGAAAACCAAGAAATCTTGACAGACGTTCGACTACAGGGATGACGAACCCAACCATCAGGAAGTCTTGATGATCGGTCAGCAAAGAGCCGCGAACATGCAGCTACTGGTGGCGGAAGTGGTCAAACAGATCGGTCACCAGGCCTAAAGCCAGTGACGTGGACCGCATGGGTTCCGATTTCAGACACATGTACTCTCTTGGGTACGATGTACTTTCTAGGGTACCAAATATTCTTCGGGAGTGTTCACTGCCACTTTCACCATTCCACGTATAATTAGTGCGTTTGTTGTGTGCTCGAACGAAATTTTTCGAAAGCTTTGCTATTGTATAAGGAAAGCGCGGCAGATTTCGTGTGAGGCTCAAAACTGAAAGCTCACGTCAAAACTTAAAAGTGTGCTGTAGATACATCTGAACGCCAAATGCTCGATAAAACAACAAAATCTGCAAACTTCAACAAAGAAAAAAGCCACCTGAAGAGGAGGCGGGATCTGGACTTCAGATCAAAAGAACAAATGAGACAAGCACGTAAACGGCAAAGGCGATATTATTAAACACCGAGGCTAGCCACAGCCAATCATCCTGGTCCTTGTGCGCCATGAGATTCTCTTCACCGTTATCCATCTCAAAGTGATCCATGACGACATCGCCGTTCGACACTCTCACCCCGCTGTTCTTCAAGTACCCACTTGGCTTCTTCCGACAGCAGACGCGCGCTAGCGAGTCTAGGACGAGGTTGCGGACAGGTGTCGGCATAGGACATTTCAGGAGGGAAATTCGTAAGAGGAACGTCTCGATAAAGAGGGCCAGAAGGATGAGGACCATCACATTCAAGGTGAAAGTCACTGCAAAACAAGCATACAATCACATTAAAGATCGCCATTCTTTGATTAATTACTTATATCAAAAAAGTCAAATGTTCCGTGTCTGTTTATCTTTCATAATCATTCGAGCTACGAGTAATCATTTCACCCATGAAAATGTTTTACGATCTTTCCACGTAATAAACAGCAATCTCGTCGACGCCGTCTTCACCTGCCTTTTTAACATCTCATAAAACGACTTTGTTAGCTCCAGAAATTTAGTTTACGATATCTCAGTAACATAGAAACGATCCGCATTGGACTAACACTATTTTTCGCTTACCAATGAAAGGGACTTCCTCGATGGACGGCGGCAGCGTCATTTTGAGGTAAATGGCAAAAACGGCCGTATAGACAAACTGGAAGCTGCCTATCGCGAACTTGACAGTACTCTGCAAAGGCATCAGAAAAAGCAGCCAGGAGGCAAACAGAACCAGGACCATGGGCGTCAACATCAAAGGTCGGTAAAACGGTTGATTCCGCTGCATTTGAACGGCGAAATACACTGCGTGATATTCCTACATCAACAAAAAGTCATAATTATCTCAGTAGGATATTCACATGTCAGTTTGACTTACGCCTCTGCAACATTCATATCGTTTGATGACTTTCGAGGCGCGGACGTTCATAACACGCCATTCATTAATAGATGCATAGGGCAGGACGTCAACGGCGAAGGAGCCATTGTTGGGCATCAATTGCAGCTCAATCTGCGTCCCGTCGTGCGTGAAGGACTCGAACTCAATCGCGCAGGTCTGAATATCGTACGGCCACTTGCCAAAGTCCATGGCGCAGTAGACCTTGAAGGCGGAGGGGGAAGAAAGGAGGACTTGTCCATCATAGTAGACGTGAGCGAGAACGTGCTCGAAGTTCTTACTTCCCAACGGATCCGCCCTAAAAATACCTAAGAAGTTTCTCATTGCTCCTGACTTACCGTAATTTTGAATTACCATTCCAACATTCATTTTGAAATTTAACCAAGGTTTCGTTTTAGGGACGTTGGCAAATAATTCGAACACGATCGTTTTCCAAAGCGGCGCACACTTTGCACTCACAACAATGAGAGCGTGCGCCGCTTGGGAAACCGATCATATTCAACTCATTAGGTGACATCCCATTCGAGTGGTACTGGTCGAAAAAGTCCCTGAAAACTACCAGCACTGTAGCATCAATCGCCCTTTTCGACCTTGAACTTTGAAAAGTTCTCTGCGAGTTACTTAATGCAGGTGGGCATACCGGTTAGCAAGGATGACGTCCGGTATCCACAAGGCGAAGGAAGCATAAGAGATGTCGTTGATATTGCTGTAGTCTTCCGGCTTCCAAGACAAGCGAACATCAGTCCACCGCATACGGGTGGTAGCCTACACAAAAACCACAATCGGAAAGGGAAGCCTTACAGCTTAGGAAGCAATAGCCTATCAAAAGCTCATCACGTACATGGAATGTCAATGTTTGATGCTTTTCATCCTACAAAGCAAACATTTGCATGAGGTAAATGGCAGGAACGAGTGAACTGTGGGGGATAGACCACTTGGACTTTGAAGTGGTAAGACACCATGCTATATTGGGCAACCGCCAACCAGCCACGGCTCGTTACATCTACTTGGCCCCATCGTAAACCTCAAAGTCTGAAACACTCACCAGGAACTCAATGCGGTTGAAGGTGAATCCCAGTTCTACAGTCAAAGGTTCTGAAGTGTTGAAATTGGGGCGGATTTCTTTCTTGTACTCCATGAAGAGATCGTCGAAGAGCCTATTGTCGATCGACTTTGACCCGGAAGTTCGCGGAGCGTCCAGTCGAAAAGTTGACGCTGAAGTGTTCGAACCATCTCCTAAAGAAAAAACCCAAGAGTTGTGCTATCAAATCCAGCGGAATATGAATATCAGTAGCGAGGTTATCATCCCGAGAACCAGCACTTCCGGTTCAGTGACACTTTGACGTTACCGCTAAGGAGGAAAACTACTCAAAAACTGGCAAGAATAAGGTTGGAATCGATTGAAGTACATTATGCTGATCGAACCGGTGAGCAATCATCCCTACCGCTCGTAAAATAAACCGCCGGTCTCAATGATTTCATAACACAGGCGCGCGGCGTATGCGATCATCGATAGATGATAGTGATGATACTGTATCATCAACCGAACATTCAAATGTTTACATACACCTCTTTATCCAATATTCTGCTCTAAATAGGGGTCCAACCTATCATCATGAGAGATTTACTTAATCCTCTGGCCCGAATTCCGCGTTCGCGTAGGTAAACGGAGCGGAGGAATATACCACATCATTCTTACCTTGACCCAAGACAAGCTGATGCCATGACGAAATTAATATCCATAAGAAGGAATGGAGATCATGCTTCATTGTCATCAGCATTTTCAGAAGAACGTGGAGAACAATACGGTGAAGTTACAGGAGGAAGGTCCCACTGTTTAGATGGTGGAAGTTTGCATCGATCTGCAAGAATGGAAACGATAGGCATCGAAAATAATCACATAAAATTGTGGTGAAAGGTACAATGACTATAGATGATGGGATCACACCTGTACCAAGCACGTCAGTGGTAACGTCAGTGCTCACTCAAGTGGCAATCACAAACTTGACTTTCGAGTCCAAGAAGATCGAGGCACATAAGTAGTTTTATATCGAAGAACAATCGCATAAGAGTACACGTACACACAGAACTTACATCTGTTCATAAATCCGAGGTAAACTCATCGAGAGTGAACGTTGGACTGCCATAGTTCATTCAGTACACACTTCCGCGGGTATCAGTGACAGTGCCTATAACATCAGCGCAGGTAAAGTGCGCCTACGGCGGTGAGCAGTACGACTTTCCGCACAACTGGGTGGGCAGCTTCCGGTGGGCAGGTGTACGAGGTCGAGGTGCGAAGAGAAACGGAGCTTCGATACCCTGCGGATTCCGTTATCCACGATGGTGTCCCGTACGCAGTTCGATGAATCCGCTTCTACCACTCGAGAAGATGCTGAGAATCCCGAACGAAACCTGCAAAGAAAGGTGCCGAGAGAGAACTTGATCCGAAGAGAATCACGATCCCCAACTAGCGCGAAGATGTACTTCAAGTTTTGACACATGCCTCCAGTTGTGCACCGAAATCTACGGGAACTGGGGACAGCTGTCAAAATTTCTGTGAAACATCGCAACGATCAAACAATCAGTTGACGAAAGGCTTTAGTACTGCGGGGTTTCGTTTCTTCATTCCCCAATCGGATGAGAACTTGAGGGGGTTCTCTCTATACCTCTCGCAGAAATGCAAGCCTTGCAAGGTTCAATGTCTTTCGAAAATACCCAAGGCACTCTGAATCGCAAACTCATCAGAGGAAGCTCGAGCTCCAGACAGTACGATCCTTTACTCAGGATGATTCCCCGATTTTTTTGATTTTTCTAATTTTTTTGACGAATTTTCCAAGTTTCTGATGAGTCATGAGTCGTGATTTCGGATTTGATCAATCAATTCCGTACTAATCATTCGAAGATGTTGGCGTGTTTATTAACACGGAATTGATAACCCTGTTGATAGTACCACTTGACGGCACTGCACGATCAACAAGGTATAATAATGCACTATGCCTGTACGTACAACAGATGACTGATGGTAGAGACTACTTTCGGTGCCAAGAAATTTCTTTAATCTTCAGCCATAAGATCAGGCTTGCCATAGTTTGCCCCAATTTAAGGGCTTTAGAATGCCTGAACAGCTTTCTTCGATGACTCAAGTGGTCTATGATTCATTCTAAAGCTCCGCTGGAAGGCCAGCCTTTTGGGCGGAGCTCTCGCAATATACAGTACGAGGAGTGGTTTTCTCGTTTTTACTAAGACAGTAAGGCCTAGTTCTGGCACCCACTCTGATTCTGGTTGTTGCGTCTGAAACCTCAGAAGGAAGCACATACTCTGCAATGGATCTGGGAGTAAAGTCTAAAGAGGAGGTGGAGGACTATCTGCAGAACATTGGTATCGAGTATAGGTTTCAGTGTTACTCGGAGAAACGACCGGATGGTAAGCAGTTTGAACTTAGTTATATGGCTATATAAGCACGGAACTGGCCGAGGTTACTGTCGTTCTGTTCTAGTCCGAAAATCATGCCTCTGCGTGGTCTAAACTCCGAAGTAAGATGCTAGAAAAATGTATGTCCCTGGTAAACTGGGATTGGTTCCAGGCTGTCATCGCTTGGGCGACTTCATGGAATCCGTTGCGCGGGATTTCGAGAAAGCCTCAATCGTTTATCAGCAGAACTGCGACACGAACAATTACGCTCATAGTTGCTTCAAGTTCGGAAACTACAAAATGCTTGGAAGAGGTAAACAGGATGTATTCTGTGGGCCGAAATTGTTCTGTGAGCTTACTCGGATGGAACTTCCGCTTATATGTGTTTCTCACCTAGAGTGGTGTTTCTTCTTCCTCTTAGGTTGTGAGCCCAATGCCGAAGTTGCCTTCGCTGCGCACCAGAAAGCCTGCTACAACAAATATCCGGTGGGGTGCTACCAGGCCGCATTACTGAGGTGGACAGGTCAGTTGGGAGCGAAACAAGATAAAGAACTAGGCAAGAAGCTCTTCGAGGAGGGATGTTCGCAGAACGACGCAGAGAGCTGTTATTACCTTAGCACCATGTACTTACCGGACGTTAAATCGCGAAAGAAACAACAAGCGCAATCGTCCAGCGAACCACCAGAAGAAAGATCGCCGGCGGAGAAAGAGAATGATCGGAAAGCTTTCGAGTACTCGCAGAAAGCCTGTAATTTGAATCATATTTACGCATGTGCGAACCTGCATCAGCTCTTCAAAAGAGGGTTAGGTTGCGAGAAGAATGACGAGTTAGCGGATCAGGCTAAAAGAAAAGCCATAGCTCTTCGAGACTCTTACCAAAGACCGGGAGAAGGGGTTGTGTTTGGCCAAGCTTGAATTTCAGACTTGCTGTGTTTTCTCTTACTCGTCTGATTTTGAGTTCGGAATCATAGTTTTTGTTTGCCGTTTGATGTAAGTTAAAATTTTGTTGGATGAGCGAATGGGTTCTCTGAAGAATGCCATGAAATCAGTGCGTCGGGTTAGGGCGGCGGTTGAAAACGTTATATTATAGCACAAAATTAAGGCGGTAACATCGGACATTCGTCCACAGCACAACCGTATAATGGACAACCAGAGGAGTCAAGCTGCATTACAACGACTCTCCGAGTACATCCTTCGCTGTCCGGACACTTCGGCGCTGGGGAGCAGGTGGCGGCGGTGACGGGCGCGGAAGAGCTCGTGGAACTGGCAGTCTCGCTTCGGCCGCTTGCTGTGGAGGCCGTCGAAGACAGGGCCATCATTCTCGTGATCACTCCGTAGGATTCTCCGACGAGAATATCGTTATTGCTTTGGTCTTCCACTGTGAACTGCCCGCTCACCAAATAATCGGGCTGAGTGAAGTTGAAAGTACCCAGAGCAAGCGGCAGAAGAATTTGCTGGCTTCCCAAGGGAAATCCGGGTAGCTGGCGGGTTTTCCGGACTAATGGTGCTGACTGTCCGCCAAGGACCATCAAGAGGACAATTCCAATACACCGAAAACTCGCCATTATCCCAGTTGGTCACAAAACCCAGCCAAACGAAGCAAAGAAGTGCGGAAAGTGTGAAATCTGCTGTTTGCCAAGAACACAGGCTTTAATACTTCATGAAAATTCGGTTTCTCCATGTAACAGTTTCGAAGCCTTCGGAACTGTTACAAGGTGTTACGAAGAAGTCTGTTTTCTAAATCGGTATCGAACCGTTCAGCCAAAGGATCAATCTGTTAATGTGTCAAGAGTTGGTAGTTTTCCTTTGTTCCATGGAGTGTGGACTGGTCAACGGAACCATTGTCCGGTTTTATTACTGACCACCGGTACTTCCGGAAGCCCCAACACTAAACGTGACCACGGATTATGATTTTGCTTGAACATTCCTCTTTTGTTTGCCAACGCACGCTGCATCATAATCTGTAGATCAACGAACTACGCGCGTACTGACGGAAAATATCAGATTCTCGGATTGTCGAAGGATCGTCACCGGAGTGAGAATCTGTTTCACGATTACAAAACCGCCATGCACAGAACACACTACTGTACAACAAGCCGGCGAAGACTATTGAAAAATACAGTGCAAGATTGCATCACAACAACAGAACGATCTGAGTAACGTAAAACAAAAACCTGTTCAAAATAAAATCAGCATAACCATCAAAGGTCTGCCGCTGATCCTTTGCTCGTTTTGCTTGCTGGCCACTGGTGTTCCGCACTGGTCAACGGAACATACATAACACCCATCAAGCTTTTCGATGTTACTGTGCCGTCTGCGTTTTTGTCCACCTGCATCAGTTCTTGATCACCGCCTTCCGGTCCGACAGGTATGATCATTCTTCCGCCTGGCTTTAGCTGGTCAGTCAAAGCTTGGGGTATTGTGGGTGCGGCTGCGCCAACGTGGATGGCGTCGTAGGGTCCTTCCGACGGGAAACCTTTCCGTCCGTCTGTCGTGTAAAGTTGTATTCTTCCCGAGGTCAGAAGTTCGGAATCGCTTTTCATAATGTTCTCGCGAGAAAGGTTCACGAGGCTTTCGAGGTGGTCAAGACCAATCACTTTTCCGGTGGGGCCGACCATATATCCCATTGCCGCCGTGAGGTACCCTGAACCGGATCCAACATCCAAAGCCTTGGTACCTACAACAAACACTAAGCTATCCTTCCTGGGAGATCCCCACAGTCCACACTATCAAGTCCATCAGACCAGGAAGTCGCAGGTGGACTTGGACCCACCTTCTTTCAGCTGATCGGCCATAAGGTCCAAGGCGCTGGCATGCATGTGTGGTGCGCTGATGGTAACTCCATATCCAATACTCTGAAACGAAGAAAGGTTCCGATTTTCAACGCTGAAATGCAGTTCTAGCAGAGAAGAAGTTTCACCGGAAGTTCCAAAATGGTGGGATAAAAAGCCCGACTAAAGTTGCGCATGATACAGATTCAAACTGTCCGTTCAATGACGTAGTGCGCACGTGGACAGAAGTACACAAATTTCATTCCTTCCACGCTGCAGTCTATCGGTGCATCCAGTAATCTAAACCGTTCTAGAGTGGAATACCGATGCCTTACCTGAGGAGAGTCCGTGTACGGGTTGGTTTTGCAGTAGTTCTTCCTGTCGGTCTTGAGCATGGCTTGCTCGACACGGGGATCCCTGATAAGTCCGTTCGACTTCAACGCGCGCACCAACTCTCCATTCGTTTTCCCACTCGATCGCCAAGCCATAATGAAAAAGTTTCGAGATACAGAAGGTACGAGCACCATGAATACCAGCAGAGAACAGAAAACTAAGTTACCACGAGCGGCTCGCATGAGGAGAGGAAGATACTTGACTTTCAGCTGGATCCTTCTGCGTTTTTCCGAATCAATGGGCATTTTCTGATTTCCAGATGCGTAGACTGGGGAAACACCGTTTGCCGTAAGAAAAACACGCTTTCACCGGGAATTATACCCACTTGCACACGGTCCGTCTCGCCTTGTAGATCAATCAATGCAATCTGGCACGATGCGCGAAACCACAACAAACTTTGAACAATGATTTTTTTTCCGGAATGCCAGCTAGTTTTATTTCCAACTAGAATAACCCTCTTCCGCAATTTCCTTCTTTCTGTAAAGTCTGTAATCTGTGCGACGATCGAGAAGATAGTAACAAGAAGATGTGCGACGATCGAGAAGATAGTCCCCCCGAAAGTACGAACCGCGACCAAAGAATGCTACGTGCGTCAGACGAGTAGGACTTCAAACGCGCGTCGATTTCATCCGCGGGTGAGCTAAACATGCTATATGTCTATTTTCGTCTGAAACAGATAGCTAAATAAAAACGCTGTCTACGCCAGCTACAGAGCGAAGACTGTATGGACGTTGCTGGCAGTTCTAGGCGCTATAACCGTTCCTCGTCGAGTCGTTTAAAGGCCAGTTGGACCACCATTCCAGCAATCGAAGGACGACGGAACTTAGCGAACTCATGTCCACTTTCTTCATCGGAGGCATGCCATCGCCGAAGAGGTATGGATTATTCGGTTCGTATCTGCAAACTTGATCATTAGTGTGGTGAGATTTTTGAGACAAAGTACGAGTAAATGGAAACTCTAATTTATGCGAACCTTTCAAGCAGTTTCTGGATAAACTTCCGCATTTCCTCTTCGTCCACAGTCTGACAGGCGGTCTGGATCTTCTTCATTTCCTCTTCGTTCGGCGGAGTGCAAGTTTGTTTCAGCAACTGGACCACCAGCGGCATCATGCGGCCTGAGCGTAAGAAGATTTTCTTCATCCAGTCCGCCGGAGTAGGACAGTTGGCCAGCATCGTGTCTTCGATGTACAAAGTGAAGTTCTGCGTGTTTGTAGGTTCTTCGCAGTTGGGCGACGGATAGAAGGATGGAAGCAGCAGCCACTGGTCCACGTCCATCTTGACATTTTTCAGGTGGACTTTGGAACTGCGGGAGATCCTCCAAGTGAACGCCAAAGCATCAGGGTCGATCAGGACGTTCTCCAGGACGATCTTACGAAGGAAGAATGGCTTGGCTTTGCGTAAGACATCCGTAATGTTCTCGATGATGCACACTTGTTGACGCGTACGCTTGTCCAATGTATTGTCAGGATTGACCATCTCTTTTGCAGATCCGCAAAGAGTGATCTCCCGAACGTGTGGCATCACCGGCTTCAGACCACGCTCTAGGCGATTACGGGCTTCTTCGTCTTCCAGTCGTTTATATTCGTGGATCCGAAAGGTAATGTTTTCCAACAGTCGACCGGAACTTAGAATCCTATTCCAGCGCTTTCCCACACTGAAAGCAAGCAGAGATATTGCACTAACGCCATCTCGTGACGAACTGTTTAGTCGAACAGAATGATAATGGTGTAAATTCTGAATCGAGCACGAGAGCTCGTGGAAAAAAGTGAAGTATGCAAAATTTTTCAGGTTGCGAAGAACAAACCGAAGATAACAGGACCAAAATACTTGATAAGGAGACAATATCCAGTTCGAGTTAGCCACACTGAGAGAAGTTTTGATTCTGGGAGTTGGCGCCCACTTTTTCTTTGTTCACTTACAGACGCAAGGAGCATAGATCTTCAAACTCCAGATTGCTGAAAATCTTGATGAGTGTATCATCGGAAAGATCGTCAAAGGTAGGTACACGTTTCGCCCCTCGTCGGCGTCTCTTTTTTACTTTCCTTTCAACCAGAGAATCGCGGCTGTCTGACAGCTTTCCGTTGGCATCTGTTTTTCCAGAAATATGGGGCCCGTCAGCATTCTGCTGGCTCTCCCGAAGACGCTTGGCAGCGCGAGTTTCCATCTCGTCGTGGTCGATCGTGACCGAAAGCTCGAAGTGGACGCGGAGAGCGTCAACGGGAACGGGGAAAGTGCGGCAGGGGGCAGCAGTGCGGAGACCTCGTCCCAACAGATGACCTCCGTCGCCGTCCAGGCTGCCGAACGTTCAGCACACCACCATCCGAAAAATAAGTTAACAGGTAGGATGAACAGTCGTATGATTTTGTGTTGTGGAAGGCCGTTAGATGTCTCTTCTAATATAGTAAGTCAAACAGCTGAGATTATAACCCGTGCCGTTCGCCGGCAAGAAACTGCACGTCAGTTGGATCTACTACATGCGCTATGCCAAACGTGGTGTGGCTACTCTAATTCGCCGTGTTTTCCGCCGAGAACCTTGGCGGTGCAATAACATTGGTGGTTGCTGGGTTGCGCAAAAGACCGCCATTTTGAGGGTGGGTGCTAACTGCCAATAATAAAATACATAGGTATTGGAGACGGGTATTGGAGACGCCGGAAGTGTGACTTCAGAACAGCGTTCCTGGAGTTTTGAAAACATTCTGGAGCTTCATAATCTGCACTAAGGAGATTATTACCGTTCCTAAAACCGAAGCGCTCAGTCTGCGACTATTCCGTCCTGTAGCCAAACAGAAACTTTGAAAAATACGTTGAGACTTGGGCGCATGAATGGCATCAGATCGTTATCTGAAGTGGCGCACGTTTCCATTGTTATTGGCCGGAAGTGCGCGCCCTTTGGGAAAACGATCTGGTTAAATTATTTATTTGCCCACCTTTCAAATGCAGTACGGTAGTTCCAGTTCAAATTTTGAAATTATTACCAAAGGCACGAAGCATCACTCTGCACATATAACTTCACAGAGAACTCAAACTGAGGCAAACACCGTAGTCGTTTAGACCGCGAAGAACACATTAGTTTCTTATGGCAGGTGCGCGAGAGACCGTCAAGTTCTCGGCCCTCGGCCTATCTCCTTGTCGAAATGCCATGGCTGCTTGGTTCTGAAGCATGGGATGTTGGTCAACTGGAAAAGTGTCAAGGCTAAGCCCATATACGGTCAACGCGGAAGAGCTTCCGTATGGGGGGGATTTGGGTATGACAGATATACCATATTTCCAGCTAGGATGTTGCCGCATATGTGTATACATGTTTGGACAATGGATCAAGGTTTCACGGTCAACCGACTCCACTCGATCCTTCACGCATGTCTTTTATCCTTTGGTAGGTTACCGACTTGGCCATAAGCACTTGGACACCATCTGGAACTTGGGAACGGACAAAACTGGACCATTGAAAAGGCGTAAGACCTCTGCGACATTTCGAAGTGAGTATCCTCGTAATATTTGCTCATGCTGTGTTTTCCTAAGCCATTTTGTAGAGCAAAGTGGACCGAACAAAGGATGGACAATTGGACAAGGATAGGCCAATATGTCGTCAATATTGTCTGTCCATCATGTCAAGTGCCGGTCAGACTGGGTTGTTGAAGTTGAGCAGTGTGCCATACCAGCAAAGTTGACAAACGTTACAGTAAGGTGTGGATATCATTTTAGAGGGATATTATTCCGAGTTTTGGCCGGTTGTCCACTTTGTTGCAACACTACTCTCTCGAGGAGCTTTCAGAAAGTCTCGACAAGTCATCCATCATTGTTTGCCTTCTTTGTGAGCTAACTGCATTTTTCTTTGTACTTCTGAAGGAAGCTGTGTTCCGTCTGACAACAATCGACCAAGCCGGCAAGCCGCAAGAAACTTCATTGACGGAAATACCGGTAAGTTTCAGTGTTGACTTTCGATCGAAAGAATTTTGGGGCATCCACAACATTTGTCCATGTGTCGCAAAAAATCCAGACTGGAACCTTCCGGTTAGGTAATCTGACAAACTCGAGATGACATTCGGGACGTGGGCAAATGAGTTGAACCAGATCGTTACGTCAAATGGCTCAGGTTTGCGCTGTTAGGGGCTGATTAGCGCCACTAGAGAAAAACGATCTGGTTCAAATCATATACCCGTGTCCAATTTATTAGTTTCGAAGCTACGAACATTCATAAAATATTGTGAAACTTGAGTTCAGTGAAGTTTGTTCCTGTCAATCACGAAAATTCATTGAGCGTGTCCGGGCAAAATCTAAGGACCAAGCCAAATGGTCTCGGCCCCAAAGAAGTTGAAAGAACACTTCCCCAGCACTGTGCCAAACATCAATCACAATCCACACACAGTCATTCAAAAGTGTAGTTGATGCTGTAGAGAATATGGGTATGATGGCTTTGATACAGATTAACCTGCAATGCCAAGATCATCTTTTCTGCTTATTAAGACAATTTGTGCGGCACTTCCGCCCCAACAAAAACGCGTGTGCAGCACAATCTGGTGCAATTATCCGATCCCTGGATTTGTCTAGTTCGCCACGCTAGCACTTGTCCAGCCATGAACTTCTCGTAGACTTACCGCTTGACAAGCCAAAGTGCTGCAGAGTTTCTAATCCGCGGCATTGGCCTTCGATAGCATCTTTCCTCAGCGAAAACTTGACACTTTTTTGGCCGCCACTGTTGGCGACACCACTGCGGGTTCTTCACAGCGGGGAACCCAACCTTGCTCGCGCGACGGTTTGTCCTTCAGTGCGAACAAACCTGTGACACAAGAATTTTTTCTACCGCTTCCTTGTTTCGGTTGATGAGGAACGGGTGGTAATTACACGGCGCTAACGAGACAAATTGTTAATCACGAGGCTCGAGCAACCAAGCGTGGCCTTGTCTGAAGTACCTGAGGTTCTACGGTAATTAAGCTCGCGCCAACTTACACTCCGATTACGTGCCGGGTATCTCTTGACACATCCAGGCACCGGAGCACAGTCTAACCTGTCTCTAAGCCCGTTTTTTTTTCTGGTTCCGCTGATCACGGGAAACCCTTTCCTGTCGAATGGACCTTCAGGCGCGCTGGGTCTTCTCGTCTGCACGCGGGCCTCTCTTCGCCCCTTGTGTTAGATGCTTTCCTGCACATGGTGCTGGGGATCTCCGCCATGTAATCAGTCTCGAGTGATTTCTAAAAAATCCCTTAGATATTCAGCAGACCGGTGTAGACAGCTCGGATGCGCAAACATTCTAATCAAAATTCGGAGAACGAGCTGACCAGCCCGTAAACAACGACATGCTCCAGTCGGCTTCGGCTTTCAGTATCCCAGTAAACCTAAATGTTCCGAGTTGCAACATCCTCGCATCAAGGATGTTTTCTTGACGGCTCGACATCTGTGACAGCCGGAATGAAAGAAGGATGGAAAAACGTGGTCCGTGGGCAAACAGACCGAGGCAGATCGTTTTTCCAAGTTCCGCACGGTGTAGTTGCTTTTAGCTGTAAGTGTGCGCTACTTGAGAAAGCGATCTGGTCCAGGCCCCAGATGCGGTTCGAACGTGTAAAATCTTGTGCCGAGTTTTCGATACAAACAAGTATAGAATTTGGGCACATGGCTGGATTTTAGGTGACAAGAAGCGATCGTTCTAGAAAAACCTATCGACTGAGTCTCAGGCAGACAATGAGTTTAGAGCTATTTTCGGCCTGCTCTTTGTTGTACAATTGGTGCGTATTTAACTTTGGATTTCTTGAAGTTGATACTGACGTCCGAGATGCACTCTTATCCCTTGCCATTTACGTCAAAGATGCACTCATCGAAATACATGTTCGTGTTGTATCTTTTGTCATCCTATCAAAAATTGTCATACTAACGCATTATCCGCATATTGTCAGCGCGTAGCCTTCTTTGGCCACCGCCAAAGATCAAAGAGCGACCTGCGCTGGTGGCAGATCGCCGTAGCGCTGCAGAACGGAAATCCATAGGCGAGTTAGCGAGCGCTTGAACTTGTGTGGTTTGCCCATTCTTGCCTCCTCAAGTACCCCTCTGTCTCGCATCACTTGCATGCTAATGTGACCGCAACCGCCAACAAACAATCACGTCATTGCCGTTCGCTGTATTGTCCAACATAACCGCATCTTTATCTTGTGCCACAATGCCGAACAATACCAGCCGAACCGCAGTGACGAAAGCAGCGCACTCACATAGGCAGTCACACCCACAGTACGCCGAACATGTAAACCTTGACCAAACATCCTCGACGACGAACTACTTGATAAAATTTTTCCTCCAAAGATCGAACCATTGCTCTTTTCCTTAAAGTTTATCTTTCTCACATTCAACTTTCCCATTTGAACTTGCGCACGGTATCGCAAAAGTTCGGCAGTTTGCCGTTGCTCGTTTTCCATCTTTGCGCGAGGTCATCTGGATAGCTGCAGTTGGCGGGGCGAGCTTTTCAAACTGGTGAAGAATGTCCTAAACGTCTAACCGTGTGGTCTAACTGTCAATCTGATTTGGGAATAAATATGGCGCCATGTTTGGTGGGTTCCCTGACGTCATGCGCCAGTTAATCTGATCGAATTCGAGTTATGGACGACTTTTACTGTTTTTCGCTCGGAATTGGTCTAAATAGGTTTTGTATCTTCTCGTAGTAGATGACCAGCGTCCATTCATTATGAAGTTCGAGGGAAGGATTTCTTGAATATCCAGCGACCAATGAAAGGCCTGCTCGTCCACCGAACGAAGGCAAAGTAGCCGGAAGGCTGGCGGCAGACAGGCAGACGAGGGCCTGTACACTTGGTTGAATAAAAATATACAGTGTCTGCCGTTCAAGCAACAGTCTTCAACCAGCCATTCGTACTTTCATCCGTACCCCGAGACAACAGCATCCTTCTCCACCAAGGTGTACGCAGGTATGGCTTTAACTGCGGTTACAATGGGCTCTGAATTAGTTACTTTACCTGAGTGGTTAGTTTCAGTCTGATTCTGATTGACTGACACTGTTGGAAAATTTCTTCGATTTACACCCGTCCTCTCTTGCCTTGGCGTTAAAGTTCGTTGCGCATTTGTGAACGCATCATTTCCCACCTTGTGTCCATCAAACCGTCTTTACTGATCTAATTCGCCACAAGTGAATATTCTTTTCTTCTGACACGTTTGTTTAACAGATGAAAAAGTGCGGACTTGCCGCGATCAGAGCGGCTTAAAGGATCGTTGCCTGATTCACCATTCAAGCCAAGAACCAACCGTTGTCTTCGATCGAAGAACCAAGTGAGGAACTAACGAACCCAGGTTGGTGTGGCCGCAGACGGACGATAGACCATCCCTGTTTCAACCCTCTCTTGTTGAACATCAGGGATTTCCGTTTTGAGCCATGGTTCTCTGATTCACCTTGTACACATGCAGTCTCAAGATTGCCAAGGTATGCGGAGATAAGGGTTTTTCGTGTAAAGGAGGAATGTTCTTTCGCCATGTTCCGTCTCTTCATGTACGGACTTATTAATGACTGCCTGACGGCATAGCATCACTTCATTTGTAAAACTTGTCTCATTCTAGAAGTCTCTAACACGGTGTTCTTGTCTTCTGTTACAGATCTAGATAAGGAGCGCGCCATTACGCAGAGGAAATACATAATCATTACTTGACTTGAGACTGTGACTCCCGTCTGATCCCACGGATGCCTCCCATGTCGACAGCATCCCGACGATCAATGTTCCCTGCAAGCTAATGTTTATACTTCGGTAAGTACCTTTTGCCATTTTGCCTAAACAAGCAGTTGACATTTACCACATGTACGCGGGAAACTGTATCACTTCAAAAGGTCAACACGTTTCCGTATCATTTTTCCGCCTTGGGATCAATTATCCATTCTACAACACAAACAGTGAATAGTTCTTACGTAAAACCCAAGCCACCCTTGAACAAAAAGCTTTTCATGTCGGTTTGTGAGTTTGTAGTGAGGGTCGAAGAAGTTGAATCATGTCCTCAGGTTAACGTTTGCACATGGCCAAATAGTTTATGCAGGTATTTTCAAGGAAGTTCTCTGGGTGATGGGCGGAATATATTGCTCTTGCGGCACTGAGGCGTATTGTGAGGCTACTCGAATTCGTTAGCGATCCGGCCATTTAATTTGGGATTTTGCGCCGCTGCTTATAGTCTGCTGTAACAATAGGCCGACCTATTGTTCCTGCGCTCTCTGCTTTTCTTTGAACCCTCACAAATTATGCTCTCGATGGTGGTCCTCGTCTGGCCTTGTCCGCAACTTCCCGTAAACACCCTCCCGAAGACCCGACAATATTGTACAGGAAGTTTCATCATTTTATGTAATTTGAACCAAATGGATTTTTCTGTAATATGCTATAAAAATGTTCTGGATATGTCGAAAGTGATGTTCTGAAAATAGCTGCAAATATTTGAATATTTCTTGAAATGATTTTGGATTTTCGGAAATCATTTCAAGAAATTACTTTAGTGTGCCCTGGACATCGTGAAATATTTCACGGAGCGTTTGAAAATATGGGATGGTCGGTTGAGGTAAATAATGACCGTATGGCTTTGCTTGAACAGTAATGTTACCAAAATATCGCCGTTTGTTTGTTGGGTAAATTCATTATAAAATCTGTGAGGGACTGTGTTGGACGGAGCTTTACGGACAGTCTATGAGTAATGCGCGCAATGGACAGGGAAGTCGAAATGACGGCTGCCCACTGCGTCGTGTTTGTGGGCCTGTATTTACAGTGGAGTCATAAAGCCCCGTTTAAGCTGACATTTCTTCATAAGAAGTCAGAGTAACATTGGGCTACTTGAAATTTATAACCGATACTTTAAAATGCGCATGTAGACTAAAGGGATTAGAAAGTGATACCGGCAATGCGCGCCACTTGACATGGAGTAGTCGCATGCGCGCACTACTTCACCGTTCTTTTATTATGACCAGATGATGTCTTATAAGCCCACTCAACCCAACTTCCCTTCTGAACATACCATCCCAAGGAATGGCAGGTTTCCCTATTGTGTTTGTGTAATAAGCATTCGACCCATCAAACATTACCCGAATTGAGAACGAAGAAGATTGAAGGGGCCGTAAACAGGGTTTCAGGCAAATTTGCACGTTCGCGCCGTAAACATTCATCGGTATGCAACCTCAAATATGCGGCGGAATATGACCCATTGTCGGAACATCCGCCTTTCGATCTAGACGATCTGAACTGCTCAAGCAGAAAACTCGCATGAGGGAAGGGTCTTAAAGTATATTGTTGGAATATTCGAAAATTTCTTCATATGAATATCGACGAATTTTCGATAAAATGTGACATTTAAGATAATTATTTTCTACGCAGTGTTTTTCATTCTGAGAGAAGTGAGGTCACAGATTCTCGTTTTTTCGTTTACCGGTGCGACGAGCGGACAATTTGTCGCCTGGCACGGCGTTTTGTGCTGGGTATATGAATATTTTTCCGATGGCTAGACAATGCAACCAAGCGTGAGGTTGATGAGTGGATAATAATCATAAGAAATATGTCACAAAGGTATGTGTGTATATTTGCTTGTTTGTATCACGGCACAGTATATTTTCCATTCTTGTGGCGGCCAATTGGGAATATGATTACGACAAGTGTGTCGGACGATTCTAGCTGCCGTTCATGCATGTTCACTACAGTGGCGCACTCGAATATTGAATTGACTAGCTAGAGCCTCTAGCGCTTATTTGCCAAACACAAGATCACTTGTTAATTTGTTATCGGCGGCACTCAATTAATTCCCATTCTACCCACAGCCATACACGAATCATAAAATCATTGACGATCGGGCCAATTGTCCATTGTACCTCTTACACTTCACAAGATAGATTTCTTTCGAAAGCCATCTTCGAGCAACATTGGCGCCACGCCCAAAACAACTCGAAAGTTATCTCATTAATTTTCTGAAAGACATCCCCCGCTAGCAAGAGTGTTTTTTGCATTTCTGGATTTGAAAGCCCCTGGAATGTGCACCAAGGTTCAGAAAGTAACACCGGTGTTCTTTTGGCATGCGGGAGATCGGTGTTCCGCACGTCCCACGTAGCTGCATACAAGTAGAGGTTCTTGACCATGCGGGCTCTGTATGTAGGTTGTTGTCAGTTTCGAAGTCGGTCTGACCAACCCCTCAGGCAGCTGCATACAGATACTCGGTTTGTGGCATGCGGGTAGTATATGCAGGTTGTTGTCGTTTCCCCAGATCAAGCTGCAACCGACGTTCCGGGTCTTTGAAGGTAGCCTAAAGCTGGTCTTGCCAAGTTTCAAGTTAACCTGCTTAGCACGAAGAAGACATGTTTCGCCTTTTGGGAATCTCGGCAGAAAGTGGTTATGCTGGTTTGGTCAGAATGAAAAGAGGGTACAATTTACGGACAGATGGACATCAACAGGGCTGCTAAGAAGGTCTAAGTGAGGATGTGCTACAAGTGATGCAAACCTCTAGTTGGCCATCTTGCACCTCATTCACCTCCATCCACCCATATTTTTCCTAGTGTTGAGGTTCCCACACAAGGATACTTGTCAGCCAACAAAGCGTCTTTCACACTTTGCTCCAAAGAATTGAAAAATAGCTTCAGAGGATGGAGCGCCTCAAAGACGGAGCTGATCTGTCACATTATTTCCACTCTTTTGAACAGCATGAATTCTCATTTCCATACAATATCAGATACAATGGCATATTTATGACTCTGGCCAGTGTACAATGCGGTCACTAAATGGTCGGATCAGACTACAGCTTGAAGTCTTCATTGGATTGCGGCATATGGCCGAAGAACCCCCTGTTATTCTTCACAGGGTAACACAATACCCGCATAAGCCAGTGTCAAACGTTTGGCTTTAGCATATTCAGGAATATTGGATTTCCGTCCATGAAGAAACGATCGATACAGAAGCCCGTAGCCAATGCCCAGTACGCGATGGACTTATTAGGAGACTTTATTAGCACGAGCAATTGAGAGATCGACGCTTGACCCGCCGAGTGGAGCGAGTGATAAAGAACACCCGCAGTTCATAATTCCAATTAAGTTTTGCAACGATAGAGTGGACAGCCTGTTGAGCACTAAATTAGTCGACAGATAGGGATCTGTTCCCCAATCTGCTTCGAAAATTAGCCCGCTTGACTGTCCCATCCTCGCGACCTCCCAGCATGTCCTCACAGTCTCCCACTGAACCCCGCCACCTTCCCACAATCACTAAATAAAATCTAACAATTTTCGAGAACTCGTGAAAAAAACTACAGTCCATTCCGCCGAACAATTATCAAGCTACAAATTCACCATGGACCATTTCCGGTCTAAGTTTTCTTCTTTCCTTGCAGCCCTATCTGGATAACAGTCTTCCTTGCTGCCTCCTTCCTACTTCCAGGCTTCCCAATGGTACGTACTGCATTCACGATTTCCTGAAAATTTTTGCCAACATAGAGCAGTGTTTCTAGCTTGAATGCCTGCTAAGGGAATGTTCTAAACTTTTAAGATTTTATTTCTTTAGGTGGAATGCAAAGCCGTTCTTACTCCTGCATTAGTCTATCCCGGCGATAGCACCCGGTTACCCTGGAAGTCGACCCTACCCGCAGCAACCTCTGCTACCAGCACGAGCATAGAGCCCCAGCCCGTTTCGCGCTTCTCATCGCGTCTCTCTGGTAGAGACGACGATGAGGAAGACGTAAGCGAGAACGAAGTGGAGGTGGAAGAAGAGGACCTCCAGACGGTGATCACCCGGAAGTACGCCTTGCATAGCGTCTGCAGTGCACGCAGCATCTACCTCACGGGCAAACGCCTTAACGACGTCCGTGCCGATGCTTCGGATCGCAGTCCTTACGGTAAGAGATGACAATCCACAAAAGTCAACTTTTGTGTAAGAGCTGAATAAGTCATAAAATTTCGGCAGTTGATGTTCTTTGCGGGGAGAAAATTAATTAAGTTCTTTTCGGTAGTCGTTCACGGCTAGATCGAACATTGAACAATGGTCACGGCTCGTTACGGTGGCATTACACTTCCATCCATAATTGATTAATGACCGGAGGAGTCTTGATGGAATGGAGTGCGGTTTCTTTCACCTGACAGGCCTAACTGCCCGCTCGCTGTGCGCCGTGCTCCATTAGACCTGCACGAGTTGCTCTTTGCGGTATGGGCAAAGTATCTTGTTCTCTTCTTGCGGTTTTTTCCCCTCAATGGGCACAAAATAACAAGCACTTATTGACCCCACTATCTCATGTCTATCGCTGACATTCTTGTTTCTTTGCACTCCCGCACCTTATAATTAACCACAATTACCGCCGATGTATACCTCGTAGCTTCGTGGATACCTGAGAGCAAGCAAGTCTTGCTGCAAGCATGATCAGAACTTCCTTCAGCTAAATGACCATTCTCCAGGCAGCTGTTCCTCAGTAATTTAGCCACCTTCCTCCCTATCACATTAGACAGATAAGCCATCTTTCTCAACTGAATTCCCAAGAAGCTTCGTGAACGATACGAATAGTCTTGAGCTACTCAGTAGCAAATTGCCACGTTTTCCCAAGTGGCGCATAATATTAGCCAACAACAATCAGTACGTGCGCTGCTTTAGACCACAATTATTCAATACATTTGCTTACGTTCCATTTCATAGCTGACCTTTCGCACAGATTTTGAGATGATTCATGAGTATCGGTTTGATCAAATCAGCCGCACCCAGGCTGGTATGGATGTACCGGTAGAAAACATGGAATGGCTGGACAAATAGCACTACGGAGGCTAAAATTTGGCAGGTCGATACAAATCACTCTACCGGTACATCCATGCCAGCGTGACAGCACCTTTTCGCACAACAGGGAAGTGGCGCGAGTGTAAACGCGGAACTCAGTGTGCGGTCAGAAAGAGTGTCGCTAGTTACTCAGCTGCTAGTGCTGCTACTGTGCATGATCAAGGAATATGTCCGTTTTGTGGGAAGGGTGATGCATGGCGGAGTGGCAATGCAAGAACAATGGCAGCGCAGTATGTAATTAGCTTTGAAGGACTAGAAAGCCGTTGAGAGTGAATGAATTGATTGAACTGAAGCCGTCGAGTGCGTTTACAAAATTATTAGATTGTTTGCACAATGCAAAGGCGTCCTCCGTCAAAGAAGTGTCTGTCCGCAACGGCCAATTATTTATCTGCACATCTGCATATGCCTTTTGCCAAAAGCACTGATAAGTGCTCTTTGTCACAGACCACACCAAATTTTGAAATGCCAAACTGGTAATTAACTGCAAGCGCGAGGCTAATTTTCAAAATGGCCAATTTTCTGCACGCGAACCTTTCGACTGAATATTTCCGCGTCCATTGTGCCATCCATTCTGCCACCCGTTAGAATATGATTGAAATATATTCGAACCGGATATCGTTATAATTCGTTTTGGGGAAATTCCAACAAGAAGTTTTGCGTGTCCATTCGGAAATATTTCGCAAAAATTTACGTAACGTCATCCGAGCGTTTGTTGCCTTTGCAAAACTATAACAATTATATTTCTCGGCAGGGAGGCTCATATTTTGTACCGTACGAAACAAAAGAACGACGAAACAGTCTCAATCTCCATATTTTGGCGCACGTTGTGTTGCGTTATGAGCCTATCATGTAATCTCGTGACTTTTGCAAGCGCTTATACATGTGTCTTGCAAAACAAGAGAGATAATTAATGGTTTGAGGTGGATCACAAAAAAGCACCGTACGACAAGCCTTTTTGACAGTCTAAGGTGCCGGCCTGTCGCGTCGCCATCTTTGCGCATTTTCATACAATGACACTGGGCGGTTAAAAAATATATTGATTATGACGGCTCGGCCTACACAGCACTAATTTCCAGCGTGTGTCGCCTTCTTGGCAGATTCCACCATAAACCATACTTCGCATGCTCTTTTGATTGACTTGCACTTCAATTATTGTGTCAGTTTTATTTCGGTATTTTTTCACCTTTCCAAGAAAAAACTCGTACGCTTCACCATAAGTCGGACCATAGGACCTAAGTCGGCCACTCCATTTGCCCCTAACCGCGCACTGTGATTTTCGTAGGTTGCAGACTTAAACATGGGTGTCCGACGTACCCTGTCCACGTATTCTATTCTTCGGCTCGAACGAGCTCGATTTTTCAACTTTTTGACAAGCTTCGGCAATCTTTCAGACAAGTTAATTATTGGAATGAGCAGCTAGAGTGGCCGCAGGTCGCGCTCTGCTGGCCGCACGCACCACAGGGGGTTCCTCAGGATTTCCCGCCACGCCGCCACGCCTGAGCATTACCGACCACCATAAACTGAGATTGCAACATGGCTTGATTGTCTCCAGACCTACCAGAAGCGTAAAAGAATAAAAAAGTCATTTGAAGTTTCCTCGGTTTGCAAGATTGACTTATGGCACAGTTCGACTCGTCGACGTTAAAAAGACAACGGAACCACAAGAACTCTGATTTATTCTGTTGTTCTCTCGCCTGACAGAAATTAATGTCTTTGCTTGCTACTGTCTGATGGCAGTATGGCGGCTGTAGAATATTCTGTGAAGGGTTTTGAAATGAACAAACCAAGCGGAATAAACGGCACCGTACATCGACCCGTGACCACCTTCGCTCTCGTGTTTCACGGCTCGCCAAACACACCATAGAGGAAAACGTCTTTAAAAATTCAAGTTCGTTCTTGAAATCTGAAAACATCCTGGTAACTACCGGCATGTCTTCCTCGAGTTTTCACCGAAAAACATCGTTAGACGCTATCTGATCAAAGTCCCGCCATGTCTTTTGCAATGTAATCGATTCTTGCCGGTAATAACCCTACCTTTTTCTTTCATTACAGCTCGACTGACCGTCAGATCTGTTCGACCGGGAGAAATCAGCATTTACAACGACCTCTCCAAGCGATACCTTTGCTTTAACCGCCATGGAAAACTCATAATGCGGGTAAGTTATTTTTCTCTCTTCCGATTTCCAGACCTGTCTCCCCAATGAACTCGCGCAGTCGGCTAGGCAACAAGGAAGAAAAACTATCCATCATTTCCTCATTCTCGAGCCACACATGTTCACTTCCAAATTACTTCCTGCTAATCAGCATAGCTCAGCTACTCTTCCAAGGGTCGGTTCACTTCCAGCGTATCCTGTAATTACCCACGTGCAGGTTCTTTTTCCTCCGAAAAGAGGAAGTGCATGAAAAACCGACCGACATGAGGTGAAGAAGGTCTCTTCTTCCTCACCGCATGTCTCGGTGTTGACATGCCTGGTCAGTTCACGTGCTATCAATCAAGGTCCAAAGGAGACCTTGTCATCCATGCAGGTACAGGCAAAAGAGCAAGGACTATCCACATGTGGTCGCTTGTCGCACTTCTCCTAATTACAGACTCTTCCTGCCAACCTTGAAGCGGGACAACTTAGACCCTGGCCACACTGAAAAGTGCTAACAGCTTGCAAATTATGGGTCGAATCTGAACGTTGACTCGCAACTGGCGTTCTTCGACCACCGGTCAATCCGTGCATTCAAATACGATACTCCAACGTGAAGAGAGTTCATTTCAACGCTCTGCCACAAAAGGGGCCTTGTGTACCTACTCCAAATAATCCACAGTCAGGAAGTTCATAAAAAGTCCCTGTAGGCTAGCCGGGTGCATGTGCCGGGACAGGACACTGGTCAGTCAATCGGTGTTAATCCCTGCACCGGCCGGGCTTTTCCCTCTAGCGCCGCGCACTCCTAAGCCCGAAAGTAAACACTGACCAGAAGTGTACTTCCTCATTATAATCCAATTTGATGACGGGTTTAAATAGTGTTATAATCCCCCGGCCTTTCCATCGCCATTTCCCAGCCGGTGCTTTTCAAACACTGCGCACTTCTTCCTCCTTTAGAACCCAAACCCACTCAACCCATTGTATTAAATATTCATGATGATATATGTGGTCGAATTTACAGTATAATGTACTTGCAAAAATGAGCGGAACCAGATAGTCATTCCAACTGGCGCACATGAATCGTTGTTATTGGCTCGAAGTGTGCGCCACTTGGGAAAAAGATCCTGGTTTAATTCATTTGCCTACGCCCCACATACTCGGCGTTTAACTTTCATTCTCTACTTTACAGCTGGAATTCCGCGACAAACCGTGCGTTTTCCATGAGCGAGTCAGCCAGAACAACCACGTTATCCTACAATCCTCCTACAACAAAGGCTGGTTCGTTGGCTTTGGACGCGACGGGAAGTCTCTTCAGGGGAACGACTGGAAGAACAAGTTACCCAAGAATCAGAACTGCTACCAGTTCCTCAAGTCTGGTGAGAAGATCTACGAGAGTCTGGAAGACGTCAACCCGCATAAGTCTCCGGCAGAACACCGAAGGTCGAAGAAGATTGCTTCCAGTCACTTCAGAGCTCCTCATTACCACAAGAATGCGACAGTTACCACACAGAAGTAACATTGTGGCTGCTAGATGGGGGGATGTTTAATCAAGCGCGCAAACCGGCGGAGAAATTTTGCTCTAATGATATCTGGCTTGTAAACAGATGGTCACATCCTTTTCACTGTGATTTTTAAAGGCGACACCGAGACTACGCTCTCCGTGTCCTTGTTTAATTTCTCCTAATGGTTCAATTATGCCTTCAAGCCTAGCTACACACTCCAGCACGCACACCGACATGCACACCTGGACGCTTCTCCATCCGGAAAATTTCACGGGCATTCCACAAAGTTCGCGATCGATGGCGATTAGATCCAAGCACCACAGAGCACGCCATTGCTGGCCGGTGTCTTCATCGCAGGCCGTTTATGCCATTCTGTGCCCTCCATCCTGCCCTCACAGTCCTGCCTGCCATAGCCAAGCTATTCACATGGCAGGTTGTCCTGTGGTCAGTCGACCGGTTCACCACATGCTACGGAGTCACCTGATCGGGACCGTAATGCCCACCACGACTGAGTATCCGACCAGTGTCCACCGTGAAGTCTCAATCAAGCGTAGCTCCCCAATCAAGCACAAAGTATCCACCACCAACTTCCTCAACGGATGCTGATCCAAGTCACACCTTTCCGAATTCCGAATGAAAATTGCAAGTTTGGTAGTACCTACACGCTTACAGCTTGTCCTGGCAATAGTAATGATGAAGGGAAAATGGACGAGTAATGGCCGGCCATTACAGCGGTCTAGCGCATTGTTTGATCGCTCAAATGGCCGCAAGACCTGACACATTCCAACTGGACACGCATACATCAAACTTCCATTGGTAAACTCTTCTTCGTTCCAGCCTCAAAAGTCTGCAGACGGCTAGTTGTCAACAGGGCATCATCACAACGGATGTTTAATGAGTCAATCTAGGCGATGCCTGTCCAGCACCGTCCACGCTCTTTCCTACTAGTCCATGACTTTTAATTTGTTTGCCACCTACTATTAGCGCCAGCGATGCCTTCATCACTTCCCGCGGCCTTCTCTCAATTCGCCTCAACTTCACAGGACTTCGTCAAAGTCCAAGACCCATACTAGGGACTTATTCCCTTCTCGTTCAATACTTTTTATCGAGTTTTCTGTTCTGTTGTTGGATTCGCCATAGTTTTCACACCGTAAAACACTTCCGAATGCATTTATTGTTAACCACGAAACAGTCCACAAATGTTCTGTTCTCATCTGTAATTTTATTCCTTAATGCTTTTATGCTCGAATGAGGGCAAAAATTTTCGGTGAACGTTTTCCGTTTATATGCATTTCAAAAATACTGCATCAAACGTTCGACGCTTCGAACAAGTTCTCGCCTTAAAAAACTGAGGAACTTTGATGAATGATTTCAATCATCTTTCCGAGCCTTAACTGTCGATCGCTGTTGAATGAGAGAAGAATCGATCTTCGACGGACTGAATAGAATTCCATCTTCATCAGGGCAAAATGCGCGAAAGCGCCTCAATTTATCATGGGTGTGTGTTGTCCCGAGCCAGTTTCATGTCAAAGCAAAATTATACACCGTCTAAGTAGAATGGCACACGTAATCTGTCTCCACTTGAAGCGACCACCGCCATGCAAGCAGGTCCGAGCGAGCCTGTGAGTTAATTAGACGGCGGCAGGCCAGCGATAAACACTAAGCTCTCCCCGCAATTGTAGTCTCACACAAAAAGCGACCCGTCTATAATCCTCTCCGCAACATCTCTCTGAGCTCTTCGCTCGACCAACCGTCAAAAACCAAGGCAGAACAAACTGATCGGCCTATCAAAGCCACCCTCAAAAGAGTGCAGATTAGTGTTCTGTGTGACTTAATCGTTGCAAAATCCGCCTTTAATGTGTGATTAAGCTGCCTTCAACGTTAAAGACCCTCCATGATCTGCACTGCCCAGCCTCTTCCCCCTCTCCACAAACAAAACATACCAGGTCCAGTTTGTCCAGTTACCTTGTCACCATCCGTTGGTCATTCATCCACGAAGCTTTCTTCCTGTCCTCGACCATTCTCGCACGAGAATTTTCTCCTCTGACACCTACAAAAGCTCGAAGAGAATTAACATTGAGTCTTTCACAAAACAGTAATTTGATTTCTCTTCAATGAACTTCCTCGTTTCCGAGGCAACGTTGCGAAAGAGTTTTCTTCGAATTGATCGGAGAAATAATCTTCCGATCTAATGCAAAGCTCCTAGTAATCTGCGGTAATCAGTGCCACATCTGACACCAGAAAGCGGACCGCACAGAAAATTCTTCATTATCGTCTCTTTTTTTGGCGGAAATCACTCAACAACCTTGAACACAGTTAAGAGAATAGACATCTCTGATTTTTCCGACCTTTACGGATGTTTTTCCTGACATTTCATTTGGCTAATTGATCCGGATGGCGAAAAGAGGAAAAGAAAAAGGCACCTACACGTCCTGCGCCGGTTTGCGCGGAAGGCGTTCCCCCTCACGGTATCAAGCTTCTTCCTCTTCCATGGGATCGTCCGACTTCCAGTCGTCATCCTCACCTCCGTCTTCGTCGCTTGTTATGTCCGCTTGATCGGCCTGTTGGCTGCACAACCGGCACTGGCACTCGAAGAGGTAGTTTTCCCTGCAAAACAAGGCAGAACACACATATTTTCCCATTAGCGTGGCTCTGTATTTTGCAAGTCAAGTGGAAGAAAATATGGCGATATGTCAGCCATATGGCTACTGTCGGAAGTGGGAACCTCCTCCTTCGTCTGTGTCTCCAGACGTTACAGACCTCACCTACCTCAAGATTTTCCGCCGTGTATGGCGGCTGTGCTTCAGTGTGCATTCATCCAAGTAGCTAATAAAAATTTCTTCGCCGACTTTGATCGGATGGCGAGCGATCAAGCTTAACGTCGAGTCGTTGTGGAGGAAACTGACTTCGGTGTTCGGATCACAACTGTGGTTACCTGCAAACAGAAAACACACAAGAAATGCAGTTGCTTTCTCTTACACTGGAAAGCTTCGGGTTATTATCCGGAAATCAGATTAGTGTGGTGAACCGAATTCAAAAGTCTTACAGGCTCTTTGCATAATATATAGTCCAGAGCCTTCGTTGTCGATGAATTCCTCGCCAGTCTTCTCGTTGATTGCAACGTAGGTTACATCCAGGAAAGTCTTTGCATCTTCCGTGAACGTTGAACTGTTCCTCAGTGCATACTGCCAGGCCCCGAAAGACCTATCCAAAGCAAAAGGATAAAACTTCACTATTACATTATCACTGCGCACTAAACTTGCCACTCGATGATGTTCAACAGGTTGCAGCCAAGAATGGAGTACACAAACGATCGGAGGAACTTACGAGACACCAACACCTTGCGCATTTCTTGCGAACACCGTAAAGAGGGACAGGAAATTCTGCCGTGTCCACCAGTCTTGAAAGATCATCTCAGGGAATGCAGCTGCGAACAACGGCCTTAACGTTTCAAGCTGGGCCTGAAATTCCAACAAGGAGGTTGATCAGAAAAACAGCTCACGAAACTGGAACTTCCATTATCCATAACAGAAACATACCTGAAACTGTTGTCCCATCATACGGTGGATGAAACTTTCATTCGCGCTCGCAAAGCCAGACTGGAACCTTGCTAGCATCTTCGACAAGGCCGAACGTTCCTCTTCACTGGCTTGCCTGAACATGGCTGCCAGTTTCGCGAGTATCATTACGTTCATGCTTTCCGGCGGATAGTGCATCTCCTTCCACGACGCCCTTATGACAGCTAGTGGATGAGACTGGCCTTTCTTGTGGCACATGGTTTGATGGTAGCGTCTGAAAGCTTCATCTTTACAGGACGGTGAGCAGTAAGTAATTCCACAACCATCGCACGTCTCTTGCAGAGACTTGTCAATGGCGTCGTACTCGGGAAAAGGGAGCACAAGGTCCGGCAGCCCAGTGAGTCTTCTTGCATTCTCCTGCGCGCTTTCCAGCGGTCGAAGACAGTATTCACAGCTCTTGTAACCGCAGTCTTCGTTCCAGGCAAACTGACAGCTAACGAGTGGCCGTTCCTCGAAGATGACTTCCCCAACAGTGAAATCCTTCTTTGCGAACAAACCGTTTCCCTGCAAAGATATATGCACTACAGTTTAGCTTCTCTCGACTCTCGGTGAGCAACATGTGGTTCAAATGAACCTGCCGAACTACCAATAAGAGCACTTACGGTTAGATTGTTGATAAATCGTTCTTCCACCGGAAGCGCCATTGTTCTTGCAGCAGACTTCCAGCCTGGGTTTGTCCTCCTCCAACAGAAATGTCCAGGTAACCGAATCACGAGGCAGATTGCGGACGCCGGCGAGAAAAAACGATTAGCTTCTTAAGAAGTCACTGAAGAGTGAAGGCTGAAGTGTAGCGGAACTGAACGTCTGAAACAAACCGGAAGTTGCGCAATCAATTCACAATCAAAACCAGCTGTTTGCTTGACGTCATATTAAGTAGGTCACCCGCGATGACGCAGTGCGCAATCTTAAACAAAACGCGCGAAGCAACAGAACAGATGGCGTCCTTTGGTTCTCGGCCGGCTCTCAAGAATGCCGCATGAAGAGCCGAAGATACTTTCTTGACATAGTACGCACCGTAAAACCTTCAGTATTGAGCTATTCTGGCAGAAAAGAAGCTCTTTGTCCGCAACAAGCGCATAAAATCTGTATTTCACCCGAAAACAACGACCCACTGGCGCCAGTGAGGCTTTAAAGTCTAAATCCTCGGAGCCGTAAAATTGTAGACTTTAACCGAAAAGAAGCATCCCGCGACAATGTGACAATCATAGATTATTAACAAACAACATCACAAACGATAGAGACGTCGAAAACCGATCCATCAGGCCGAAATTGGAATATTAATGCCGAAAAAAGAAAACAAGGCACCGCGTTTGAAGTCCCTGCCTTTGTGAAAATCTTTGGTCCAAACAGGAGAGAAAATGCTCAATGGCGCTGTTGGCAAAACGCACTTTTATTTGCCAGCTAGAAGAGCAGAAACAGCTAGAGAGGCTATGAAGAACCAAACAGAAAGGTTCGCAGTTTTTCCCGCAGTATTGCATGAATCCGTATTGCAGTTACAAACCGTTGATGAAACTCCTTGAACAACTAAAAACAATGAAACATATGGATCTGTGAAGACTAAAACCAGCAACCTTGATCCTCCTAATGTAAGGATTTGAAATAAAAAAGCAAGTAAAGTTACGTCGAAATATTGTGATATTATCATAATATTATGACACGATTACCGGTCTCCTGGCACTGATTCTCTGCGATTCCACTTCCGCCAGGGCCGCTGTACTTCCCGCATCCACGAGAGACGGACTCAACTGGAAAACATCAGAACAATGATTCATTTTGATGATCTCACCGAATAAAACGTAAAATAAAATGAATGGTCGCCGAAACGGCAGTGACGGAAATTCGCTTACCATTCGAGACCTTGGAGTAATATTTGTAACAAATGGTCGTTCCAGCTCCGCAGTCCTTCAGAGCTTCTTTCGCTGGAGCCGAGCAGGTCTGCTTGTTCAGGGAACTGCACTCGTAACAGCTAAGGCCAGCAGCATATCCTGCAAAAATGAGAAGACGAACGAACTGTAGCCACCAACCTGTGCGATTACTGATGCAAAAGACTGCTTCTGCATTGCACTGAATTCCGCAACAGAAACCGAGCTACTGACTTACCAATCAGGCATGCTATCACCGCCAAGAAGCCACAAAACTTTCGGACGGAAGACATTTTACAGTCCGGGAAGCAAGAAAAAGCATAGGCAGTATGTAGTAGCTGAGGATGAACGCGGACAGCCGCAGAGGATGGCAAGCACAGACAAGAATCTGATGCTCGCACGAATCTCATCGATACAGATCCAGCCGATTTTTTCTGCATCACGCAACGCAGTATCCCGTAGAGTAGGCGCCTTGCTTGTCCATTGACCACGTGGCCGCACTGCGTATGAGACTTGGTCCCGTGGTCTATAACGCAATGGCAGCGAACTCTAGAGTCAAGAGCTGAATGGGCATTCCTGACGAAAGTCCGTAGGTGGTACGTACGCCTCTACCAACTTCATTCGTACACTCGGATAGTCTCGGACCGTCTCTGAAGGGGTACCATTGTCAGAGAAAAAAGCAGTATTCGTCACAGTTAAACTTCCATGATTCCGATAAACAAGAAGGGCGAGAACGCAACAGTCCTCAGGTACTCCGATCGTTGTGCCAGCCAGCAGCAGAATTTGATTGTGCCGAAGCTTCAGAGTGGAAAATACAAACGAACCCACCATCCTCAGCCACAATCTAGCACACCTGATTGGAAGAACCACCTGCCGTTGAAGTCAAACTCCTACATCAGATCTTCGGCATTGACCCACAGCATCACATGGTTTCAAACAGAAACGACTTTTCGAGGCTGACAAAACGTATGATGATTAGTAGAGCAGCTTATTCAAATTAACGCGATGGAAAAAAGAAAATGGTGGAAGTATTCCGAAGGAAACCACACTGAGCATGGCACAAAAGAGAAGTCAAGGTGTACAACAAATTCAGCTTTACATCATTTTAGCAATAACCAAAGCAAAGATAATGGACATTGCCGTGGCCATGCTGGAAATTTTGGCAGCTCCGTTGCAGCTATCGGTGTTGCAGTTGCAAATGTTGGTCTTGACTCCATTGATGTCTGCAGACCAAAGAGAAAACCATTGGCATGTGATAAGATTTGAAAAGCTGAAGAACTAATCAGAGGAATTCAGAACCCCAAGGACGAATTTACCGTGATCCTGGCACTGGTTGTCACCCAATCCTTGAGAGCCATCTCCAGTGTACTTTCCGCATCCACGTGTAATCTGCTCAGCTAATAAAAACAAGGCAGAAGGTTCGTCAGAGACGGCAGCTCTATTTGTAAGGGAAGAGCATGAGACTTACTGGTAGAACTTCCGCCAACCTGGACCCGCGTCTTGAAGCATACGGAGACGGTGTTTCCACAGTCTCTCAACGTCGTAGGGTCCGCGGCAGTAACACACTGAACGATTTGCTTAGACGGATCGGCCTGAGGAGAGCAGCTGTAGCATCGCAGAGCGGTGGCAGCAGCTAAACAAACAACAAAGATGGCGGTCAACAAAAGGATTATATGACAAGTTCCCAAGAGGATTAATTTCAGCCTGGAAAGTTTCGCTGGGTGTCGCGCGAGTTCGAAGGGAAATTATTTTACCAATGAAAGAAATTTCGGAGGAGACTTTTCATGGTGCCATAGAGGGAAGACTAGCGAAAATCTCTGCCGGAAATAAGTTTTTCGTTTCAAGGTCTCGACTCTTGCTTACCGATGATGCTGACCAAGAGGACAAACGCCAGGACGATTCCTCGGGTAGACATCTTGCAGGAGATTCAGGAAAGCAGCGACGACCAAATCCAGCAGGAAGTCACAGGAAGCAGCAACTAAAAGTGGGGGAGGAAGCTAGGAAAGTAGTATGATGGACCGACCGCAAAATGATGCTCTTGACGACTGACAGAGCTCAATCGTGTTTGCAAACTCTGCCAGTGGAATGAGTGGATCAAACTTCAAAGGCTAGCTGCTGCGATGCATATCGATACCAGAGATGAAACGCAGCGGAACCCAACCCGGTCGAGCCACCGTGAATCGATCGGTAACTTAATATTCACCTGAAAACACAGCGAGAACCAGGCTTGGCTCGAAAGCCGGTTCGGGGCTCCGGCTGCACAGACCGAGCCAATCGACCGCTCGTTAGTCCACTGCAGACGAGGAAGGGCCAGTCATACGGCCTGCGCTCCTTCACGATCAGTCTCCGTCGGTTGGCCTCGGTACTTTGTGCGAGTCAGAAAACTGCTTTCATTCTGAATGGGAACTTTCCACGTAAAGCAGGCTATTTGGGCCAGAAGAGCCTCGATAAGAGAAGCATCAAAGAATCGATAAAATCGCCCACTTCACAGCGGATCAAGTCAGCCATGTGTATTGAGAGAGATGCCCGAAAATTTGCATGATCAGCTTCCTTCCTTCTCCTGATACACTCCGTGCAAGCGTATAATCTGGTGCATGACAGCAACGGTAAATAACCGATTATGCTTGCTTGCTCGATTATCAATCAGCGCTAAAAAACAAACCAGTCCTCTTCATAACTCGAAAACCCAACGTCAGCAAGGAAAAAAAAGGTCCACACATAATATTTTGACAAGCTCGTCGCTATTCGAATAGTTCTATCCGTCGAGACGAGCGAAAACGTTCGCTCAATCATACACGTAGCAAACCATAGAGGCAAATATATCATCTTGCTGCAATATTTGGTTCGTGATGGCAGACAGCAGACGGAATTTCTCACAGGACCGACGAAACCGAAACCTAAAACCCGAAGCAAAAAATATCATGGCTCAAATATACCCACACACAAAAGATCTTGATTAGAAAAGCAAAGTGTGTGCAGAAGGCTTTCAGAAAAGCAGCTGGAAATTTTCAAGAAGAGGGATGTGAAGTGGGCGTTTTCGAGGCGTGGAGGAAGTCCGAAGTCTTCAGCCTGGCCACATCTGTCGCTTTCCTCGCGGTTCCACGGATGGTTTCCGCCCTACCGGCTAGCGAAGCCATCCGGTTTACTACTCCACCAGGAGTTCTTTCATCAGACGGGTTAGATGAAGAGAGGTACAACCTAGCTAGCGTATGTAGAAGACCTTCTTCCGTCTTGGCCGTGTTCCGCTTGTACCGTTCAATCCCAAAGGTCTGGATGGCTTTGGCGAACCCAAAGACGTGCGACTCAATACAGGCTATCCGCGTCAGCTCTGTCAGGGAGGCATCTTCAGGGTAAGGCCGGTACCAGCACTTTTCGTCCACGGTCTGTAATAAGAAAGCAGAAGATACGGTATCATAGCTTCCTTCAGATCAGAAACCCGGAAGCCATATCGTGAGGGTACGCCAGAGCCTTCATGGTTATTTTTTCAGTCTTCGCTAAGATCCCAGCGAACAATCGCCGTATCTTATCAGCCGGAAACATTCAATAGTTGACACGCAGTGCAAACGGCTTCTTTGTTTAGCAGTGACCATAATGGCACAACGACATTCCTCAACGCGAGTGAGACCACAAACTTACGCGCATGACGTTACGGATACTCAGTATTGTGACGTTGTACGCGAAGATGGATGGAACTCATCAACCCGAGTTTTCAGCTCTTACCAGTTGTAATACCAGTCAGTCACCCACCCACCATTGCACCTGTTCTTCATCTTTAACGTTGCGTATTTTAATCTCAACGTTTCTAGCTTCTGAACCTTCATGTAGTACTTGTTCATGTAGTACTTGTAAACAACAGTTCGAAATCTTCGAATAAATTTCTGAGAAAGGATATAACTGCAGCGTTGACGAGCTTACCATGATTTTCGTGAAGCCCAGGTTCCTCGTATAAGTAATCAGCGTCTTGGTTTGTGGATCCACTATCGACTCTTCCAGCACGAACACGTTGGTTGGTCCTTGCACAAATCGTTCCCCCCACTTCGGAACACGGCTGGTTTTGGTCAAGAGCTTCTTGGTCAAGAGCAGTCCATCTTCACTCACGTAGCGCTGTATCACATCCTCCGAAAGCACATGCGTACTGAAATCGAATAAAACACGTTCGGTCACACAGGACCGTGCTAACTCTGGACCACAGAACGATCAGGTGCCGTCGAAGAGAACCACCTGAAGGGATTCGGGTAGCGAAGCCAGAATCCAGTCACAACCTGCTCCCACGTATACTGGAAGACCGCGGTGCTCCTGTGCAGTCGCCCCGACTGGGGTTCCGGTGAACCATCCTTGCGAAAAAACCAACCGATAGTCATTGCTCCTTACTGTCTTGCTATCTTCGAAGTGACATTTCTTGCATCACCTGCCAGAAAATGTAGTAGGTTAAGACAGCAGAGCCAAACGATTAGCAAACTGCGCAACACGACTTACATCACCGGTTCGTCCTTCTTCCGCTGTCCCCAACGTCGTATCGTTGTCGTGCTCCCCACTACTTCTGTATGAGTACTGCGAGACTTCTGTCTCTCCACGGACAGTCCAAGTGAGACCCCGGAATCGACCTGAACGCTGGGAACAAAACTGGAAAATATTACAGGAACTCGGAACTTCGGAAGGGAGTCACAGGACAAAAAATCAGCTGATTAGCGCCTGTCTGCAAAGTCAAACAATCAAGTCGAGTGGGCGACAACACAGGCAGCAGTCTGGTGGCTATCGCTCTGCTGGTGATCATCCAGCTTCTACACGCGGCGAACGGGTACATACGCAATCAAATCAAATTCGACAATCGACAATGATCAATTTGATATCTTGACCAACCTACCACCACAAGGTTACCAGTGGCAGACGGAAACGGAACGTGACGTCTGACTCATCCGGGCACAGAACAAAAGGCGTTCGTCCTTCGCCTGGTGTAATTTTCCTGGTAGGCCGACCCAGATGACAAGCACAGTTCTTGACTGGCTACGTGTTCCGTCCGTAACCAATGCGGTCATCTGGCTTATTCTTGGCAACGGAACGAGGACGAATGAGATCATTGGAACGTTCCAGAAGGGCTTTGCCCGGGTATAAAAGCCGACGTAACGCGCTGCTAGAGTTTCATTGCTCAGCTTTTCTCTCTCGTTTACCCACCACAGCAGCCATCTTTGCTCTTTGTGTAATTTCCCTGACCTTTTCCCCGTTCTAGATTCCTCTCCACGTCTCCCACGATGCAGATCTTTGTCAAGACCCTCACTGGCAAGACCATCACGCTCGAGGTTGAGCCCTCTGACACGATCGAGAACGTCAAGGCCAAGATTCAGGACAAAGAAGGTATCCCTCCGGATCAACAGCGTCTGATCTTCGCTGGCAAGCAGCTGGAAGATGGCCGAACCCTCTCCGACTACAACATCCAGAAAGAGTCGACCCTACACTTGGTCCTCCGTCTCCGTGGAGGTATGCAGATTTTCGTCAAGACGCTAACGGGAAAGACAATCACCCTCGAAGTGGAACCTTCAGACACTATCGAGAATGTCAAGGCCAAAATTCAAGACAAGGAAGGCATTCCTCCGGATCAGCAACGTCTCATCTTTGCCGGAAAGCAGCTGGAAGATGGCCGAACCCTGTCTGACTACAATATCCAGAAAGAGTCGACCCTTCATCTCGTCCTGCGTCTGCGAGGAGGGATGCAAATCTTCGTCAAGACACTGACAGGCAAGACCATCACCTTGGAAGTGGAACCTTCGGATACCATTGAGAATGTCAAAGCCAAGATTCAAGATAAGGAAGGTATCCCTCCGGACCAGCAACGCTTGATCTTCGCTGGCAAGCAGCTGGAAGACGGAAGGACACTCAGCGACTATAACATTCAGAAAGAGTCGACTCTCCACTTGGTACTTCGCCTGCGTGGTGGATAGGTTGATTGACTGATTGGTCCGTTCTGATGGTCTAGCTTTCTCTTTAGTTTTTACACAGCGTCGCTTTTACAGACTGTATCATCTGAACTCTTTTGTTGCGATACGATTGTAGTCTTCTGTAGTAATTCCTTCGCTCTATGGTTTACGAAGAAAAAGCGCGTGAAAGAGATGAAATATTAAAATGAAAAGAAGGGAAACTTTATCGGGTTCCTATAGAACCAGAATAAGAAATGATCGAGTTCCTGTTGATTGGTTGATCTTTCACACTGCGGGCTGATCGACCACAAGCCTACTTTGTTGTTTGCGGACAGCAGCAGACAGGCAGCCACCTCGAATCTGACGAAGTTGGGCAATGGCTGATTTATCCCATTTCCCGCTGTACAAGCGAGAGCTCCGGAGAAAGGTCTCGCGCCATCGTTGGATACAGATGAAACTCTAAGGTGCGGAAATTTACGAGAAGGATTAACATGGAAGTAAAAACCGTCGATAAGAAGTTAACTCTTTGTGTCACATGAAGTGCGTCACGACTTGATTACGTTCAAGGGGAAATCGATAGAAACTGGCAGATACTGGTTATCAACTGCGTTGTGAAGTGTACGACTCCATGGGAGGACATGAGCAAACAAGGTTTTGGTCTCCATAGAGGTCGTCTACCCTGGCGCATCCAGGCCAGACTTTGTTGGACGCATTGATTCTGCTGGTGGGGAAGGCAGCCTTGGTGATGGAGTAGGGCAACTTCCAGCTGCTTCCGTCAGCTCCGATGTCCTTCATAGTGTGTGGTGCCATCTTTAAGGAATTCATCAGGCGTGTCATACCTTCTGGAGTTGCCTCTTCGGGACCCAACGACTCTAGATCCGTAATCTCTTTCCTGATATCTACACCAAAACACAAATTGACACGCTAAAATCCTACGGCAAAACACACAAATGTGTCTCCTTGGAACATGTCGTCAACTTACGAATGAGTGCATCGCAGAATCTGTCCATTTCTTCCAGGGTCTCCGACTCTGTAGGTTCGATCATCAAGGTTCCGGTGACAGGCCAGGACATGGTTGGTGCGTGGAAACCTGCAGGAGAATACAGAAATCAGCGTTCCCGAGACGACGATCCGGAAACAACTACGAATGACAAGAAGGCCTTTCATGCGAAGTGATGACTTACCGTAATCCTGGAGTCGTTTGGCGATATCAACAGCTTCGACACCCGCGCTATTCTTGAAACCTCGACAGTCGAGGATAAATTCATGGGCAACATAGCCTTGAGAACCTCGACAGAGCACCTTGTAGTGACCATTCAACTTCCGGCTCATGTAGTTCGCGTTTAGGATCGCCATTTCCGTGGCTCTTCGTAGACCTGAAAAATCCAGATAATGAGAGCGGACCGATGACGAGTATAATACTTTTCCACAACTCTTATACTGTATCAATGTACCTTTCGCTCCCATCATCTTGATATAGGCCCAAGAGATGGGAAGGATGCCGGCCGATCCAAAGTGAGAAGCACTGATGGTACCACAAGAAACTCCAGCGTTGTCGTTGTAGTGGAATGGATGCTGAGGAAGGAATGGGGCAAGGTGGGCTTTCCTGAAGTAGACGAAACTGTCTCACACTTGCAACGTCGGGACATAGTACAGACCGGAAGTAACTTACACTCCAATAGGACCCATTCCCGGTCCACCTCCACCGTGGGGAATGCAGAAGGTTTTGTGAAGATTCAGATGTGAGACATCACTGCCAAAGTCTCCTGGCCGAGCGACCCCGACTAGGGCGTTCATGTTGGCACCGTCCATGTACACTTGGCCGCCATTCTGGTGTATTATTTGACACATTTCTCTGCAGAAACAAAGCAACGGTTTAGCTAGAAACACAATCTTACCCGTGTACTTACTCGTCTACGTTCCAAGCTGTTATTTTTATATGAGAAGTGATCACGCCACGAGTATACCTGATTTGGTCCTCGAAGATTCCGTTCGTTGATGGGTATGTTATCATGGCACAAGCCAGCTCGTCCTTGAACTTGTCGGCTTTGGCTCTCAGGGCTTCCAGGTCGATAGCGCCAACCTTCGTTATGGGAATGTCTTCGACCTTCATACCGGCCATCTGAGCTGAGGCAGGGTTGGTACCGTGGGCGGAAGCAGGGATGAGGCAGATGTTTCGGTGACCTTCTCCGGTGGACTGAAGGTACGCCATGATGGTCCGTAGACCAGCGTACTCTCCCGCGGCTCCACTACAACAGACCACCCAGACTGTTCCAACTGTCAACTAAATCTGCCTCCCATGCTCTACACCGATCAGAGTGTATTTCGTTTCAAGGGAGTTATTCTAACCTGTTCGGCTGGAAAGAAAACTTGTCGTAGCCGGTAATCTCGCATAAGTCTCTTTCCAATTCCCGGAAGAGCTGTTGGTATCCCTTTGTCTGTTCCGGTGGGACAAATGGATGAATATCCGAGAAGCCGGGAAGTGAGCAAGGCTGAAATTATGAACGTTCACATATCTTTGGCACTAGTTGGGACGAGGACAGATTAATTCTACCAGATGGCCATCTCAGGTGGCGCACGTTTTCATTGTCATTGGTGAAACATGTGCGCCACTTGAAAAAAATATGGTTCAAATCGTTTTCCCACGTTCCGTTATAAGCTGTCCTGACTTACGATCATTTCGGAGGCAGCATTTAGTTTCATTGTGCACGATCCCAACGGTATCATCGCATGAACCAACGAGATATCCTTATTCTCCAGCCTCTTCATGTACCTCATCAACTCTGTTTCACTGTGGTACTTGTTGAAAACTTCTTGCTCCAGTATCGGCGAGAACCGATGTGAAGGATGCTGCCCATTCAGCAGGTTCAACCCAGGCAAGGCCTCCATCATTCGTTCCACGTTATTATGGTGGACATTCCCCGGGAAGAAACTACCCAGGATATCGGACACGGAGCCACGAATGTCAAACACATACAGGAGGTCTTCGAGGTCCTTCTGCGTAACCGTCTCGTCCATGGACACACCGACGTCTCCGTCGTCGAAATAGCGTAGGTTGATCTGCTTCTCAGCAGCTCTTCGACGAATGCGGTCGAAGATGCTAGGGTTGCTGTCTGGAATACCTACTTTTAGGGTATCGAAGAAAGCCTTGTGCCTGATTTGATATCCGTATTGCTGGAAGCACTCAGAAAGCAAGAGGGAGGAAGCGTGAATCTTGGCAGAGATGCGACGGAGACCGGCTGGGCCGTGGTAGACGGCGTACATGGCAGCCATATTGGCTAACAAAGCCTAAGAAACACGATGGGATGGTAAATAAGACAGGTGCAAATAACGCCGATCCACCACATAAGTCATTCACGAATCTACAGAAGAGAGCTTGGTGGTTAACAAGAAACTTACCTGAGCTGTGCAGATATTGCTGGTCGCCTTCTCGCGCCGGATGTGTTGTTCTCTGGCTTGTAGCGCCAGCCTGTACACCACGGAGCCGAGACGATCCCTGCGAAGACGCACAAGGTTGAGTTGGTATCTTGGCTGTACGAGTAATATCGAGAGCGGTAAGGCAACCGGAACTTTTATTCTTACCGGCTAATACCGACCATCCGGCCAGGCATCAATCGCTTGTACTTGTCCTTCACGCTGAAGAATGCAGCGTGCGGTCCGCCAAAAAACAAGGGTACTCCAAAGCGTTGCGAGTTCCCCAGAGCGACATCACAGCCAAGTTCTCCAGGAGAAACTATCCGTGTAAGTGCCATCAGGTCCGTCGCACATGCCACTATAGTCTACGAAAATAACATAAACGATAAATGCTGTATCGCGACGATCATCACTATTCGTGATTAGTTAAATCAAGCCCTGAAGTGATCAAAAGTAGAGTACATACGCCATGTTTCTGAATAGTCCGGATCTGCTGTTTCAGCTGCTCAGGATGGAAGATGCGGCCTTCGGTATCAGGATACTGGAACAGCACTCCGCAGTATTCATTTCCGGAGAAATCAGCCTCGAGAAAATTCCCCACGTTCACTTGAATTCCCAGCGGCCTGCAAAATTACCCCTAATTTCGTACCAAAGTTGCACTTACTCTATTCTTCCCTATAGTACTTTTACTCTATGTTTTTTATATAATTTTTCTACTGTGTTCTTTGATAAATTTTTTTATGGTAGTCCGTGACGATTTTCCATAGAAGAATGTTGGTTAGGTTCGACGATCAAGTTATCAGTTATGGAACGTACGTCATTCACCAATAAACATCAGCTGACAATACTTGGCAAGGGCGAAAAGTCGATAAACAACGCTGAGAAACTATCATTATGACGTATACGCAGTACTTACTCGGTTCGTGTTTTCACCACCGCAATAGTCTGTGGATGTAATCTGTCGTCCATGTAGAACTTCCGGCGCTTGCCAGAATGTTGGCGGAATGCCAGGCCCATAGCTTCGGCAGCTGCTGTGGCTTCGTCAAGTAACGACGCATTAGCCACGTCCAGCCCTGTCAGACTGGAAACCATCGTTTGGAAATTTAGCAAACTTTCAAGACGTCCTTGCGCGATCTCTGGCTGGTACGGCGTGTACTGCGTGTACCATCCTGGGTTCTCGAGGATGTTTCGCAGGATTGGAGGGACTACACGGGAGTTGTAGTAGCCTAACCCAATGTACGAGCGCCAGATTTCGTTCTGAGAAGCCAATTCCTTGGCTCTTTGTAACAGCTCATACTCCCCTAAAACCCAGAAGTCTTAAAATCGGACACAAAAATTGTGAATCTGCACCACACTTGGCGATCAACTTACCCATTGCTGGGTCCATCTTCAGTTCTCCCTTCATCAGAATATCTTCCGGGACGGTCTTTCGTATGAGTTCCTCGAAGTTCTGCAGTGAAACAATCATATTGTTATCGATCAGAAGCAGCGTAGCGCCACCAGAAAGCAAAAAACCAATTTGCTACGGTTCGACTAGACTTGCCCGTGACGTCAGAAAGCCTAAGTGACGATATATACGTCAATCATAACAGTACCGTGACGTCACACGCATACATCGAAAAACCGTATACTAACGTACCCGACACTGCACAGTTTTCAGCATGAGATCGCGCTCCTCTTCTCTCGGACCAATATGTCGGAGAGGAAAGTTGTCATTCCCTCTGAAAAAGGCTGCAGCTAGGATTTCTGGATTGCTGAGGTTCTCCACTTCTTTCTCGTCGACGACGAAGGCAGCGAGCTGAGCAGCCGAAGCGTCCTGTCTTCCATCCGAGGAGTGTAAGAGTCGAACAGTCGGTCTGCAGTTGACCACCGCGATTTGTCCATGCTTCTTCAGGCTCCATAGAAAGGTTTGTCTGACGGGAAGATGTTCGCACCGCGAAAGGAGTAATCGTAACGGAAGACGAGCCGCCGAGAGCGACATGATTGACTGTATAATGGAAGAAAATTCACGAAACAGTGGCGCACGTTTCTCGATCACTCCAGGATATTCTTTTGGTAGGGATTACATCCTCTTAAACTCCAGCGCTCATTCACGTTCGTGGCTAGAAAGAAAAATCGTCAGATCTAAGCACTTGAACTAAACTCAGTAAACTGCAAGAGCGGAGGAAGCTTCGTTCACACTGTACAATACGCTTTCATTACGCAAGTGAAGTTCAGCGCAAAGACAGCGCCTACGTGCTATCACTTACCAATCTGCACGTGCCTTCTGATAAGATGGAACCGTCAAGTCGCAAGTGCTGAATCCCGAGTAGCCGGAGGACATCGGATCATCTCAAATGAGCAGCAGGTGATTAGTCGCGTTATATCACAGGCCATATGTCATTCCAGTATTCCTCCCTAGTAAACTACCGTTCTAACCTTCAATAAGCTCATACAACAGATCACCCGTCTTCAACGGAGGCATCAAAAGTGAGTTGACGACTGGTTTTCCGAATGGAAACTTCAGCTTGAAAGTTGGAAGATAAGCTGAACCAGGAACAAATACCTACGCTCACGTCATATTGTACCAAATCTTTATACGTCATAAGTCACATGCTGTGGACCGTGGAATGGAAATTGAAGTAGCCACGTGAAGCAGGACGTAGGTGTACTGAGTTAAAGCACGCTTTGCCAGTGTCCTAGCCCAGCTTCACATCTCCACTGCTGCCGCCCTTTCATTGATTACTAATGTCCCCGAGGGGACGGGCCGATCCCGGAGGTACTGCAATACCGGGCCAACCCAGGCAAGGATGGAGCAAGCCCCAGAGCCCCACCGCGTTGCAAAAATTCCAGTGACAATCGGACCCCCAATGGGGGTCGCGGTAGTTGTCACACTACCGAGAACAGATACTACACTTTGATCTTAGCCAAAAGGCCGAGAAGCGATACCAGATCACACTTTCCATCCATACAATATACTACAGATGTGATTTTACAAAACACAATTTTGTTTGCAGTTTGAAGCAACTTTACAGGTTGTGACTTCGTTGAATGCTCTACGTTTGCTGCGGGTTAAATAAAAATTATGTTTTAAATATACTGATGTATCAAGTAAAGCACCGTTGTGTTGGTGAAGGTCTTCGGGAATTTTGCGAGATGGAGGTGCGAGTTCGGAGGAAACGGCCATTTCTTCAGCCAGTCGAAAACGACCGGTTGATTGACGGAAGTTGATTGTGCGGTTTCCGCAAGCCACGCTGCCAGTGACGTTGGACTATCCAACTTGGATGTCTTGCTGTCACTGCCAGATCTCATGCTAACTGCTCAGATCTCTCCGCGCTACTTCCGCAAATGCCTGTGTCGTTCTAGCAATTATCGAACTGTGTGAGAGTCTAATAGCAAGACAGAGAACATGTCGAGGCGACTTGGCGAGTTCAGCTCGTTGTACTGCGGCTTCCGATCGCCACGTTTCTGACAGGTAACTCAGCCGGAAGTTGGTTTGGATAGCTTCGGTATTTTGAAATTTGCCTTGAAGAGCAATGACGAAGGAACGCCGATCTCGCGACGGACGCGCAGTGCGCATGCACGAGCTGGACATTCCCATCTTCTTCATTAAGCGACTCGGAGATCGACAATTCGTAGTTGGAGGTGGAGGAGGCAGCGCCAAGACGGGCGTACCAAATGCTGTTGTAATTTCATCTGTTTCATATTCTAACCAACTTAAGCTCATGCCTGCTCTTATTGCAGTACCTGTTTTCGTTGACGATCCATAATGGACGTTGCTACCTTCGAGAGTCGCAGAAACTGGAGACTGGAACGGCTGCTCCGATGAACGTGGCTGTGTACGAGATTACCTCTTCCTCCCTCTCACCTGTCGCCGTGGACTCGCCAGGTCTCCGGCTAAACAGAAAACTTCCTACTGCCAAACCGAGTTCTTCGGGAGGCCAGCCGGAACCTAGAGCGATGCCTCCGTTGACGCATCGACTGTCTACGGAAGTCCGGACTATGTTAGACACGTCCAGGGAGCTGGTGGCGATTGGGTTAGATAACTCTTCCTCGATCTACCAGATTAACCGAAGTCTTCCCAAACCCACGCAGTCTATAGACGACGGTGAGGTTTTCAGAATTTCGCATTCACCGATATCACCAACATTAACAGATTTACACAGGTTTTTTTTGTTTTGTTTTGTTTTGTTTTAGAAGCTTTCGCGTTGTCCAGGGTTAAACCGGTTGTCGCAAAGCAAGATTTACTTTCCATAATTTTCCGCGAGACCGTTCGGACCATCGAAGGACAGCCGAACATCCAGCAGTGCTGTGCTTTCCTTCCTCCGGATACGAACGCCGCAGAAAGAAGGTCGTCGCATGGGAGTGATGAGCAAGGAAGCCTTCCTATCGAAGCTGGCTTGGTCGTCGGTGGAACCGACGGTATGCTTCGCTTTTTCCGGGTAAGTTAACACTTCTCTGAAAGCTTCTCTTCTGCCATGTGATACCTTCTGGAGTGTATTCGAGAGTCCCTAGTATTCGTTTTTCCATCTCTTTTTAGGGTGAAAATCTGCAGCTGGCGCACTCAGTCAAAGCTCACGATGACGAAGTTTCCGATATCGACGTGTCCGCTACCGGTGAAGAGGTGCTAAGAAAGATACCTGTCTCTTGCTCCCTTCAAATATTGCGAAAGCTCAACCAAGTGTTTTCTAGATTGTTACTGGTGGAAGGGACAAGAAGGTTCACGTATGGAGCGTCGCTTCCCGTAAACTCATCACCTCAGCCCAGCCCGACTTCCCCCAAGCCCGTTCCGCAGCCTACCGTCCCCGCAAAGTCCGCTTCCACTCCAAAGAAGCTTCGGTACTTTTCGTAGTATGGATCCCGGTGGTTCGGGAGAAGAAGCGCAAGAATCACTCGTTCATCTGCGTCTACAAGTTCCGTGGCACCAAGCTGATCATGGTCAAGCACACCGCCATGGAGGGTGACCTGCTCTCCGCACTAGCCATCAGCCCTGATGGAAAGTACCTGGCCACGGGGAACCTTGACGGCAACGTGTCGATACTCCGAGCTGATTCTTTAGCAGTCATATACTCAACAACGGCCCACGATACGTTTGTGACGGACTTGGAGTTTGCTGATGTGACGTTCGGGGCGAAGCTACTGACGGGAACGGAGAATGCCCAGTGCACGGTGTTCAGTGTTTCGGCTGACAAGAAAATACTCCTTCATCAAGCTGACTTTCGATGTAAGACCCAAACGATTAAATAAAAGACCCAACACCGAAGTGGAAGCTCGACAAATAAACTCAACAAGATTGTTTTCTCAAGTAGCGCATATTCCTCAACGTTATAGCTCGAAAGGTGCGCCGCTTGGGGAAATACAAACTTGTCGAGTATGATTGTATCTTCCAGTGGTGCGCGATTTCGGTGTTAACTGAAACTTGCACGACTTGAAAAATTGTCTTATTAAATTCGGTTTCACAGGGTTCGAATAGAGTATTAATTTTTACTGAAGTCTACAAGTAAGTGAGACGTCTGTGAAATTGTTGATTATTGTTCCGTTCCGCAGATTCGAGTTTGAAGAGGTGGAAGAAAGGGATCAAATGGCTGGCATTACTGTGGCTCTTCATGGTCTTTGTCCTGCGAACGCTTGACTACATCGGCTACATCAAGCTGAAAACTACGGAGGAGTTCCTGACGCCCTACCTGGATGCGGAAGCAGCTGCCGCCGGCTCGTCGCACGCCGCTGAGACACTCGATGAACAGCAGCATTTCCACAACGACCCGTAATCTTGTACGTACTCTAGAGGGGATTACCACTGTTCAATGATTCTTGTTTTATTGCAAACACGAACTTTTGTACGAGACACTGCAGCGTTCAGTCGCTTCTGAGATGTTAATTGGTTCCGGTGAAAAAGTGTCTCTTTTTTTTATCGTACGCACTCGCATTTGCGATGTGTCTTCCAGCAACATCAGCCATAGATTCCGTCTCGGACAAACAGTCAGGGGCGATGTTTGCAGTGCAGATTTCAGTACTGCACGAAGGTCGAGTTAATCTGAAATGTACTGACAAGTGAGATGAGTGGTATATAAGGGGGCACGTTTGCATTCGGGAGGAGGAAATCATGTGTTAGTAGCCCATCAGCATGATTAAGGACACCACACTGGAGCAATTTTTCTCCCGCAGGTCCTCATTAGTCATCACTCCATCGTTTCGCGGGACCATCCTATTCCTAGCATGATTATCTCCGAGATTTCGTATGAGGACGAGCGATGCGTTAACGCCGCAGCTCTATTGGTCTAATTAGTCGAATATCACGGAGGAGGTGCCGGCAAAGGGATTTTGCTCTTGCAGGTCGATCTTCCTTCTTTTTAAATTCTTCGCCGAGGTCTTGGCCGTGATTTTCTCGTTGCCAGCAAAAATGTATCTCAATCTCTCTTCGAACGTGTCTTACCAAATTTTAGACAATGAACGTGAACTAATCGCCAGTATCGGGCGACTCTCGGCGATGAAATCCTACAGCACCATTTTCATCATCACGATCGGCATTCTCGCCTTTCTCGCCAACTCATTGGTCCTCATAATCTTTCTCTTCCGCCGTCACCTGGTCACTTCCTTCACCGTCCATGTTCTGGCCATTACAGTCATCAATCTGTGTTTGACCGTTGTCTATCTTCCAATGCAGGTCTCCAAAGACTGGAAACGTCCTCGGGCTGGCTGTGCCTTCTTCCTGTACGCCCAAGGAAGCCTGCCGACCATGATCGTCCTTCAACATTGCGTGATCTGCATCGACAGGTGGTTAGCGTACCTTATACCGCACTGGTACCGTCGGAAACGTACCATCCGGATGGGAATGTTCCAAATTGCCCTGGCTGTAGTTTATCTGAACCTTTGGTATTTGCCACAGTTTGTCCCGAACATTGCGTTGATTCCAGCTATGGCGGTCGATGGTTCGCTATGTGGCGCAGCATGGCATAATACTCGTTACGACAATGTGGTTGGTGTCATGAATGTGCTACTTCCCGAAGGTTTCATGTATGTCTCGTACCCTGTTCTTCTGACACTGATCTACAAACGACGCCTCGCACGACTAGGTGAAGCATATGATATTATAGCGGCGCATTCCGCCGCGGTTTGCATTTGTACTATCTAAGTATGGGAGGCTTGGGAGCTGGGCAAACAAAACAGGCAAGATAGTAGCTATCTCAAGTGGCGCAGGTTTCCTTTGGTATATACTTGGACCATGCGCTACTTGAGACGACGATCTTGTTCTTGCTGTTTGCACACCTCCCAAACACGCATTCTACTGTAGATCTATCGATGCTGCTTTCTCATCTAAGCTATTTGTTTTAGCCAAATCAAAGAACCTCGAGATGAAGAATTTCTCCCGTACAGACGGACGGTTTTCGAGAAAAAGTCTGAGCTTCGGTCACCCGTCCCTGTTGTTGACGGGTGGTCGATCCGCGAACTCCATTGGAGCCCTACCTCCAGTTCGAAGAACCATCTATCCGATGTCTCATCCGAATAATCCCAATTCACTGCAGCAGAGACGGCGGACAGGTACTCTACTGACCAGGAAGACCCGTCTAGTAATGGCCTTGTTGTCCGTACAAATGTTGATCTGGACGCCAGTCACGATTGGGACCGTTCTTTTGCTCAACGAACATCCGCCACCGCATACCCTGGAAGTCGTGGCTTCGTCAGCCACACTTGCTTTGGTACTCCTGATAATCGATCCATTGTTTTTCATCTTCCTCTTACCAGAAATGCGAATGGCGCTTTCTGCGCTAAAGGAAAACCTGCTATCGTATTGCCATTTTCGAAAGAAGCGAGCAGTACTTCCGATCGAGACAGGACGGACATAAAATTGTTAACTTAAGCGGCGCACCCTTCCAACCTATACCAATGAAGTTGTGCGTCACTTGGGACAGCGATCTTGTAGGTTTCATTTGCCCGGCTGCCATTTTTCTTCCGTTGTTAAAAATGGGAGTTGATCAATTCTTTATCGAAAAGATGTGTGGGATCGCCGTCTTCTCTAAACAAACTGACGATTAAACGTGAAAGCAAAAGACGTTCGAGCTCTGGTCTCACTTTATGACTGGAAAAAGACGGTGATATCAGCGCCAGATTTCTGGCTGCGTCTCGTTTCCGTATACTGTCCAAAGTCTTTAGCCGCATTGTACTGGAAGTCCCATTGTCCGATTCTCTCGCTCTGGGTTGTCACATCGTCGTCGCGGACATCCAACCCGATACGAACCATGGTGTTAGGCGCGGCACAAACTTGCACTTGGTAGACGAACTGGGGAGTGAAAATGACTTCGGTGGAATCCGTGAAAGGTCCGTAAGTCACCGTTTCGAACCTAGGACAGACCAGTATCGCGTAACATGATGGGAAGGGTCTCGGAAAAGAACCTGAATGCCGGTTGGGCCTTACATCAAGTTTCCTCGCTTCCCTTCGTAGGTATAGGTGGTGTGGAAGATGGGATCACATTTGCTAGTTCCCCAAAGGCCCCACGTGTAATCACACTTCTGACCTTTCATGTTGTAGTTCTGCTTGTTGTAGTAGCGTCTCAGCCCGGCGGTGACACGGACCAAATCTGGTGGACAAGTCAGCCTCGTCGCGTCCTGTACGGAACATGGAAGAACGCTGGTTAAAATAGACGGAAACCACTGTTTGAGCAAAGCAGCAATAGGTTACCGGAGAATATTTGGGAACCGTCGAGACTCGTGGTACTTGAGGTTCATTGTCTTGCAGATATTTTGCGAGTTCTTCCGGGTTGGACAGATCAGGAACATCCTCAAGCGCTGGTTCGTCCGGATCTGTCGAAGCAAGTTGGGGTTTTGCGTACAATATGCTAAAGAGATCCCTTTTGGTGCGGAAACTTTACTTACCGTTGGTTTCGATTGATGCTCCATGCGCCAGGCTGACCAAGACGAGAGCCAAAGTGGCGAACAGGACCAGGAAGCCCTTCATGTTGCTGGGTCAGGACGTAGTCGTGCTCTGCATAGGAAGATTACCCGACTGCTCGAAATGTCGAACAACACGTTATGGTTTCTGACAAACTGCTTTCTGAAGTTTTCGTGGTCGATTGGCTTATCAGGTCTGCCGAATGCGATAAAGCCTATCAACTCAGGCTACGTGCATTTCTTTGTTCTCGCAGGGAGGTCGCGACTTTGCCTTCTTATCGTCCAACCGTATCCCCATACGCAAAACATGAAGGACATTAATTTTGTACACAGAAGTTTTCCGCATCAATGTAACAACGCGATCAGCATTATATTTCTCCGTCTTGGTGGTGGAATTGAGGACGTACAAACTGAGATTTTGATTGAAGCACTGTACTCCTTTATTTGCTCACATCATGTCGTGAAACTTGATCTGCTTCGGCCTAAATCTGAATATTTAGGAGCCACGATAGAGAAAGTGCGGTTATCTATAAGCGGCCGGGATCCGGCAAACTATCATGCTTCACAGAAGGCGTCTCAGGAATCAAAAAACACCTTGACATACGCGCCAGACTTTTGACTGATCTTGATATCCTCATCCTCTTCACCTGGCGTAACGTAGTATTGGAAGTTCCACTCGCCAATGGGCTCCTCCTTGCCCTTGTTGTCGGTATCCACGGCTCGTACTCCGATCTTGAAGGTCGAGCCTGGTCGAGCACAAGCCTGTGTCTGGTACAAGTATTGAGGGTTGAAGTTGACCGTCGCAGAATTCTTAAAGACTCCGTATTCCTGATCGTCGAACCTATAGAGAAAACGTACACCAGTTCTCTGATATGGATCCATAAAAAAACTTCGCGAAACTGGGTTCGTACACGTACTCTTTCAGTCCGGACTGTCCGGTCCAGCTGTAAGTTACGTAGAACTTGACATCACAAGCTGCATTGAAACTCCAATCACACTTTCGCCCATTCTGGTTGTAGTTCCGCGAGTTGGAGTAGAGCCGCATACCCGCTGTGACGTGGACCAGTCCAGTCGGACAAACAGATCGAGAGAACGCTGGGTCTAACGGGGGTTCTACCGCAGCGGCTTGGATCCCGTGAAGCTTCTGAATTTCGCTGGCGTACTCCAGAATCTTTTCCTTCGCAAACCCATTCTTCTCTGGAAATAGAAAGGGATTTCATCGTCCTCTCACAAGCTTGAAACGACAGGAAAACATCAGACCTGCAAAAGTCGGCTCTTTAAATTGCTGTACGGGTTCTTCAGGCAATTGTTGCTGATGGAGCTTTTGAAGTTCCCTTGAATACTCTAGAATTTTTTCCGCTGGAAATGCATACCTCTCTAGGAAATAAACATCGCGAACCTTGACGTTGATGTGCATGAGTGACTGGGAACTTCGATGTATCAGATTCAAACCTGCAAATGTTGGCTCGTAGCTAATTGGATCTTCTTCGATCTGCCGAGATGATGCGCTTCCACGAACCACACAGCTCGACAAGCAGAGCACAAGGCAAAGCGACTTCATAATACTCCGCGTGGTCGCCATCTTGATCCAGTGGGAAGTTCCGCGTGTTGTCTTCTTGCAAGACTACTGTAGCAGAAGGTAATGTACAGTCAACCTGACTTTGGGAGATTGAATTACTCGTTAGCCGTGTTGCTTCCCCGAACCTCGTGCACTAGTTTTTCGATGATAATAAAAGGAAGCTTATCGTGAGGCCTGATAGTGAAACCTTGCTTGTGATTAGAATTTTAGAAATGCCAGTTCCAGTTCCAGTTCCAGTTCCAGTTCCAGTCAAATGTCTGATCGGCTCGCCTCAAGCGAATGCTTAGGCATTCGCCTATTATTCCTTCCCAAATTAATCTGAAAGTCTTGCCGAAGTGTTGAGCATTCAATTTGTCTATGACGACCATAGTTATCGATGTTGATCATGGAAGACGCTTACGGACATCAGGTGGGTTCGAGGAAGATAGTACAGTACTTCCGGGTTGGCGAACAAGTCACGGCCGCAGGTGCGCCGGTGCGGTTCAGTACGATGCCCCAACTTTTACCATTGTGACATCACTAAAACAGAAGAACAGTGACGTAATTAGTAAGCAGTACAATGGAGTAAGCATCGCGTACCATAATGCGCCATATGGCCGCACATCGTAACATCGTACGTGATTAGCGTGGATTAGCCGCAGTCTTCTCCCTACTCCGGCAGCTCGTCCTGCCTGCTCATCCACTTTGATCTAATAATCCGCAGCACACTCCTCTGCGTGTTGACCTGGAAGAGATCCGTTAACGGCTTGCTCGTTTCATACAGGGAACAGGGAAATTCCATTACGCGCTCTGGGACAAGCGGCGGAACAAGTCTCCATCTGGTCCATATCGACATGGGAATCGAAGAGCCGCCACAGTCAATCCTCTCCACCAGCAAATCCTCTTCCTCCGTTGCGCCAATGTCGACCGACTATGATTACCTAGTGAAGCTCCTGGCGCTGGGGGACAGCGGCGTGGGCAAGACGAGCTTTCTGGGCCAGTATACCGACGAAGTTTTCCAGAGCAAGTTTGTGTCAACAGTTGGTATCGACTTCCGCGAGAAACGTGTGGTGAGCTTTTGCGCCTTGACAAACCAATATTTGCGTTTGCTTTTGCATCTCGTCTTTGAAAACTACAAAGGATAATGACATACCTCTTGCCTACTTTTTGTGTTCCGTGGTGGAAAGAACAGGAATTAAGCGTGAATTTCTTCTTGAATGGATCGCTTTCAGGGCTTCGACTTCCCCTGCTGATAACGAGTTTGTCAAGCGTGGATAAACTCATTACGTCATTATTATAGATTTATCGAGCTCCGAACAACTCCGCGCGTGCTCATCGTGTTCATCTGCAGCTCTGGGATACCGCGGGACAAGAACGGTAACTCGGGAAAATTCGAGCGATTAATTCGATAAAATAGCGCAGCGTACAAAGACTGAAAACCAAAACAGACGAACGCATTGCAATGTACTATGAAAATGGGCAGAAAGTGGTTTTCTGTTTTGCTTGGCCCAATAGCAACTCTTAGGCCAGTGGTCGTTTGATTGATATGCGAATGCTTACCATAATACTGTCATGCTGCGTCTGTGTGCGGCTGGCCTACGCAGTAGGCGGAGGTGACTGGAATTTGCTAGTCCTACTCACAATATTTTGTTCTCTTTGTAGGTTCCGGAGTTTGACAACGGCCTTCTTCCGTGATGCCATGGGTTTCCTGCTGATGTTTGACGTGACCAATGAGGATTCGTTTACGCACATTCGCAGCTGGCTGGAGCAGTTGCGAACCCATGCCGCCACCGAAACACCGGATGTCGTGTTGTGTGGCAATAAGGCTGATTTGGCTACGCGACGCAAAGTCACCGAAGTACGGGCTCGCGAGTTTGCCAAGCAGCATGGGTACGTACGTGTAGTAATCTTTCCTTTAAACGCTCGTAAGTAGATTACCATAGAGAGCCGTGAACGCAACCCAGGCATCCAATAACAGGCATCCCAGTCTTTTATCGATTGTATTGTGGTGCCAATTGCCTTATCCGTCTTCAATGACTCTTCATCCGGTCCCTCCTCGGTCGGGAGGGACCGAAGTCCTGAGATATCTTCTAACACAGCTCCATTATTGTGAGGTGGCTCAATAGCCTTTGTCAAGTCTAACTCGCTGCCGACCTTGGCAACTACGAGGGAAAGGACATTAATCCGTCCAGCGAAAATTTCGGACATAAATCCGTCCAAACCGCGGTATGGGGTGGCAGCACAACGCAGGTTACACTGTCACGTGATTCCTCACAGCCTGAGTCATACCATAACCGCAACCGAATAGCCTTCACCCCAACTAATCTGCGGCTAAAGAGCAAATTTCGAAGACGTGTTTCTGTCGACTGTCGTCGACGTGAACTAAAACTCCCCACTTCACAATCATCTCTCCTACGTATCATCTAAAACGTAAAACCTCATTTCTAAAGAAAGCTCGCACGTGAATGAAAGGAATGACGTCCGTAAGGCACAACAGTGTCGCGGAACCCGCAAGGGAAAAATGGAAGATTTCAGACATTCTTCGACTTTTTGGCTTTGCGTGCTGTCTTCGTTACGGCGGTCTCCTCTGCAGATTTTCGTTTTCTCCACGGACCAACTTTTGCGATCTTGTCGGTGATTTTCTCTTCGGTGGCTTTCTTCTTCTTAGCCAATCTCCCAACAT